>VYXC01001933.1:622247-632466 GCA_013397175.1 Platysteira castanea | reverse complement strand
GGAGTGATCCCAGAGGTGAGGCTGGGCCTCTGGGTGTGATCCCAGAGGTGAGGCTGGGCCTCAGGTGCGATCCCAGAGACCCCTCGATGGCAGCAGGCGCTGGGGAGGACGAGAGCCGGGCGGGGCGCGGGGCCGCGGGCGGGCCGGGCCGGGCGGAGTGCGAGCCCCGATGATGTTTTCTGCTGTGATGACTCATGGTGTTCTCTCTTGTCTTTAGATACCAGCCTGTTGATATCATTCAACCAACCAATCATGTATTGCCAGCCTCATTCGGGGATTCTGATTGGTACTTTGTCACAGGCATCTCTCTTACCTCCACCAATGAGTCCTCACGTAGAAAACCACCACAGCATGACCTGCAGAAACAGGGAATGCCAGGTGAATATTGACTCTTTCTCCTCCGTCTTTGTGGTACTCACAGGCCCACGGGCCTCTGTGTCTTTTTTTTTTCTCTCTCTCTCTCCTCTAGATCACGAACTGCTCAGGCAAGAGCTGAACAACCGGTTTTTGGTTCAGAGTTCGGACCGGGCCGCTGCCTCACTTGGCCCGGTGCCGCTGCTGAGAGCGGAGTTTCACCAGCACCAACACACGCATCAGCACCAACACACCCACCAGCACACATTCACTCCTTTTCCATCCAGCTTGCCCCAGACGCCGCTCATGCCGCCCTCTGCACCTCCCATGGTGCGTACCCCAGCCCAAAATGTGAGGATAAGTAGAGCATCTCTGGTCAAAAAGCCTAACCCACTCTTGTCAAACAAAACCCAGCCCTCTTCATTTCAGCCAGGCGTGCTGTCCCTGCCCTTCCGAACTGGAGGCCAGCACTCCCAAAGGGACCCCCTTTCCACCCAAAGCCCCCACACCAAGCCTCCTGGTCCCCCATGCTGCTACCCATGAGCAGATACAGCACCCACGAGACAAGTCCAGAATCCCTTTAATTTTCTTTTTGTGTGTCCTGCTGTGTATTTCTATTCCCCCTTTCCCGGAGCCACCTGCCTTGACACATCAAAAGACACCAACCAGGATGCCACAGCCCCAAACTCGTGGCTTCCAGCCCCAAACACTCTCCCTACAACTGCTGGGTGCAGGGCAGACCGTGCTGGCTTACCCAGAGCTCTCACCACAGTGCAGCATCATCCGATACGAGTTGTGTCCCTCTTCCTCCTAATACCTGATCTGTATTGATTTAGGCATTTTATTACTTGATTACATCAACAAGCACTAATTTGTGTGTGGCTGGTTCTGCTGGGAGAGATCCTTCTGGCCATGTAATAAGCATTTTGTCATTGAATTTGCTTGTAACACAATGGGACTTTGCTGCAGCTGTTACAAAATTGTTAGGGATCTGCTACAAATGGATTTTGTCAGTACTTTAAAACGCACTCTCTCCCTATTTCTGGCAATTACTTTGTGAGATTGAAAGCACAAGATTGAGCTTTTTCCCCCCTCAGTTTCACACTGTGTCCAGAAAGCAGAAACAACCCTGTTTAAGGCTAGAAAAAGCAGCATTTGGGAAGAACTACCAAGGACTCAAGGAGCATAGTGTTTCCCACTTTTCTTTCCCACTGCTGACTGCCCGATGACATTCTTGGGTTGTAATCTGCCTAGCAGCGAGACAATTAAAAGCAATATCATCCACCCAAAATCCAGCCCCAGGTGTTTGCTCAATGTACTTGTGTGTAAACACCTTCCCTTCTTTCCCTGGTCTGTGTAAAACAATCCTGAATCTCTTCTCAGAAGTCTCCTGTTATTTAAGAACTGTGATACCCGAGCCTCCCACCCATGCCCGTTGATGTCAGCCTTCAGACCAAAAACAACTTGCAAGGCTCTTTTGTTATATTTCACTCACATCTTCTTATATTCCACTAGATCAGGTCTGCTAATCCCAACACCAGAGAAGAGTGTTGAAATTACAGCTGCATGTGTTTGGTAATTTATGGTATTTACACTGGAGGGGACATGGCTCCAGTAATAACTGTAATTAATGAAATTACAAATCTACTCTCCTGCACATAGAGGAGTGTGAAACAGCAGCTGACTTGCCAAATAAGCAGCTTTTCATGGGGTCCTACAGCTCCCTTCCCTGCCTTATTCCCCACTCCCTCCTCCCCAGCAGAATGTACATACTGTTCAGAAATGCAATGTGTGTGTGCTTTGGGTTTGCTTCTGAGATGGTACAGGACAGACGGGGCACAGACTACACACATGGAGGTGTTAAAACCCCATGCTGGAATGGGAAAGGTTTCCAGTCACCTTTTCTCTGGGGAACTCTCCCTTTTGCAGGGGAGGGGGAATATATCGAGATTTGTGTATCTAAAGTAATTAAGCCCTTTCCAAAAGAATTTTGGTGCTTACAGGAACCCAGGAAGCTGGGAATTGGTATTGGCTGCCCCACAGTAGATGTTGGGGTCGAATGGAAAATGTTTCTTACCTGCTAGTCTGTGATCTAATTCGGCAATCCAGGGGCAGATCCCGGATCTGGACCTGGAGCTGAACTTGCTGTGTTTCACTGCTGCAGTTACCAGGACTGCTCTCTTCCCAGAGCAGGGGCCTGTTCATGCAGTGCCTGAGACAGGGTTCTGCAGTGAGCCTTGGCGGTGCCCAGTGTGGCCTGGGGCTCCTCTCTGTTAGCCTGGGGAAATCAGTCATCTCCCTGATGAGCAAGTATGGAACAACCAGTCAGTTCTGCTCTGTTGAACGCTTACACACGGGCCATGATTATTTGTCTGTGTTGAAATCCTGATGTGTCTGCTACTGCCAAAACCAAACTCACCTGTTTCCTTTTTTTTCTCTTTTCTTTCCAGTTTGACAAGTACGCTCCCAAATTAGACAACCCTTACTTTCGACATTCCAACGTGAGTGCTCGCCTTTCTTGTTGGTTTCTTTGTTAATGGTTCTGCTTGCTCTTCTTTTGCTTGTTTTCAATTGATGAGTAATGTTTTGATCCATTCATTTCTAAAGCTCTTTTTCCGTCTTTGATTTTTATGTTTTTAAGATACCAAGTTTTCTTTGGGCTTTTTTTTTTTTTTTTTTTTAATTCTCTGTCTCCTGCATTTTTGCTGCTGCGGCTCTGTATCGCTGTGCCTGGGATGGCAGGGAATGCGCAGGAATTGCTCAATCAGTGGTCATTGCAGTACCTTTGCAGCTGGTGCTTCTCCCAGTGCAGCAGCCCGGAGTGCATGGCTCTTTCACAAGGTTTTGCTCAGGTCACAGGAGTAAGTCAGACTGGTGGTTTCTTCCTGGTGCTCCCCACTGCTCCAAAGCACAAAAAACTACATGTTTTGGGACTTGTAAAACTGCTGTGTGTGCTCAGGAGAGGCCTAAGCAAAATTTCACCCAGCCTACACAACTACAAGGTGGTGTGCATGTTGCCTGTGGTTAGAGTGCAGTGCAGCATCTTGTGGTTCCCTTTGCTTTAAAAATTAAAGCAGGTCACATTTCAAAACAGAATCAATTTGTTTGCAACAGCAGAAAAATGCAAATTTAATGGAAAGTGAACATAAACACCAAATTATGCTCTGTGCTTCCTGCAGTAGTCCACAATTTTTAAAGGCACACTCATTTAGCACTATCTAGAAAATTTATCAGATGAGTGCATTTTTCAAGTTTTGGCTTTGCTTTTAAAAATTTTGAAAGCAAATTTATCGTGTATTTTCACTGTGGCACTTGTTCAGCACAGTACTATTTTTGTAAGTGCCAGGCTTGGCACCTACCTCCATTATTGTTCAAGTCATCCTGTGACATAAGCATCTCTTTTTCTTTTGTAGTTCTTTCCAACCTATCCTCCAGCAATGCCTGGAATGCCACCCATGCTTCCACATTCAGGTCCCTTTGGGTCACTTCAGGGAGCATTTCAACCGAAGGTACAAACTTCTTCTTCTGAAGGCTTTGTTCTTTTGCTGGGAGAGAAACTGTGTTCAGAGTCTTGTCTCTGGTGATTTTGCAGCACATGATTTGAATAGCAGAAGTGCAGCACAGGGTTGGAAAGGATCACCCCGCAGAACTGTGAGCATCCTCTGTACAAAGCAGCCAACACTTTAGCAGAGATTTTCTCTTGGCACTGCAGATCCTTCCTTGGAAAGAATGTAGTGGTTCACTTGGGAGGTCTGCTGAAACTGGAGGAGACGCATACAGTGAAGTGCATTATTTTGATTGAAATATTTACAGCTCATAGTAGACCGATGAGTCCCAAATCATTTTATAAATCTCATGGTCTGAGATTGCAAAAGATAAACTGCGTTTATTCCCAGAAAAAAACAATGAGAATTTGACTGCACAAGTGTGGGAACAATAGGGAGAGACTGCTGTAAATGGGTAGAGCAATTTGAAGGAGCTGAATTTTTATTCCCAGCTCCAATACTGTCTGACCTTGGGCAAGTCGCTTAAACCTTCTGTTCCTCAGCTTCCTCATCTATAAAGTTATCTTGCAGTGGGTTTTACAAGGGTTGATTAATGCCTGCAAGCTTCTTTGAGATAATGTGTTTGAAAGGTGCACTGCAGCTGTAACATGTCATTACAACTAGCACTGATTGGCATTTGAAAATGTTGCCATGATAACCCCATTTTTTGGCAAATTCTGTGGTATGCACTGCTTTTTTTTCCCCTCACAGACATGTTCTTCTTATTAACTATTTTTAAATGTACCAAAATTGTTAAATGTCTCCAAACAAGAAATAATGGATTGTACCTATATAGCATTTGTTTGAAAATGGAGCATGTACTTCATTTGTGAGGTGACATGTTCAGCTTCCTTACATGCTGTGATTTTAGAGATTTCTTATCCTGAACTGTATTTCCATAGAACTCTGACACTGTGTAGGAAGGCTTGAAGGACCAGCACTGTAGCCAGGCCATTCCTGTTTGCATTTGGAGGGTGATTTCCATACCCACACCAGGCAGGTCTGTGGGATGTGCTTCCCTCAGCAGTCTCAGTGACGTCAGTGGAAGTCAGTAATTAGCAACTGCTGCAAATAAGGCCTTTTACAACCTTCCCCCTTAACTTAATGCCTTTAATGGAAGCCAGAGTATTTCCTCAGTGCCCATCGAATCCTTGACATTATTTTAGTTTAGGGATACATTACAAATAGCAAAGTCTCTAAAATGGCTTTGTTGAGTGGGAGCTCTGTATGTAGTGGCTGCAGGCCTAGAGAAGGAGCAGTTCATGGAAGCAGAGGGAGCAGGAGGACAGAACATGGCCATCCCTTGATGAAGTTTGTCTGCCAGCGTTAATTGTTGTTACTCTTGCAAGGGCTGCCAGAAGTCCCTACAGACCCTGAGCAGTCAGGGTGTGAACTTGATTTTCCAAGAAAAGGAGCTGCACAAATAAGGTGGAATTGGACAAATTTTGCTCACGTGCAGCCAGGGCTGTTTTGCCATAAGGCTCCTTCCTGTTTGTGAGGAGCTGCTGCTACACCAGTGGCACCTTCTGCTTTCCATCTTCAGTACAGAGCTTCACAGATCCCATCTCACTGTAAAATACCATTAGGCCAAGGAGCAGTTGCATAGCGAGAAAGAAGAAGTGCGCACAGACCCTTTACATTTTTAGAGCTCCTAGTGCTGTTATAAATAGCTTTTAATTCATTTTAGTGATAGATACATCCAGCATTTGCTATCTTGAGTTTAAGCAGTGCAAGGTCACACTGTGGTGCCATGGTTAATCACTGACATCGTTTGATCTCTGCACAGTGCAGTATTTACATACAATCTAACATCCAAAAAAGAGAGGGATAGGTTGAAAAATGGATCTGTGGCTTTGGCACGTTACTTTCCAGTTTCCCAGAGGAGGCAGAGCTGAACTCTAGGCAAAGCCACTCCAGTCATCGTTACTGCATCGTTCTTCCATGCTTTCTCCCTCCCAAGCTGTTTAACTAAAGCCTGCATAATCACTACAGACCTGATGATTTGGTTTTGGCACTCTGACTCCTGCACTTCTTGCTTTCCAAAGCAGACATCGTGGTTTTGTTTTTCCCCTTCCCATGTCAGTTGCCTACAGCTGTGTGTGTGAGTCCACTGCACATAAATCCAGGCTGACGGTAAATTTCTCAGCGAGTTTCCCGAAGGCCATTTCTCACAAGCTAAGAACTTGAAAAGGTCAGAAGTATTCAGTTTACTTCGCTGGAGGAAGCATTCACGTCTTTCTCCAGGGGACGAAGGGACAGGATGACACCATGCTATTAACATGTTGTGATCTTAAAGCTCTTGCCTGTATGAAAGCTGTAACTTACTTGCCACCTTATATCTACCTCAGCTGTCAGAGAGGCCCTGAGAGCTCCGATCTGCCTGGGGAGTGCATTGACTTACCTACACACACACGAGAATTCGCTTTTTAATGAGTCTGGAAGTTATGTAGCCTTAGACAAACTAAAACCTACCTTGCCTCCCACACCCAGGATTGTACTCATGCCTTGTACTGTTTGAAATCTGCTATAATTTGACCTAAAACATGAGTGAAATAATCTCTTGGGGAATGAGGTTTAACCCCTCTGCACTCAGCTGTGCGGAGGCACCAGGTGCAGTCGCTCTGGGAGTGGGAGATGGATGAATGCCGGAGTGAGGAGATGAACGAGTTCTTGGGGATCTTCTAGGACAGGACAACAGGTGGGATCCGGAGGAGGAGGAACAGGGATTCGTTCAGTGAGGTGTTTAATTCTTGCTGGAAAATGATGCAGTAAACAATGCAAAGCTATAAAAGACCCACAAGCACCTTCTCAGGTTTCTGGTTGTGCCTTGTCGAAGCAAATAGATGGGCTGTTGCTGGTTCAGGCATTGTGTTACCTCGCCCCAGTCAGAGAGGGGCCGTGGTCCAGTGTGTGGAATATGGGACTAGGACGCTCAGGTTACTCTGTTCCTGACTGCTGTGCTGGTTGCTGCCTGAAAAATGGAGGGAGTCAGGCCACCTCTCTGGTTCTCGCTCCTCCCTCCTGCCTGTTTTGTATAAAGAATAATCTTGAGGGGCAGGGACTGTCTCTTCCCATGCACATGCACAGCACAACGGGGTGTGATCTCAGCGGGGCTTAGGGGTGCTCCTGGAATACTGTTACTGCTGCTCAATAATAATAAATGACACGGTGGTTAAATGCTGTTGGCTGTCAGTAAGAGATAACATTTAGCACTAATGTAGCAATATGCGTGTTCAAAGCGCAGTGCAAACATGGACTAATTAATGCTGTTAACATCAGATAGAGATGTTAAATGTACTGCTGGTATGATACAGTATTATTCATGCTCTGTTCTTGTCTTTCAGACTTCAAACCCTATTGATGTAGCAGGTAGACCAGGCACAGTCCACCATACGCTGCTGCAGAAGACTCCAGGGGTAGGCAACAATATATAACCTTCTTTTCAGCTTATCTGGATTTACAGTAAACACAGTGATTGCTGATAAAAAAAGGAGAGCAGGCTGGTGAGCAAATTGGCCTTCTAGACTGGGAACATGCAGTGAGGAGAAGTTGTCTTTTTCTGGTGCGACGGTAACCTCCACCAGCCGTGAATTCAAAGGGATGTATTGGCTTCTTTCAAAAGTTGGAGGAAAATGGGGCAGGAAACCCCTTCAGTATCTTTTCCTTAAGTATTGCTTGGAGAGTAGTTTTATGTGCTCCATTTCATAATGATAACAAGGTTCAGAAAAGCACTGGCACTGTTCAGTTGCTGGCATGAAGCTGCTTTGTTTATCATAAAATTCTGCTGAGTTTGGTTCAAGGAATGAAAGAGAAGTTTTAAGCCTTCTTTAAGCCTTTTAGGTTTCCCGTGTCACAGGGGACTTCTCTGGAACATTGCCTTCTGAATGCTTTTACTTGTTCAGAGGAAGGAAGTTCCCCACCTTTCTGTATATTGGCTAGTTTTAGAAAGACTGATTGTTTTATTTCTGCTTTTTCCATAGGTGTCAGACCCTTACAGGCCTCCAGTAAGAGTAAGTAAGGTTTGTGGGGGATTTTATATACATATTTATACACAGACACTTGGAATATTGTGCATGTGCTTTTGAAATTTAACATGTCCAGTAGAAAATCTCACGCTCATCCTTTACTTAAAGCAAAACGTCAGTTAGCTCTCTGCCACTTCTGATTAATAACACTCAGGCTGAATCCCGGCCGTATTTTGCATGCATTTATGTGCATTAATAGTTCACAGTATGAAATGAGGGTCACAGGAATAAATGACTGCGAGCATGGGCAGACATTCACCAGTGAACAGATTCATGGTGGCTTAGGTCAGTGTGCTGATGTTCCACATAAACAGTGGAACAGTGAGTACCACAGCTCAGCTGAAAACAGAGACTTGTTCAGCTGTGGCACTGCTCATCCTGGGGATTGTTTGTCCGTAGCCTTTTCCTCCCCAAAAGCCAGCAGCCATAATAACCACGCATGACTTAGCCTGCAGTGCAGCAGGGGTGAATGAACAGGGCTCTTTTCAGAAACAGAACTCTGAACCATTAGTTGCTTTCTCTTAAGCATGGCATACTGTTCTTTGCTGCCATTCATTTCAGTTCAGGAAGGGGGAAGTGCAAGTGGGAAAGAACAAGGCAGGATCTCAGATGTCCATGAGATGGGAAAGATCTCCCACATTCTTCCTGTTTCCTTCTTAATTTAAACATCATCTGCTGCAGTACAGAAGAAAATGTTGATCACCCATTGTGCCGTTTTAGTAATCAGCTTTTCTCATTGCTTAGCTGCCTGGTTGACAGTAAGGGAAATGAAATGTTCTATCTGATGTAGATTGCTAACGTATAAATTAATCTAAATTCTTGTGCTTTCCACTGCAGAAACCCGGGAAGTGGTGTGCGGTTCATGTACAGATCGCCTGGCAGATCTACCATCACCAGCAAAAGATAAAGGTAATTCAGACAGGTTCTGGAACAAAGCCAAGTCTTTCAGCTTACAGATTGTATTTGAGTGAGTAATGGGCAGGAAGCAGTTACTGTGGTGATTCTCAAGCTTGCCTGTATTGATTAACTAATACTTACACTCCTTTAACATTTATTGTAGCAACTGTAAAGTTTATCTGAGGGCAGAGGAGCTGGGTGGAAGGATATACAGCCACAAAGAAGGGAAGAAAGTGAGGAGTAGAGTAATTTCCCCAAGTCCATCTTTTTTTTACAAAGCATGCACATTTAATGTCATTTCCCTTCTGCATTAGTACCTCCTGTGGAGGAGGTAATGAAATGGCCGATGCAGTGAAGAGCATTGCAGAGCAGAGGGCAGGAGAGCAGATTGATAACACCAGTGGTGGAGGTTGTGGGGTTTCCTGTGCTGCTGTGATGGTGGGCAGAGGGAGGGGGTTTAACACTCGAGAGGTAACAGGATGTAGGTGCCCTGGGGTGCTGCTGCAGGCTTGAGGCTCCTTGTGGCATGTGCAAGAGCTGATAAAGGGACTCGTGTAGATTTTATTTTTTCATAGCTCCGGCAGTAGTGTTTTTGTCCCATTAATGAAGGCTATTCTGTGCTTAAGTAGGTGCCTCTGAAAGGGGCATATATTTTTATAAGCAAATACATAACCTTTAAGCCATTGATAGGCTTCTATGACTAAGGTGCAGTTATGGCCATGCTCACTTCTACAGGGCAAGGATAAAAACAGCCTCTGGACAAACCTCACAGCTTCCTTCATCCTTTGCCCCTTGCCTGCACACTGAGCTGTACTGGCTGCAGGAAGGGCATAGTGTAGGCACGTCTCTCTCAAACCGGAGAGGCAGAACAGACGAGTCCATCACCCAGCTCTCCAGGCTCTGTCGGCAGCTTTGTGCCTGCAGAGTATTTTTTGTCAGGCTGGGAGCACAGACTGCTGCTGGGGTGCCGTGCACTGGGTGTATCATGATCCTGCTGCAGCGTGTGCTGAGGGGCTGAGTGCTCCCTGCAGACCTTACCCTGGGAGGGGGCAGGCGGCCGAGAGGCTGCGGGCTGGGGTGGCCCTGCAGAGCCTGGCAGGGCACGGCTGCGCTGCGTGAGCCGAGACGCTGCTGTCACTGTCGCTAACGCTCCCTGGCAGGGCTAAGGAGGAATGAGCCTTGACTCCCTCTCTTTTTCTCCCATAAAAAAGGAATTGTATAATGAGATTGGTTTTATATCATTTGACAGCAAATGCAGCTGGATCCCCACAAGCTAGAGATAGGTGGTAAACTTGACCTGTTCAGCAGACCTCCCGCCCCTGGTGTGTTTCCAGGCTTCCATTACCCACAAGATCTTGCCAGGCCTCTGTTTTCTACCACAGGTAAGGGAAGATCATT
>VYXC01001933.1:605581-622221 GCA_013397175.1 Platysteira castanea | reverse complement strand
AAAAAAAAAACCAAACCAACAAAGAGTCAGTATATGTCATGCATGTCTTTACAGCTACATATACCTCAAAAACAGAAGCAAGGTTGGTTCAAGGGGTGCAGAGACAATGCTGTGACCAGGGCTCTACCACCACCTCCAGTGCAGGATCCTCTGCACATCACTGAGCTGCAGCAGTTGGCTCACAGTCCTGTCTGTGCAGCTGGTTCTTATATGCCTGATTAACAGGCTATAAAGCGATTTTTTAAAAGCAATTTTGACAAAACACTTGAAAATGTTTCCATTGCACAGCATTGGAAGTGGCCCCAGTCTCTTTCTTGCTTTTATATTTGCCGTGTTATTCTTCTCAGCTCCTCCACTCACCAAGTTTCTGTTTGTTTTCTAAAAACAAGGGTTTTTTTGTAAAAGGAAAACTTCAGTAACAGCATTGAAAATATTACAGAAGGTGTATTTCTTAAGTGTTTGTTTTTTAAAAAGAAAATTCCCCTATGTGTTACAAAGTTTAGCACAGTCTAGGGCTTAAAATGGTATATTGAATTTACAAAAAGCCCCAAAGAATTAAACATAGTTTACACTGATCAATTGTTTTCCAGTCTGTTGGAGAAGTAATTACAATTATGCAATTACCAAAGGGCAGTAACCCTCACCGTGTTGTTCTCGATGGCTCTGACCATGGAAGACTGCAGCTCCCACATTCTGGTCTAGGAGGCCAGTGTGGATTCATGGGGACATCTGTCTACAAAGTGCCAAATGTTGTTTTTATTCTCGAGCTTGACTTTCCCCTCAACTTCTTCACATTTTCTGTCTGTGTTTGAGATGCCAAAGGCTGCATTCTGAATGAGATGCACCAGTTGACAAGATGTAACTTAGCTCTTTATGTATGTAATTAATTGGCAAATAATGTAATTTTCTCCCCTAATGTTAATCTGGTTTTATGATGCCATATTGCACAACCACCCTAACTCAGTGCAGACTTGGTCATATTCAGCCTTGGTTCAACCCTGTTGAAATAATGACCTTAGAACTGTTTTGAACTCTGTCCCAAACATGCCAGAAAAGCAACAGATGAGGATCAGGCAGAAATTTCTGTGAGAGTTGAGTTTCAAATGCAGATCTCAGATAGCCTTCAGGAACTCCACCAGTGCTTCAATCTGTCCTTCTCCTCTGTCTGTGGTTGGAAATACTTAGGTGTCAAATGCACATTTCTACCACACGTAATCAGTGCTGGTACCAGCTCTGTGTTGTAGGGTGCTACCCTTTATTTTTGTCTTTATGAAGACACTTTGATAGTACAAGGCCAAGATAGTCCTTGCATCTACTTGGATGCATAAGCACAGCTTATTTACAGACCTCTGGCTGTTTTCCTATGGCAGATGTTTCGTTATCACTGTCCTCAGTCTGTCCCGTGCTGTCATTATAAGAACCTTGTTTCATGTCTGGTTTTGCTACTGAAGGCTGTTCTGGACAGAATTACCCTAACAGGCAGAAAAGCACCAGTCCAGTTGGTATCTGAAGATTTTTCCCTTAAAAGATGCAAGCATGGCTTGCTTTTCATTCATAAAAGCAAGAGGGGAAATAGTACAATATAGAAACATTAAAGAGGGCAAATAGAAAACTTTCAGTAGAGAGAAACAACCTTACAACAACTTGTCTGTTAGTATATGAATCACAAGAGCCATCACACGGTAAATCCAGGTAAAGATTGCTGTCAACGTGAGCAAACACTGCAGCTGGAATACATGGAGGAATAAATCTTTTACTCTGGAATATCCGAGGCACTCTTTTCACCTTACTGAGCACGTGTGCAGCTGATGTGAATCATTGGTTCTGCTGCATTGCCTGGTTACTGGGGGAGACATAAGTCATCTTAGGGCCACCTGTCTCCAGGACGGATGCTGGGCTGCCTGGCAGACGCTCTATTTAATAACTGCCTGACAGCCTGCACTGCTGCTCCTGGCTTTCTCCGGAGGATTTTTTATTATCAGCCCATGTATTTGAGTTTGTAAGCCGTCTCCTTTGAAGAAATCTCCCATCCATTATACACCTTCTGAAATCTTCAAGGATTAGAAAGATGACAGTCTCCATCCATCTTGAAGCATTGGAGCAGTCAGAATGTTTATAGAGAGGTACTAGATAGGTCTCACTGCCGTGGTCTCTCTTAAGTTTCTTCAGCTCATTTTCTAGCTGCTTAGGTTTGAGGTGCCCAAGCTGGTGAGGGACATAGAGCTGTGTCTCCCTCTCAGGTTTCAGTTTGCACATATTCTGGACACATTAGTGTGTTTCACAGCGACCATCAGTGGTTGGGCTCTGTCACCAAGGAAGGCCAGGTCAGGGGCTGCCCAAGTACCCCAGTGACAGGTGACACCAGTGCTTTTCCCACGGAGGTTGCAAGCCCGTTCAGATTCACATATGCCTGCCTGCAAAGGAAGAAAATCTCTCATTTTCTGCTCTGAAAGGAGAGCAGAGTTTTCTGCATGAGCCTGTTCTACCTTGAAATACAGGGCAGACCTGCTTGTTTCACCACCTTCCTTCCCCTCTCCTCAGCCTCATGTAATCCAGCATGCTCAGCAGTGGTGTTGTTTCCCATGAGGAAGCACGGCACCACAGCAATGAGAGTGTCTAGGAAAGGGGAAAAATACCGGGGGGAGCCTGTGGATGCAGGGGCAGATGTGAGAGCGTAGCTGGAGCTCTCGTAGGAGAGGCATGATTGATGTTCCCTGCGTGCCTGTCATTAACTGGTGTTTCACATAGACCCTAATCAGTCACTTCCGAGCACCTTCTGTCTGGGCCCATAACCTGGGCTGACCCTTTTTAATGTAAACATGGAGTAATGACTGAAAATGTCAGACAAAGAGCTTGGCTTCCTCGTTACTCCAGGTGAGCAGCAGCGCGCGGTGCAAGGTCTCCTCCTGCCTCCTAGAGCCCTGTTAGACTCCTTGGCAGGGCTCTCAGGGGAATCCAGCTTGTCGCTCACCCGGCCGAGGTTTGGGGTCTTCCCTTGCCTTTGCTGTTCAAATGTGGCCTTTGCATCCAGTTCTTGAATGTGATGGCCAGGAGCTCTGTGTATACAAGGAGTCACTTGCCCCTGAACTAAAAAGGGCCCTTGTTCTCACAGGTGCGACACATCCAGCCACCACCCCTTTTGGTCCCTCGCCTCACCACAGCAGTTTCCTGCCTACGAACCACTTGGCAGGTAAGTGTAAGTAACCCTGCCTTCACCTCTGCACCTCTGCCCCCTTCCTGGCTCTCCGTGTGGTCCTGCACTGTAGCACTAGGGGAGGGAAAGGCTTGAACTGCCTCAGGATCCAGAAGCTGGCCAGCTTCTCATCCTTGCCAGCTCCCAGCACATTCCCTCCCTGTCCCCCAAAGAGGAGGGCAGTGTCACATCTGAGACACTGAGAGAGCTGTCACATTTGTCACTGCTGGGACACTGCACTGGAGCCAAAATGTGACCTGTAGAGTCCTGTGCTCCTGAATGTGCCAAAGGAAATGGGGGAAATTTATGCAAAGAGACCTCAGACAAGCCTTGGCTTAAAATGGGCTCCTCCTGTACCATTTTCCACCTATGAAAGGTCTTGACTAGGTTCTTTAAAAGAGTTCAGGGAATAGTTCCTGGCAAATAGATGTTCTGCACATTTTGCCAGCCTTTCAGTTTCCTAATTGGCAGTAAGTAGAGCCTGATTTTCTCAAATTTCCTCATTTTAGAAGCTCACAAGCAGCTCATTGCCAATTAAAGTTCAAGCTCTGTTGATTAATGTTTTACTAACATTCATCCAATCAGTAAATGTGGCATGCCACATGACCTAGTAGACTTTTTTTCTCTTGCAAATACCCAGATTTACATCAATTCCTGAACATTCTGTCAAAATTAACTATCTTTACAGAGTCACTCAGCTACTTAATATCAAAGAGGAAGGGCAAAAACATCTGTTTTAAAATAAGTAAATAAGCAAATAGCTGTTGGCTTAAAGATCCAAGCTATTTGTGCCATTTGCCTTGATATTTTAAATGTGGTATCTGTGGGGAAGTAGAGAGCAACCTTACCTCCTGTAACATGGCAAATTAAGGGCTTGAAAGGGACGGTCCAAAAGCCAGTGGGCAGGAGGAGGAGTTGTTTGGAGATGACCAGTGGGAAAGAAAACAGGTACACTGGTAGGACTTAACCCATAGCTGTCTCAGGAGTGTGGAAACCTGGGTTGGGCTATGTGCTCTCAGAGAGAAACCTCCTCTGGTGATAGGTGCCTTTACTGGAAAAAAAGTGCAGAAACAAGACAATGCATCTCCTCAGGGCTGGCCGAGGGGCCTGCTGAGATTCTTTCAAGGCAATTACAATGCTTCTACTATTAATACTGATAAGGAAAGAGAGTTATAGCTCAGCAGCCACCCTAATTTCAGCTATTAGACCTTAATTTCTAGCTGACTTCTGACTCGCATACAAAAGTTTATTACAGCACCTGTTTGCAGAGTGAGCACTGAATCCCTTCTCCATTTTAACATGATGGGAATTTTCTGTGCAAAGAACCTTGCAATGAGAAGGATCAGCTTAAAGTCTGGCCTAATCCTACTTGGATTCAAACCGTTAAGAAGGGGAGGGGTGCGTTTCATTCTCCAACATTCTTGGCTAAATGCCTGCTAAATCCCTGTTTGCCTTTCCAGATCCATTTAGCAGGTCAAGCACCTTCAGCGGCCTTGGGAACTTAGGCAGCAATGCCTTTGGAGGATTAGGCAGTCATGCTCTGAGTAAGTACTGGCTGGGTTACTGCAGACAAACATCCCTTCCAGAAAAGCCACATGCTAATATTTACAGCAGCTGGTGGTAGTTTTTAAAGAAGTTTAATTCCTAACCTCCATTCTCCTATCTGAAAACACTGCACCTAAGATTTCCAGGTCTCTGCGGTGGGAGCTTTTCTGCGTGTCACAGAGATCAGTGGCTGTGCTCTGTGCCTCCTCACTGCTGAGGGTTGCTACCTTGTGTGCTCAGAGAGACGCTGGAGCTGCAAAACCCCACTGAGCTCTGGGACCCTGTGGGCACCTAAAGTAACACCCTTCACCAGCGAAGATGCACAGGGGAGCAGCTATTGATACTTCTTCTAATTCGCATAGATGTCCTCTGTAAACATTGACTGAAGTTTAAATTACCTGTATAAAATAATTTTACGTCAAAAACATGTTATCTGTAGGCAAAATGTGCTTGAGAGCCACATGTGTGGCATGCTTGTGCATCTCATGGTGCAACAGGAATCAGCTGAAGATGGATGGAGGAAAATCGAGTGACTCTTCTGAAAAGCCTATGGCCAAGCTCTGTGTTTATACACACACATACATACCACCAAATAGTCGGGGTTCTTCAACAAAAAAGTCCCTGAAGCATCAGCTGCAGGCAGCTGATTGCTTGTAACTACCCACAAAATAAAATTTCTGCCAGAAAGAAGAGCTGAGGAAAAATATTGCTTTTGTGCTGGAGCCCTTGCCTGGGGTGGGGGGAGAAGAGAAGCTGGGCATTTTCAGTAGTCTCTGAGTTACTGAGATGTATAAAGCTTCCTCCAACAACAGCCTTAAAAGAGCTGATGAATCTTACAGCCAGTGTTGGAATTATCAGTGTCCACTGACTAGTAGCTCCCCCTCACCATTAAAAAGTCTTGAAGGACAGTTCTGGTTCTGACTAATATTGTGAAAAATGTCTGTATAATGATTTGGTTTGAATTATTTTTAACTCTTCCTCCCCCTGCCATTATTCTAGCTCACAACAACATTTTTACTCACAAAGATGGCCCAAACCTGCAGAATTTCAATAACCCCCATGAGCCATGGAATAGACTCCACCGGACCCCGCCGTCCTTCCCAACACCTCCACAGTGGCCCAAGCCCACGGATTCGGAGCGGAGCTCGTCGGTGACAAACCATGACAGGGACAGAGAGCGGGAGCCCGAGAAGAGGGATCTTTCTCTGAGCAAAGATGACAGAGACAAAGAGAGGTGAGCACTGTGGGTTTCTGGCCGCTTCCTCCTGGGACTATTTTTCCTCTCTGTTTTTTCTGTTTTCCCTAAAATGTTGCTTGTCCTTAAAACAGCTGAGAGGCCTTTTCCTCAGATAAGTACAAGTACTAGCAACACCAAAAAAATTCCTCTTTGCCTCTAAGGGTTTGTCTTCTGTGGAAATATGGCAAAGCAGTCCCTGCTAGTAGGTGAACAAAAAGCACCAGGCTGAGGAATTGAGTGTGTTGCTGTGGTTTCAGTGTCTACTTGGCTGTTTGCAATGCAGCTGCTTTAGGATTGCTGTGTATCCTGAAACGGTGATGGGTCCTTTGGAGACAGTCATAGTTCTCATTAATGTACAGATATGCTGATGAATTCAAATGTTAGCTGGACATTAACGAGATAAAAATGCAAATGCCTGTATCTGGAGCAGTGTGCATGAATCCATTAGCAAAACTGATTTTTAAAAATTGCATTGTGGGCAAACCCTTATTAATGATGACAGGCCTGTATCACCTGGGCTATAGTTACTTCATTAGCTCCCAGTTACAAGGTTTTGAAGCTGTGAAGCCCTTTATATTTCAGAGCCCAGTCGTCTCCTACGGGCTACTTCTTTGTAGGCAATAACAGCCTGCAAGTCTTAGATGTGTGTGCTTGACTAGTGATAGGGGTTCATAGTTTGCCTGGAGAGCTTTTAATGAGATCTTCAGCAGTACCTGTGAACAAGATTATATGGCAGCAACAGGCTGAAAATCATCTTGCTTTAAATGTTAAATTGTCTGACATCCTTGCACACAGATATCGTTCAGGTAGGAAGCTCCCTTCTAGTGAATTCTAGTGGAATTCGTTTGCAGACCAAGGTTACTTTACTCTCAAGAGTGTTCACACAGGGGTTAAGAGCTCTATTACATTTCTATTAATTTAGCTTAAGCTGTCCCCAGCATCCCTGTTTGGACAAGGTTTTAATAAACCACATCCTTGACCAGCCATCAGGACTACCACAGAGGAAGAAAGCTGGGTTAGCAAATGTAATCATAAGGGATAAATACACAACTCCCCAAAACACCTCCAGCTTTCAGTGCTCAGGTCTTAGAGCTCTCAAAAGCAAACACAGCATAAAACTTAGGCATCAGTGAGCCTCTCAGCTGCATAATGCAGTTCTCTCAATCACACCATCATATTTTGCATTTAAAGTGTCTCTCATTCAGAGCAAAGTGCTTTTAGAAGGTGAGCATTATTTATTCACTTGTTAAAAAGGTGGGATTAACTGTGACTAATTGGCTTGCTCAGAGGCAGAGGTGCAGTTGGAAATGTAAACCTTTGTGCCTCTCTCTCTAAACCATGGATGTTGTCATCAAACCCCTTGTTTGTCACAGCAGGTCCTCTTGAAACACAGCTCAGTTGCTCAGTTTCGTGGCCGATTCAAGGGTGTTTCTCCTGAAGTACATGGTTTACCTGCAAGAACTGCCAACAACAAAAACTTTGCAGCTCCATAGGAAAATCAGCCTCACCTTATAGCTGCTTCCAGTCAACGAGGCTGACTTGGGAAGGACCTGCATATATTTCTGTAGACTTCTGTTTTGTGTGCCTGGATCCATGTTTTAGGAAAGGAACCCAAGTTTTACAGCTGAGAAGGTCATTGTCTGGCAGCAAGATGTACACATGAACACACAATAAGCTTTTCTTAAAGAAAAATAAGTTGTCTAGAATTCTTCTTTCCCTACATTTCTCAGTGAAATGGTCTTAGGGGGAATATTGTGTTCTTCCAACCACACCCCCCATTTAGTCCCACATTTGTGAACATTTAACTTTTTTTGTCTTTGAAGTAAGTAAAGGCAGCTACCGCACGTCCCGTAGCATAGCATCACAGCCGTGGCTGATAGCTGCAGAGCCTTCCAAATTCTTTCCTGAGCAATCTCAGAGTGTACAACTGGACACAGCACTGTGCATGCCCAACATCACATGTGTATTTCTTCACACATAACCAAGGATGTACCTTCTGTCTTTTTACAGAGACCTCATGGATAAAAACAGACATTCGAACAGATCCTCCCCAGCATCAGCCCCAGTGACGCACCAGATAAGCAATCTCATCCGCAGCAACAGCCAGAGCTCCAGCGATCCCATCAGGCAGGTCAGCCTCGGGGACAGGGAGAGGTCCAAGGAGCCCGAGCGAGAGCACCCTGACCGGCTGAGAGAGCCGCCCATAGCTGAACACAAGATCAAAGAGAGCCGTTCCCCAGTGAAGGAAACTCCAAGCCATGATAAGAGACCCTCTGAGGACAACACAAAGCCAGTAATCCAGTCTGTATCCCCATACAGCAAACCTGCACTAAGTGAGAGCCTGAAGCTTACCAATCTAATGAGCAAGGACATGGAGAGAAAGACAGAGCTTCCCAGCGACCTCCAGAAGATTAAGAATGACATCAAAGTCAAGGAGGAGAGGAAGGAAGACAGTGATGTGCTGGTGGTTGGGTCTGAGCCTTCCCAGCACTCCCGGTCAGTGGAGCATCCCCCACCGCCCACTCTCCATGGATTATCATTGCCTCACTCGATGGCTGCCTCCATGCCCATCTCCATGGGCAGCGTGCACCAGATGAACAACATGAATGTCCTGGACCGCAGCAGGATGATGACCCCGCTCATAGGCATGAACCCTTTGTCAGGAAGAGAGAGGCTGCCGCATCCCGGATTTTCTTGGGACCCGATGAGGGACCCGTTGCGAGATGCCTACCGGAGCTTAGACCTGCACCGTCGAATGGACTTCCAGCTCCGGACGGATCCTATCCATAGGTTTCCTACCACCTCTGGCTTTTATGACCACGAGCGTTCTTACAGAGACAGGGAACCACACGACTACAACCACGAGAACCTTCTGGAAGCCCGCCGAGAGCAGGAGCGGTTGCGGCAAGTGGAGGAGCGCGAGCGCTTGCACTTACGGGAAGAACTTGAGCGTGCCAGAATGCACCACTTGCACTCGTCCCCCATCGAAAGCCACCTGGCACACGTGCCATCCTTCATGCCTCATTTGAGCGGGATGCATTACCCCAGACTGAGCCCATCCACTGCCATGCACAACGGGATTTTGAACAGGAACCCACCGACCGCAGCGCTGAGCGCGCCGCCGCCTCTCGTACCAGCCAGCAGCACCAGACCTGCCTCCCCTCGCAGGACTACTCCACTCACAAACTCAGAGTCCAGGGACTATTCCCCCTCTAGGAACCCCAAAGAAGTAGAGGCACGATAGTCCCCAACATTGAATTTTAAACTCACCTGTACNCTCTGGTTATTTGTTAACATGGTTACAACTCATACTCTTGTCACAGTCAGAAATTCACACTCAGAAAGCTCAGTACGGCATATATACTTCAACTATGCAAGAACTCGGAGGCAGGTCTTAGTGGATGTTGGGGGGAGGAAGGTTTNACAAAAAAAGAAAACAACAAACCTTTTACAAAATGCACTGCTGTAAACTTTTTTTTTAATGTAAAATTTGTAGAAGTTAAGCACATTTCCATAAATAACGGGGTTGGGGACTTTCCAACAAGAAGGTTGCTGAGAATGGGAATTTAATATATAGGTATTGATTTTTGGTTTTGTTTTTTGTTTCTGTGCTAAAAAAAATGAGTTAAGAATATCAAGTTTGTACATTTTTTCCCAAATGTGAGAAACATTTTTAATGNAAAAAAAAAAAGAAAACAAACTGTAAATATTCTGTTAATATAAATGTACACCAATATTAAATTCTTAACATAGGTAGACTTTATAAAAATGGTTTCTAGAACCACTCTGGTTATTTGTTAACATGGTTACAACTCATACTNAACAAACAAACAAACAAAAACCCACAAACAGGAAAAAAAAAACAACAAAAAAAGAAAACAACAAACCTTTTACAAAATGCACTGCTGTAAACTTTTTTTTTAATGTAAAATTTGTAGAAGTTAAGCACATTTCCATAAATAACGGGGTTGGGGACTTTCCAACAAGAAGGTTGCTGAGAATGGGAATTTAATATATAGGTATTGATTTTTGGTTTTGTTTTTTGTTTCTGTGCTAAAAAAAATGAGTTAAGAATATCAAGTTTGTACATTTTTTCCCAAATGTGAGAAACATTTTTAATGGATTTGTATTTTTTTTAATTTTGTGCTCTTTATTCACTTAAAAAAGAAGAAATTTTGCTTTTGTTTTTAGTTAAATTTGCATTTTAAAGGCCTCAGATCCTTAAGAAAAAAATACCCAGGGTTTCTTAAAAGTATTATTTATGGAAATACTGTAGTTTTACAGTCCACTGTGAGGTTCCCTTCTGAGGCCAATTGATCACTTACCTTGGTACTTTGGAACCGAAGTTACAGNAAAAAAAAAAAACCAACCCAAAAACAACCAACTCGCAACTCTGGAGACATAATGGCAATGGCATGTGAACAGGAAGAAGGATGCTTGTGTTTAACAAAAAAAAAAAGAGAGACTGAATTTTTTTGTACAAACACAAGGGACAGTTCGTCAAGGAAAGAGAAAGACACACGCTCCTGGAAGGGAATTTTGGTTTCCTACTTTTCAAGCTGGCAAAAGCAGATGGAACTGGCACAGTACCATGCGGCAGACCCTTTCCTTATTTTTTTTTCCTTTTTTTTTTCTCTTTTTTTGTGTTGTGGGCAGGATCGCTGGCAAGCAAGGACAATTTTCCGTGGACCCCTTGTGCTAATTGTGCAGTGTTCTTATTGGAATCTGTATACAAGACAAAGTAGAATTTTAGGAGTGCAAAAAAAAAAAGTCTAATGGTTGATTAAAAAAAAAAGAAATTCTGATATATTATCTATAGTACATGAAGACCATAAGCAAATGTTTGTTTCAGTGTGGTTCTGCCTTGAACTGCTTTTTGGCATGATTTATTTTTTATTTCTGATTTTACTTTTCATCCATATGTAAATTTTGCCATGTTTTACTTGCTGTACCATCCCCCCTTCCCTTATTTTATTTTTCAGNCCCCGTCCTCCCCCCTGCACCCCCTGTAATTTTAAACATTCAGTTTCCTTGTAGATCAATGAAGATAAATACAACATTGATTTTGGATGAAAAAGGCAGTTGAGTGTTTGTGTGTCGTAGCCAGCGCTGTTGACTCGAGGCTAATGGTTTATTGACGGCTGGGAGGAGGCAGCTGGCGGAAGGGGCTGGTGCTGGGCCGGGGATTTGCTTCTGCCCGTGGATCCCCGCCAGCACAAGGAACCCGGCCCCTGACACGCTCCGGAGGCCGCGGCTGCGGTCGGGGTTTGGGGGTTTGGGGAGGAGAGCGGGGCAGTGCCCCCGGCCCTGCGGCATCTCCACCCCACGGCCCGGGGGCACCGCGGGCTCTGCGCCTCGGGGCTGATCCAGCATCTCCTGCCGGGGGAAGGACGGACAGAAAAGGAAACACGGCCTGTGTGCAGCAGCTCGTGTGGAGGGACCCTGCTGCCGGCACCACGGGAAGGTTATCGCCTCCAGCGCTGCTCTCCACTCTCCATTTGCTTCCCCAGCCTCTCCCGTGGGCTGAGCCCTCTGCGGGGGGATGGAGCCGTGCCCCGAACCCCTCGTGCTCCGCCGCTGACGGAGCGGTGGGCGGCGGTGCTTTAACAGCGTGTTACAGCTCCTGGGTTTAGGTTTGCATGTGACTAAATTACTGAGCATGAAAAAATAAAATGAAATAAAATAGCAGGCTCCTTAATCTGATGAAAGGAGGCTTAAAACAAAATAGGCATTAAAAATCAGCACCTGCTCTCCCAGCTGAAATTGGAGGAACGTAGAACACATGGTGGATGTGAAAAGCGTGTTGGACTCAGCATAAAGATTCATAGTGCTGGCTCAGGGGGATTGTAATTCTCCTGGTGCCAGTGTCCAACATGGGATCTTGCTTGACACCATCTCTAACATGGACCTGCATAAATGAGCCCCCCTGACCTCTGTTAGAGTCCATAGCTGCATTTTCCTGATGCAGGTACATGTGAGCAACGAGGTTGTCACTGCAAACTTCAGAAAAAAATGCAAAAATGGACTGTGCCCTTTGGAAGCATTTGGTCTGTGTATGACTTAAAAAGTGAGCATTAAATCAATGCCATGCTCCCCTGGCATTCCTGAAGGATTGCTTATTGCAGCCACCTTGCTGCCAGGAGAATTCATCATGACTGATGTTGTGGTGGTCTGAATATTAAAGGAGGCTTAACGACTGCAAACTTCAGGTATTAGGAGGCATTGCTCTCACGCCTTCGAGGATGACCCATCAATAATACTGCACTACAGTGGGATTCCTGTGGAATTACGCAGTGTCAGGTATCAGCCTTCTCACAAAATGGTTCATCATGATTAATAGTATTACTACCTAAACAGAGAAACTAATTAATTCAGCCTTATTCCTTTAAGCCACCCCAGCTGAGCTGCCTTCTGCTAAAAGAACTGGTGCAGAAGGACTTCCTGGGTTTTATGCATTTCTACCACTGTTCAGCTTTCATTTTGTGCCATTTTCACCATTTTTATTCTACTTTTGGCTGTTTCCCTAAAGACTTCCCTCAGTCACCAAAAAAGGGTGGAATTTAGCAAACAAATGACAGTGGGTGGGAGGAAGAAGATGGGATTTGGAAGGTTCATTGCTTGCCTCGGGCAACCTGTGTTTAAAAAGATACTCAGGAAGCTGTAAGGAGGGAGACCAGCAGTTGCACTTCAGTTACCTTTTGCCACAAAATGCCACAGGCCCACTGGGGCTCCATGCAAGATGTGTGCACCAGCTTCAGTTAGTGGGGGCCACTCTTGGCCCAGTCAATAAAATGGACAACCAGGATATCAGGGAGTGAGGGGAAAAGCCAATCTGTAAAGCCGTAACAAATCCTCAGATCACTTGTCAAAAATATTAACTGTTCCTTGACAAAAAGGTCTAGTGCTTCCCTAAAAAGCCAGCTTTATTGCCTAAAATAAGCATATGGGAATTGTCCTTTCCAGCCTATAGAGATACCATAAATATTTAGTTAGCTGTTGGTGACCTGGAGTTAGACAAACAGAGGATTGATGCAGGGGAGCCCAAGGACTCGGCAGCAGGCTGAGCTTCCACTGTCGGGTCTGCAGCGCCAGCATCGCCCGGGCCCAGAGGAGGACAAGCATAAGAAGCCAGCTAGTCAGGAATGCAATATCCTGAGAGCTTAGGGAAGAGCGAGACACACCAGCTGTGCTTCGGGCAGCCCAGCAAGTGCCAGAATGAGAGCAGAGGTAGATCAGTGGTGTGCAGCTCAGGCTGGAGCCGAGAAACCATCAACAGTGGGGAAAACAAGATTTGTGTTTTCCTTGGCTTGTACCAAGCGAAAAAAAAAAAAAAGGAAACCTTTCCCTTACCTCCCTCAGAAAATTCCTTTTTGCCAAAGTCTTAGGAAAATAGTTGTGTTGCAGTGTTGGGGGATTTTGGTAATGGTCTTGTGAGAGGCCAAAATGGTATTGCCCGTCACCAAAACCTGGGTGTCCCCACACCATCACCCCTTGCAGAGCTCTCCCCAGTGCTTCTTGGTGCCCCTTTGCACGTGCAGTTTGCTTTGGGGATAGTCCAGCTAAAGAAATAAAGAGAAATGGGGCTTGGGCAAACAAATTTAGCACTTTTGTTCAAATCCTGGGGAGCTGGCAGCCCAGGGCTTAGCTCAGACACACGGTGCTTTGGGAAGAGCAGGGCAGGACGTGGGCTCAGCCTCAAACTGGGCATCACTGTGGGCAAGCAGCATTGTCCGGGGGAGCCGCTTCGTGTCAGCCTGTGTCCAGCAAGATGCCATCCCCCTGCCGAGGCCACAGCTCTTGCACAGTACCAAGATCAATACTTTGTCAGGAAAATTCCCTTCCCAGTAGTGCACTGTATTATGTGAAACTGAATAAAAAAGCAAGGAGTGGGGGAAGGCTACACCAGGCCTAAATTACAGGCTCCCATTTCTGAACATAATGGAGAAAAAGGAAAATCAAAAGATGTTTTGAAGTTTAACTTGGAAAATATTTTTCCAAAGCCTTTGAGGGATGTGTGTGTGAAGTAAAAAGGTCGGCTCCCCTCATCCCAGCCCCTGCTGCTGCGGCACAGCTGGAGGCTCCCTGCGCAGCGGCTGGGACCTCCTTGCAGGTGTCGGCACGGCAATTTCTTTGTCTTCTCACAAAAAACCTTCTGCTCCATTAAGCTTCCCTAATTGCTGCATTTATCATCAGCCATTTTCTGCTTGTTCTCTTCCTCATTCAGCGAGGATGTGTCAAAATAGAGATCCACCCGCCGTCCCTCCGAGATGAAGCTGTTCGAGGCACCGGCTGCTCAATTGGCCGTTCAGCAGAAGGTCCCTCATTACCGGCTCGTGTGTCACACACATCACAGCAGCCGGGCTGTGCTGGCCGGGTGTCAGGCCCTTTGCACTGAGCCTTGATAAATAGCTGAAAGGAGAAAAATACAGGGCTTATTTTTTGACTCAAAACCCAGCCAACTTCGTCGTCCTCCTCCTCCTCCGGCTCCTGATTGGAATTCACGCAGCGAAGTGCAGCTGCCCGCAGCAGGGTGAAGCCCTTCATCTCCCCCCAAAGCAGTCTGAGGAGCAGAGGATGCGTTCGACACCCAGAGGAGATGGGGCCCAGCTCACACCCACACCGGCCCCGGTCACACACCGCGGCAGGAGGAACCCTGGAGGAAAACCACTGTGGCTCGGTGGGGCGGGCAGGCTTCTGCAGCTGCTTTCCAGAGGAGTTGCCATCATATACGAAGTCGTAATTAGCTCTTCTGCAGCATTTGCTCACTGTTTTATCAAAAACACTTTTGTTAATAAATATTATTATTTCAGGAAAAGGCAAAACCAGTCAAGACCCTGAAGGGAGTGACCAGCTTTTCAAAAATGCTCTGCTCCCTTTCACAGCCTCCCCTTCTCTCCAGCATTTCCAGCTGATGAATGGCCAGAGCCCAGCGACGTTCCCCAGACACACTGGTGGTGGTGGGATCACTCAGAGGAAATTGCAAAGCAGCAGAACTCTGCAAATCCAAATTCAAAGTGCTGGCCAGTGAAAAACACAGTGGTGAGGAACTAGTTTGGGGAAGCTTTTAGGTTTCATTATTCAAAAATCTTTCTTTTTGAGTGCTATAAAAAAACCTCCTCCTGTGGAGGGAACAAAGGAAAAGGGATTAATTTTATAGCGCTTTTTTCAAAACTAAGATGGTTCTGGATTTTTGGTTTGCTAATGGACATCTAAGAAACTACAGAGAGTGAAAAATGTCTGACAAGGGAACCTCATCTAAGGGGTGATTTGCACTAAGCTCCTTTGGACAGGGGAGGTGGTAGTACCATAAAACACAGTTACAGCTTCCATTTAAAAGAAACCCACCTTCACTCCCAGCACATACCACTGGTGGCCCTGAAAAGGCTGAAAGCTGTGCTCTGCTGTCCTGGGGCTCTGCAGGTTAACCATGCGTCTGCAGCTGGGAAAGCAGGGGTCGAAAGCAGCCCGGCTATTGAAGGAATTAGTTCAGCTGCTGGGGCTGGCTCTGGAGGTCATGCACAGCCAGATTAGCCTTTCCAAGAGCTCAGCATTTTCTGCCATGTCCTATGGAGTTTCACGAGCCCAACTCTGCAGAATTTAAAGGTTAAGCCTCAGGCACAACGCAGCTACTCTGCTGTCAGATACAGAATCAATGCCACTTCCCTGCCCAGCACATCAGGGCACTGGGCTGCCAGTGGCCCATGCCCAGGGCACAGCAGA
Organism: Platysteira castanea; assembly: GCA_013397175.1. NCBI lineage: Eukaryota > Metazoa > Chordata > Aves > Passeriformes > Platysteira > Platysteira castanea. The sequence continues at coordinate 606,526 of VYXC01001933.1, read as the reverse complement.
GCCACAGGAGGAAGGAGACCCTCTGCCACCTGGCCCTGCAGAGTCCCGACCAGCCTGTTTGGACCATTACTGACAGATCTTGTGGCAAAGGCACAGTACGGTTTTTCCACACCCTGCCTCCAATGTGTTCACTGGATGACTTCACGCAGCCAGACGTGGCCAAAAATGTGCCTCTGTGAACTAATGAATTGGTTTAATTGTCTGCCAAACCTGGGAGCAGCCAAAAGTAACAAATTAAAGTTTACAATCCTGTGGTCTCATTTACAAGGGGATAATACAGCAACTGTTTATTTTGTGAGATGTTGGAGTGAGTCGGGAGAAAATTACAGCCCCTATATAATATTAATAATAATCAACATCATAAAAATACTTTTAATAGGAAACACCGATGGTTGTTTTGCCCCCTTAACTCGCACTATTGTTCCAGCCCGTCTGGCTGCCAGCTCACGGGGCAAGGGGTGTTGATTCCCTGGAGGCCGAGCTGGCTCCACAGCCACAGCAGTTCACAGCAGCTTCACACTCAGAGTTTAATAATCGCTCTGGCTGTAGCACCGGCAGCACCCATGGGAGGATCCACGGGGCCAGGTGATGCTTCACAGGGCCATGGAAAGAGCTCCGGGGGAGGAAGGAGATGCCAGGATGCCTGGCAGCTGCTGGGAGAGCACGGCCCAGGTCCCCAGCCCAGAAGGAATAGGCTGGGCAGGGAGATGGGAGCAGCAGCTCTTGGAAGTACAGCAGCTTTTGGAAGACGTGCGAGCCACGGCCTTTGCCAGGGGGTGGAGGTGCAAGGTCAGCCCGGCTCGGCCCTGCAGCCGCGTCCCCAGGCGGGAGGGAGAGCCGGGCAGGCCCAGCGACACATCCCCGCTGCCCTGGCACAGGCCCCGGGAGCTCCCCTGGCAGCCGGTGCCGGCTCGGCCCGGCAGCGCCTCCGCTCCTGCCGCTCTT
>VYXC01001933.1:520971-605274 GCA_013397175.1 Platysteira castanea | reverse complement strand
GAGCCCGGCGCTGTGGGCAGCGGCACGGGCTCCAGCCCCGCACAGCGGGGACCAGGCGAAGCAGGTGGCCACATCCTCGTACACGGACTGTCTCAGCCTTTTCCCAGCCGCTGCAGCACAAACCCCGGTCGCGTCTTCCCTTGTGCACGGGTTGCCCGGCGTGGGGCCCGCCCGGGCTCCGGCACCCCGCTCACTGCAGCCACCGGCTCCAGAGAGGCTTGCGAGAAGGGCTCTGGCATGAGGGACAGTCCTAAATATGGGAAAATTGCCATTACTGGCTTATTTTCCCTACAGAAGAGGTGAGACCAATATGAAGCTCAGCAGCTGGGTGAACGGCTGTGTCGCCAAAGGCAGTTGAACGGGAATGCAAGAGGGGGGAAAATAAATAAATATGTCTGTACATCCCCCTGAAATGAATCCCTCCCCATTCAGCCATTTCCCTTTATTTCTTCCTTTTAGAAGCAGGGTTATCGGGTCTAACATCACATCCAAACATTTCAGCACTAGCATTATACGGGATGCTCCAAGGTCAGCGCCTGCAGCTGTAAACTCATTAGTCTTGTCTTTTGTGAGAGAAGAAAGCCTCTTCATTCCTCTCTCGCCCCCTTCCCCCCTAATTAAAATTAAAGTATTTCCTGGCCAAAAGTCATTTCTGCATTCATTCATCTCAATTCTTTTCTGTTTGGATAAACCACCCTTTGGTACTCCCAGGGTGTTATGTATACAAACTATAAACTCTTAATGGTCCTGCAGTGTGTTATGACTGGCCTAAAGAGCTAAAGCAGGCTCCGAAAAAGTGGTTCTTGGCAACGCAGTGTATGGAGTTCAGGCTCATCAGTCATATGCAATTAGAGATTAAAAGTGCTTGATGGACTATAGGGGAGACCAGCACAGAGGGAGATTAGGAATGTAGGAGAGAAAAGGCAAACAAAAGCTTTTATCTCGGCCCAGCAGTTGCTACTACAAAAGCAGCAATGGAAGGACAGTCCCCATTTTCCAGAGGCATCCATGGCCTTTCCAGCTCGAGGGCCTCAGCATGCCCCATCTCCGTTCTGATGACCACCCACATCTCCAGCGAGCTGATGCAAGTCCTCAGGAACACCAGGACTGGTGGCTGCTGCTCAGGGAGGGCTCGGGAAGGCCAAGCTCTGGAGGAGGCTCACGCTGCAGCCCAGGATTTCCAGACCCTGCTGCCAGCTGCCCGCAGGCTCCGTGCCTGGCAAACCAAACCCCCCCAGCTGCTGGCAAGGGCCAATCTGCCCAGAACAGGGGCACCTGGGAGGCATCAGGAGCCTGATGGGTCTACAGGGATGGGGAGGGAACAGCAGCTCTTCCTCTTAGAACAAAGGGGTGTTTCCCCATTAGGCTCCTCTTGCCCTGAAGGGGAGGTGGGTGGTTGGCATGTAAATGCTTTGGAAAGGTTTGTGGCCATTTATTTCCAGTTTTGCTGAGCGTGGGAGCCTGCTGCATGCTGAAACAGGCTATGGGGCACAGCAGCTCCCTGCTGACCATCCCTGCTGGATGCTCCCAAGGACAAAAAGAAGCAGAACACAGGGGTGGCAGGGACTGTCTTCCCCTCTCATTCCACACCCTCAGCCTGTGCAATCTCTCCAGTTTTGGGCCAGCTTAAAATGCTGGGCTAACATAAGATATAGGGAGACATAGAAATTATGTTTTTCCCAGCAGAGAAATATTGGGGTTCGTAGACTGAAGGCAGTTTGTGCTTTGTGTAGGGGGAAGGTCTGAGCAGCTCTTCAGAGCACAGTGGTCACCACAGTCTGATAAACTTTCTTACAGTATCAAGAGATGAAGGTGAGACTTAGTACTTTGTGGCCTTCTTGGTGAGGCTCAGAGTGTCAACCCTGGAAAAGCCGGGAGACTTCCCTCCTTTCTGTGCCCACAGCACAGCTGTGCTTCCATCCATTTGTTTTTCCTACCCACAGATAAGAAGAGAGCCATGGAGGCACTTGGCCTGCCCAGCCTGAAGGAAGGAGCTGACTCCTTATGGGGTTTCATTATAGAAGTCTCAATCAGCCATTAGAGGTTCATTTAAATGGGTTTTCCTGAGCATTAATAGAATATGGTAGTGCATTCATAGCCAGCTTTCCTCAGGTTTTACTGAAAGTGGTATAAGTGGGTTTCTTCAAGTACATGTGATTGCTCATAGCCACTGAAGTTGATTTGAATCACTTGCTACCAGGCTCACCAATTTAGCCTGATAAATTGTGCATCATTAAATGGGGGAAGGGAACAAAGCTGTGTTCTCCCAGAGAAGAAAATGCAGGATTTCTCATCAATGAAGAATGATTCTTCTCATCAGCACAGTCTGAAAAAGGCCATAATGAACCATTTGCACCTAAGAGCACAAGCCTTCAGTCTACTACATTCCTGATCAGTCCTTGCACTCCAAGATTCAGAGATGATGGGCTCTGCCCAGAGCCAGCCATGAGGGCAGGTAAATCTGACCAGTAACTCCATGTGTTTAGGTAGGAGTGTGCTTGTATCAGTGCTGCCTGGCCGTGCTCATCAGCCATCAGTGCCATCCTCTGTACAGGTGGCTCTGCCTTCCTGCTCAGCAGCACTTGCAGGCTGCAAACTGTGCATGAAAAGGGATTCAACCCCTCACCCCAAGCATTAGTTCTTGCTAAAGAAACAAACATATTTGGGCGGCTTTTTCTTTGTGTTGAATAGGAAGCATCTGCCGTGCAGGAAATAACTATCTGACTCTGGGGAGCTAGTCTCACCCTCACCCACACAAGCCGCTTGCCAGCCTACTCCTGATCACACAGGAGGTCATGGGTTGGGGTTTGGGAAGGGGCTGGTCTCCATTACTGCTGTAATGAGAGTATTGTTTGGGGCTGATGTTCTGAAATGCATTTTAGGCGGTTTCAAACCAGACCCCAGCTGCAACAGTGTCTGGGTATGCAAATAACCCACTCTGTTTGGATGACACTGAATTTAGTGTTTTTAATATACTGCATAAGTACGAGGCTTTCTGGATCCCACTGCTCCATCAACTGGCATCCTGCTTGAGTGTCCCAGCATGCGTGGGGCTGTGTAATCAGGTGCCAGGCTGCATTTCCCCGTCTCTCCAGGGTTATTAAAGCCCTGCTGTGTGACAGCCCCGTGCGCAGGCTGTGCCGCGGCCCCGCGGGACCCCGGCTCCGTGCGGCTCCCGCTCACACTCGTGGCCTGATGGATGGGCCCGTGTTAATGAGCTCCGAAGGGAACCACATGGAGCCCTCCTTGCTGGAGGCACAAGCCTCTAAGGGGGGGAGTTAAAAGGGGGCAAAAAAGAGCAGTAGAGAAAAGGGATAGACTCCAGATAGCTCCTTTGGGGATGTGAGGGTTGTGCTTGATTAAAAGCAGTGCTTTATGAAAATGTTATTTGCTATGCTTGGAAGATGACATTCAGTGCAATAAGAGTGTACAGCAAACCTAATATGGTCCCTGTGGAAAGGGCTGGGGTGTGGGCCTGTGAATGCATCCTGCCCTCTCATCTTTGATCCCTTCTCTGCAGCAGCTGCGTTTTTCCTCCTGGTGCAGGAAGGTTCCGCTTTCTCCCAAATATGTAGGCATCCTTACTCTGTGCCAGTGTGCAAGGAATGATGTGGAAAACCTCTTTGATGAAGAGATTCTCACAAGCAAAGGACTGTGACTGCTTCTCTGGGAGAAAAGAATGACTGGTACCCAAACCTCAACCCTCCAATCCAGTCCTGAACTCACAGGGTGTATTTGTTTTGGCCGCCATCAGCTTGGCTACACCAGCACAGCTGGAATGAGCCTTTCAGAAGGTGATGCACAGATCTATTTCCAAGTAGTTTGCACTAGACTTTGTCTGGATGTGTTTGGTTTTTAATGCTTTCCCAGAACACTTGTAAATTTTTTATTTCTGCTGAGAGCAGGAGGAACTAGCTGCTGTGCACAGAATAAAGTTGATTGTCTACAAAGTTTAATGCTGTTTTCTTGCTCTATTATTTGGCCGTTCTGTGTTTGTGCAAAACTGGTTTAAAGCTCACTCAGAGCTCCTGGGCTGTGCAAGGAAGAGAAAGGGGAAAAGTTATTTCTCTGCTCTGCCAAAATATACAAAATTTTATGTACCATGGTGGAAAGTTAAGGTGAAAAGGGCTGGATCTGAGACAAGAAACATTTCTTTAATTTTCTCTACTTTTTTTAACAGGATTTGCTGTTGCTTTGAAAGCCTCCTGCTATTTTACAGGCAATAAAAAAGAGAGACTGAAAGCATTTATTTCCTGAGTCCTGCTTGTTTCTTGAAATCTGTTAAACTGAGCTTGCCTAGCAAAGGAAGGAGCAGCACGAGCCCAGTGGACCCTTCACCCAGCTGGGGAGAACAGGGTTTGCCTGCCTAGCCCTGATAACTGGAAGCTTCATCTTGCTCTGCAGCCCTTGTGCTGTGCCCTGTCCCGGGCAGCCCTGGGAGCTGCTGAGGATGGGACCTGCCTCCCCGGAGCCAGGAGAGCTCCTGAGTGCTCAGAGGCCCTGCAGGGAGCAGCTCCCTCCTCTCTGCCTGCATCGGTGACTGCTCGGGGCTCACAGACAGGACTGAAGATTTAACCCAGCCAGAGGCTGCTGGCTGCACCAGCATCCCCCTGCTCGGCCCACAGTGCCAGGCAGTGCCCTGCCCGAGGGCTGGTAGGGGCTGCAGGTGGCTACAGAGCCTCAGGTGTGGCCCATCCCCAGCCTGGGGAGGCACAGGAGCTTCTCCTGTGGCACTGGCTGTGTCCAGGGCTCCAGCAGGACGGTGACCCTGTGCTTCCAGTGAGTCTCTGGCAAACCCAGGCCGTGGACGTGAAGGTCAAACCTGCAGCTGCACGTTAATGTTCACAGACCATTTCAGAAGCGTGTGCTGTAAATGAGAGGATGTGTGAAATCAAAAATATTTTCACATGATTCTCATACAGTTTAGCCTTCCTTTGACCCACAGCTTTACTTTCACTTACTGCCATTGTTTTTGGCTGAAAATTACAAAGCTGAAAGAGCATCTGTTCCAAATAATGCTGGTCAGGCTTCTGGATAACAGCTTGGCAGCTTCCTGCCAGGAGCAGTTGCTGTGGCTTCTTGATTACTCTTAAGTATTCAGTGTTTTGAGGAGGATAAGAAAGTATCATGAGGATATCATTATCTATTCCAAGATATTTATTAGCAAAAATGGTGGAAGTAGAGCCACAAGTTGTACAAAAGCTAGTATTTTAGCTTTTAAACAGAATAAATAAATAAAAATAAACCCCACTGCCGAGTTTGTGACTTGATCTCCCCAGCAGCAATAGCTGGAGACTGGGAATTACTGAACCTGCAAGCCCAGGGGTTGCTGATGGGATCTTGTGTACACAAATCCTGTGCTGGCCTGCACTGCTGCCAGATGAAATGCACAGCAGGTTCCTTGTGTTTCTTGGGACGGGGTAGGAAGATCTGGTTTTCTCCTGATTTACTTGCCTCCTGGTTTCTCTGGTATCTTGGATGACTCTTGTTTGTGAACACGCCTGCAAGTTCATCAGCATTTTTTCCTCTCCTCTCCTTTCCCTCAGTTCAGATTATTCCCTAGCTCATAGTACTTTTCTATTATCTGTTCAGATGGTTAAATTAGAAATTAAATGGAGTAAAAAGTTATTACATTGAAAAAAAAAGAAGAACTAATTTTTTTGGCTGTATTCCCTTGACTAAATTATGTGGTGGTTTTTTTTTTTTTTTTTTGCTACAGCAGATCCCCAGGCTCCTGACTAATGGTGCTAAATGTTAATGGTTTCTCTCACCTTCCTGCACTCTTCCACCCACCCCCCAACCAATATCATGGTCTGTCCATCCTGAGTGGGTTTTGGGGTTGCTTTTTTTTTTTTTTAAGACTTTTCTCCCCATTGTAATAATGCTAGTGCAAGCACACATGGGCCATGTGGTTACCCCTAGGCTGTCTAAATCTGTACCCTAAACTTCACAGGATGCAGATTATCACAAAGACGATAAGAGGGAACTCAGCCAGATTGCCATCCTTGTCACTAATTTACACCCATGTGTAAGTAAATATTTTCTTGCAATCATGTTTCTAAGCCTGAAAGTAGACAGCTGAGGTTTTCAAGGATAGAATAGATATTGCAGCGTTGGGCTATGAAGCAGCACTGCAAGAAGTGGATTCTTGGGATATCATGGAGGAGCAGGCTGGAGCATGCCAGGAGGTTTTAGCTAAAGTGGATACCTGAAGGTTACATCCTCCTCTGGAGTGTTTGGAGTTTGGGAATAAACAGAGCTTCCTTGGCAGAGACCAGCCCTGAGTTAGGGACAGACACAGGGTGGGAGAGGATTCAGGAGCCACTTGCCCAAAGCACAATCCCCCATTAATTACCAGGAAGGTTTCCATGTGCTGTACATTCCAAGAGGCTTTGCTTGGCAGTCCTGTCAATCATTCCGTGCACTCTAAGAAGGGACATTTGGGCAGTTTATAATTCTTTGTTTCCTGCTGTGTGTTGAGCACAGACTTTTGCATCTGCCCTGCTGCTGGTGTAGCAGGCAAATGCTTTTGGGGGGCTGTTTTGCCTTGGGATGGGGGCACGTGAACAGCTGGCACAGCAGAGTCATGTCCCTCCTACTCCCATGTGCTGTAGAAGCCACAACCTTGCTGAAATGTTCATTTTTCTAACACGCTGCAAGACATGACCTAGCCCTGCATTCTGGGGCCTGTCATGCACAAACCAGCTGCAGGTGGCGAGAGGGCAGATTACAACAGCATCATTTCAAATCTTTGGGCTTATTCCCATACCAAAAAGCCTACAAACATTTTTTCCCTGGGTTTTCCATGAAATGAAGCTCAATATTTCCAAGGCAGTGAAAAGAAAAAAAAAAACAAAAACCCAAACTAAAATAAATATAATATAATGGAATTGTTATTCCCCAAGTCATCATTAAGAATGTAGGAACCCACAATTTGAGCTGCTTTTTAAAGATGCTGCTCAAAAAGCCTAAGCAGAGCACAAAAAAAAACAAACAAAAAAGGTGATTTTATGGGTGTGACATTCCCAGCAACCTCAACCTGACCCTGCAGTGACCTACAGAATGACCACGGATTTGTGGTTTAGGCTTGATTACTCCATACTGAGCTTTCCAAGCAATGGTGTGGTGGGGGATGTTTTGTTTTGTTTTCTTGCCCCTTTTTGGCACCGCTGTGGGCAGTTTTTGCGTGAAGCAGCTGGACAAAGTGGCCTGGAGGTGCTTTGCAGCCACAGAACATTTCCACAGGGACATGGAAGTAACTGGAGCTAAAACCAGGAGTTTGCCACCACAGGGTGACCACCTGTGAGCTGTACAGCTCCTGCAGTGCACCTGGTGCTGGGGCAAGGGTGTGCCTGATGTGACTGGGATGGATTGGTGAATGTGGAGCTGAATTTGCAGCTAATTCAGTGATTTATAGCCTGTGCCAGACCCCGTACCAAAGGCTTCAGTGCTTTACAGGGGCTGCAGTCCCACTTCAGTTTCTCCCCCTCACTGGTGCTACCCTAAAGCTGAGGAAAGGGGCAGCCTTTAAGGATCAGGTTTGGGGCACTCATATGAACTTAAAAACAGGGGCAGCTGAGCCAGCTCAGCTCCCAAAGCACCCCCTTCTGATGGAGCACTGCTCATCCCAGAGACATCCTTCCCCTTGTGCAGACCATCAGTCACGGGAAGGTGGTGAGAGGCTGAGTTCTTCTGTCATAACAACTCCACTTTCATTCCTTGAGGTTATTTGTAGCCTATATAATCATGGCAATTACATACAACCACTCTTAGCTGCATAGCTTAATTACAACTAATGCACATCATTTCAATTAATTTTAATTATACGGAAAATGTGAAGAGTCTGTTACTCCATTGTTAAAATCATTTGGGACAAACAAGACTAAAGTGCTAAATTTCATAGAGGACCTAGTTATTAATTTTAACTCACTAATGAATGGATGTATCTCTAAATTCTCTGAAGATGTAGTCTCTACTTGAAGAGCCAGTGCTGTAGATTTACAGATACGCCAGCTTGTACTGAGATAGTCAGTCCCAGCTTTAAATGCAAACTACTGCTGTCTCAAGCAATGCTACCAAAGTTATTTCATGTTAATTAAAAGTAACCACCTTAAAATTAACATCCACCGTTGCTGAAGTATCACTGTGTGGACATACTTCTGACAAAATAAATAGGCATGACCATTTACTTGGAATAATTTTAGCTTCCAATTAATCCAGCAATTTTCTAAGACATTGAAATCTACCTCCTACTACCTCATTTCTATTTAGTCTTTGAAAGAAAATGTTTCATGCTTCTCAGGCAAGTTTGGAAAGTCTTATTTATGATATGCACTATTTTTATCTGCTCTTAAATACAACTCCCTTAGAAATAAAATGTTTCTGGAGTTTGCTACATTAAAAGGAAAAGAAAACATAGCAGAAACTTTGAGTCCAGTTTTAAAGCATAAAAGGGTTTATCTTATCTAGAGCAACCAGTACAGGATAACCAGTGTTATCTTATCACCACATATTGATGTCAGGGTTTAAAAGGACTTGAGGCTGTTATGCTACACGGAGCAGAACTCCTACACTGATAAACACTGATAAAGCTGCAGTGCTCTAATCTAAACTACACCTTCTTTCTGCCCCAAATACACATGAGAAGAGCCAGAAACATTTTTTCCTTGCACAGCACAATCCTCCAAGTGAGGGTGGGCTCCTTGTCCCACTGGTGCTGCCGGGCAAGGAAACTGAGCGTAGCCAAGGCTGACAACAGCCTCGAGGAAAAGAAACAAAACCTGTGTCCAGGCCGAGCTTTGCCCACGGGGATTGCTCAGCTCCAGCCTTACAGGAATAACCTGAACCAAAAGCGTGGGGTTTGTCAAAGGGTGATGTTCATGTGAGAGGGTAATGAACTATTGGGCCTAAACCCAACTCCCTTCTGTAAGTGTCAGCAGCCCACAGTCACAGGGCTGACTGCACCAGCTCCAACCCTTCACCAGCCTGGCTGAAGTAATTTCTTTAAGAAGGGATGCTCAGCCCTAAGGATTTGCTTGGAGACACACACAAAGTGAATCAGGTCCTGCAAAGTGAGAGCTTGTCAGGTGTGGGATGCAGGCTGGGAGCCCAAGCTGCATAAGTAGCTCCTTCTTGCCTGAGTAACGTGGGTGCCAGCGACTGATGTTACTGCAATCTTTGTGTGCTAAGCCATGGAATCTGCCTTCAAAAGGAGCAACATGGATTCCAGTTAATAGAGAGATGTTAATGACTTCAGGGGTCCTGCTTTGCCCTGCACTGCCAGGTGCTGCACTCCAGTGTTGCTCACTCACAACACCAGGCTCTGGACATAGCCTGTAGCTGGCCTAAGTTTGCTTCAGGGCTTACTTCAGGGAAGGGGTTCCTGTCCAGGCTGCCGTGAAGGCATGGGTGTGACACTGATAACATTGAGGCTGTTGGAGCCAAGGAGAAACCAGGTCATGGACAAGGTCCTGGCTCACCTCTGTCTGCACACAGCCCATCAGTGGGAGTGGTGCAGTGCAACGAGGCAAAGGGCACAAGGGTGTACAAGAGAAATAAGGATGTACAACATCAGTAACCAACATGAAAGCTCATAGCAAGGACCAAAGTACAAGGCAGAGATAGTCATGCAGATGTTCAAAATGTAGTACATAGGACACCCACACAATCTGTGCATGAACTCAGAGCTTGACACCTCTTGCCTGCTCGTGCAATTCCAATTAAATTTGGGTGCATTAATCTCTCTGTTCTTAATAGAAACTCACTTGCTTGCTCTCTCTCACCTCCATTTTCTGCCAACTGCAGATAAAACACCCAGTCAGCCCTCTGCTTGTTTGATCCTGAGGTGAAGCGATCAAACACGCTTGCAGCCTCACTGGAGGATCACACAGAATGAGAAAGTGGCCTGCAAGGCAGATTAGTGAAATCACTTCCATTACAGCTCCAGGCACGGACAGTTGCTGTCTTGGCACGTTTCATTTATGACAAGCCTAACTCTCCTGCCTTTCCCTTCAGTTCTGCTGTGGTGCTGTGTCCCTTGCTCTGGCTGCTCAGGTTAAAACCCCACACTTAGGAAGCATGGCAGCCTTGAAAGGCCTGATGTTATACTCTACCATGAGCTGCACCGGCTTCTTTATTTCAGTAGAGCTGCTCCACCCAGATGTAGATGTCATGACACATATGGTACAACATACATCCTCTCCCAGTTGCCTTGAGCTGACAGAGTGTGATTCCCAGCCGTGTGGCAGCACAGCCACTGCTCTACAGGCCTGAGGACCAAGATTCTGCTCACTCTTTCCACACTTTTTTATAAACAATATGTGGCAATTTTACCAATTAAGTGTGTGGGGAAGCAGCGAGTTTGGATCAGATGCACACAGCAGCTGCCACAGCAGGACTGCGCAGCACAGAGAGGCTGCAAGCACTTAAGCAAGACAGAATTATCATAGCACAAGATTAGTTCAGATATCATAAAGTACTGTTCCAACAGCTCCCCACCAGGAAATCTCCACCCATCCCTGCAGTAAGATGTGTATCCATTAATTGTGCTGGCCCTGCCACTTTGCCGTGGTTTCTGAAGGCAGCTCAACATAACAAACCTGGACAGTAAGGGCATCCCAGTGCTGGGGTGCACAGTCCAGAAATGAATAAATGTAAGTCATGTAGTTCTGCTGAACCTGTGGTTTAAAGCTTCTAATTGCTAACTTTCATCTTTTACTAGCATAAATAATAAATGTGGCATGTTCCCCATTTTCCATCACCACCACATTATTAAAGCAATAAAACAATTTCAAAGGTGTGGTTATCATAAGCTAATGGCACCTCTAGGGGATTACTAATACCCCAGGAGACTTCTTAGTCTTAAAAAACCCAATACCCACTGTCAGTCTCTATTAGCTCAGTTGTGTGCCAGCATGTGCACAGCGGGCCCTGCTCATGCGATGCCACTCGTCACGCAGGACAAGCCAAGTGACACAACTGTGGGCATAATTAGGTCAGAAGATGCTTCCAGGCAGACAATTAAATAAAAGAGTGGAACCCTGCAATCACACACAGCTCAGATGATGCCCACACGCAGGTAACCCAGCTGCCTACAAGCCAGCTGCAGCTCCTTCCAGCCCAGTTCAGAGCGAAGGGAGAGGATCCCCAGTACGGGGAGAACTGGGGAGCGAGTGCTCCCTGCAGAGTGAATGCAGAGCTCTCCTTGCTGCACACCTGAGAGCACCTCCTCAAGAGCAGGCTGGTGGGAAGGGAGTAGGTAACTTTGAGAGAGCCACCCGCCTGCCTGGAGGCATCACTTGCTGTGCTGACAGCAGAGCTGTCTCTGAAGGTGAGCCTCCCGTCTGCCACATCGGGTGATTTGGGAGCACTCCTTACACACCACTGCCTTCTGAATACTCCTCCCTTACCTCCCCAGTCTCTGTAATCTTGGAATGACATCATCGGGAATTAGTTAGTGAGTTTTAGTATCTGCTGGGGCGTTAAGCCCAAGCTATTTAGCACATCAAAACAACAGTATTAGCAAACAGACCTTCCTTTAAGGTAATTACGCACCAAGGAGACTGCCTTATCTTTCATCTCCTGTTTATTTTGCTAACAGTCACCCAGATTCTTTAAGTAATACCTTCCCTGCTATCAGTTATCAAAGCAATGATGGAGGTGGAAGACAGCTGAATGCACTAAGCTCTAACCGCAAAAGCCTCACAGGTGGGAGGAGGAGGAGGAGGAGGAGGAGGAGGGACAGCTGAATGAGGGTGAGGGAGGAGGACTGTCTGTCTCTGCCTTTGTCTGCCTATCAGCAATGCTAAGCTGGGAGTTCTGATCCTACAGGCCTTTGCACAGCCTGGAGCAGAGATGGGATTTGGAGGACATGCCCCACACTCTGTCATGCCATGGCGGCTTCAGGTGAACACAGGCTTTTGCTAATTGCACTTGCACATGATCACAGTGAATCTTCGACTTGCACTGTGCCCACACTTCACTGTCATCCTCAGTGAAGATAAAGGGGGCAAGAGTGGGAGGATTTAGAGAATGGGCCTAAGGCAAAGCACAATGGCCTCGAAGATCAATATCAGGCTAAGCAAGGTCTTTAGGTGCACACTGCCATCCTCCCCCACACGAAGGATGAATTCACACCCTGTGGTAGGCAGCAGAAGGCACCAGTGCGACCAGTGTCTTAGCCACATCATCCAGAAAGCACCCTGGGAACTGAGCTGCTTGACCCCATGCTCAGCTTTAAAATAATAATGAACAAAGGAATCTTAGGAACATTTAAAAAGACTTGCAGAAGAGGATGAGAGGGGAGTGAGTCATGTCTCAGTGATATTAAAGCAATGGAGTGCTTGAGTTTGGGGAGAAGTATTGCAAACTGGAGAGTCTTTGTTGTGGTTGCTGTGAGGATCTGATAGGCCGAGAGGCCAGTTGTAGAGGTAAAAATCCTGGTACTGTGACTCGTCAGAAAGATGCAGTACCTGTGCCCCGTCTCTCAAGTGCATCCAAGAGAAAAGAGCAGTGAAATGCCTTGAGAGAACAAGACCTTGGAGAAAATCATAGTGCAGTGCTCAAATTGCAAACCTACCAGGAATAAGACTGAACATAAGATGTAGGATCTGTCTCCATTAAGAAAAGAGCAGAGGGAAATGGAAGTAGCTCTCACTGTAAGCAGTGCTGGAACACGGAGTAGAAAATAATGCGAGCGTGCTGTGCAGCGCTCATTGCTTCCCCAGCAGGGAGCACGGGGAGCGAGCACTGAGCCTGCTCCCTCTCCTCACCCACGGCCAAGAGAAGCTGTAGGGACCAGGAACAGGGTCTGTCCTGCAGTCACTGGGATGAACTGGACTGCACTGGCACTCTGAGCAGCTCTGCCCTCTGTGTGTCCTTCAGGGGGAGCTTTCTCACAGGCTTTAATAAAGGAGAGCTCTAGGGGCCGTGGCAGCCCCAGTTGCTGGCACAGCCACAGCCTCCAGCTCTGCCCCTTTTTTTCAAGACAGGTTGTGTAGTATTTGACCTCAGAGCACGAGGGTCAAAAATAAAAGCATATCTGGATGAAATACAGGAATGCTGATAAGGGGAAGTGTGTTTTGGGAACACAGTCTACGTATGCTTTCGTCCTGAATTCAGTACATGGATAAAACAAAGGGTAAAAAGTACACTTTAAATTCACTCACCATCTCATTTTGTTCTGTTGTTAGACATGATTGCTGCCATTCAAAAACTCCTATTTCTTTTATGGGCCCATTTATAATGTTATATCCCTGAATTAAAGGACAAAATATTTTCTGCTAGTTACAACCAAGAAACGGACAACTGATACTATACTGGCAGAAAATAGGGTGAAAATTAAATATCCAAATAATTTTCAAACAAGAACCAATAGTCATCTGGAAGTTACTGTAAGCTTACATTTAGTAAAATAATGCAGATACTAAGAGGAAAATCTTTTAGCATTCAGAAGATAATGTAATTATGGCTGATAAGCAGAACAATTGGGGGAGTTATTCTGGTTTTTATAGCTTTTTCATATGTGACTGATGGAAACAGTAATTTAAACCCTTTGGGGTATTGGCACAATCATGCAGATGACAAAAGCATGAACTGTAAACAAAGGACTGCAGGAAGTGAATGCACTGTGTTACAGAAGGACATCCAGGAATGTGTGATTCATTCATAGTTGAATACAAAGAGTAAATTGGGATACCAGAGCACTCTGCTGACTCCACTAAATGGGGAGATTTTTTAATGCACCTGGAGGAATAATAACAAAAAAAGGACCTAGATAGACTAGAAAGCAACAAATAGGGAGATTTAATGTGGAAAACTGTAAGTAAATCTGTCTAGGGAAAACTAATCCAAAACACAGATGTTTTCCTGGAGAGAGAAATCTTGAAAGCAATCATGTTAAAGCAGACAAGGAATGACAACAGAGTTAATGGTAGGTCCCTGGTGCAACAGGCAGCACAAATTAGGCTGGGGAGTTTGTCTGCATGGACTGACAGCCCAGTGTTCACCACCACTCACTCCTGCAGAGCACAGTTCTTGCTGTGAAATGCTAATTCTAGCTGTGCCATGGGCACAGAGAGAACTTAGAGGGGAGGCAACCCTGAGAGTAAGGTGTAAGATAGGAGATAAGCCCATTAATGCTGAAACTGAAATATAAATTGTTCCATTGCATGGCAGATTTAAAAACTAAACAGAAACTAGAAACCCAGTGGCAGATCATCTCTGTGTTGCAGAGTTCAGGGTGTCCTTTATCATTCATCTTAAAATTTCCTCTTAAAAACCTGCCCCTGACTGACAGATAAAACTCCATCCAAAGGCAACAATAGAAAAAGCTCTGTCTGTGGATTTTTATTAAGAAAAATGCTCCCTTTTAAAGAAAAATTCACTGGATTAAGGGTGATTAATAAAATGTCCAGAAACCAACTCTCAGAAATGTTATTCTGGACTCAGGAAAGGAAATGTTAACCCTTCCTGGGCAGAAAATCTGCAGAAGGCAGCTAGTGATGGCAGTGCCTGGTGGTGCTCAGGCTGGTGTGCCCCAGCACTGCCTGCAGAGCTGCAGGTGGGTGGCCTGATGACAGCTTGGGCGCAAATGCAGTGCTGGCACAGGGGCTGCCTGCAGATGAGCTTTCGTGCCTCGTACTGTCTCCCACGGATGCTGTGGGTCCCGGCAGCAGCAGGTTGGGCTGGGCAGCGAGATGCTGCTCCCCGTGCACAGGAACGCGCTGTGGCCGGCACCAAACGGCCCTGCTGCTGGCTGCAGCTTTTATTTCCGGACACGGATAAAATCTAATTTGGGAAGAGAAGCAGTTGCTGGAGGCACAGGACGATGGCAGCCGCCCAGGAGCATTTCTTTCCGCGTTTTGCCCCGGACACCGGCGGGGGTCTTGCGGGGGTTACAGGGCAGGGTGCAGAGGAGCGCGCAGGGATGCGCTGTGATGCTCAGGGGTGCCCAGAGGTACCCACCCCCCGGGCTCCCCCAAGGCGGCCGTCCCAGGGCTGCTGAAGACCCACATTGCCATCTAGTGCCGCCGCAGCTCAAGGACAAGCGGGAGGCGTCGCCTCCCCGCTGCTGCGCACAGGTGGCCCCGGGCCGGCCGCTCCGCGCCCCGTAACTCCCCTGGCTGCGGAAGCGCAAGGCGGGCAGTAAATCCTGGGCTGTTCTGCCAAAACTCAGCAAGTCATGTGCAGCCCTGCCATAGATCCTGCTTTGTCCCACGGGTCCTGAAGGGCTTAAGAAACGTTCAAATAGCTTTGCTTAAGAGCAAAACCTTACAGCTACTAAGAAGCTCAGCCTAGCAATGGAGCAACTGAAGTGAAGTTCAGCAGTGTTTGAAGCACCTAATATTTCTATATTTTCATGGAGCTTTACATGCTGAGGTACCTGTTACCTACTCACCCTCAGCCAGGCTGCTGTGGCCCTGCTCTGCCCCAGAGCCAAGCAGGGCTGGGTGGGTGCAGGTTTAGTGCCCACAGGAGCATTGAGATGCTGTAGAGGACTTTGGTCGGGTAATAATAAATGGTGACAGTTCTGGTGAGAACTGGGGTGTTCACCTGAGTGTCCTGGCCAGGATGCAGCTGGGACAGCTCAGCTCTTCCAGCTGTGGTTTGCCTGCAGGGAAGAGACAAGCGCAAGGAGCAAGGCTGAGCAGGTTGGGTCCTGCCCTGTTCCTGGTGCAGACACTGTGTGTCTGTCCTGGCAGTGCTGCTGCTCCTGTGCTCTCTGCCCAGAGGTGAGCCCATTGGAGCAGTAAATCTCTACCTCCAAAAGGCAAGACTGTAATTACAGTATTTTCTGTGGCATATTTCTGTGCCAATCACTTTTATATACACAAAGGCACATACTAAATATTTTTCATGGGGCCTCCCACCATAAGAGATTGAACTGTTAAGTGTTATTATATGTGTTACAAGAACATCTAGAAGCCTCAGGTGAGGCAGGGGTTGCAGTGTGCTCAGTAGAGTACACACGTTTGATAACTCAAGTCTTGCCTGTGCAGAGCTGGCAATCTGATTGGGACAGGACAGAGGAGTGAACACAGCACAGTGATTTGTTCCACATCATAAAACAGTTCAGTAGCTGACCCAGGTCTCCCAAGTTTCAGCTTGCCAGCCAGTCTTTTCAGTTAAATGTTGTACATGGTGGAGTTTGTTTATTTTTCAGACTGTGGTTATGCCCTTGTAACCGAAGACCTCCAGAAAAAAGCAGCTCCTTCCTGGTTTCATGGATTCAGTGATAGAGGAGAGACCCTCCTCAACTGCCTTCCCTTCTCATGCCATAACTGGGACCTTTGAGCACCACTTGGCAAGGGCAAAGAGATGTGGCACACTCAGCTGGAAGGATTCCTTAGTGGATCCTGAAAATTGTACCAAGCAACTTCATGACACGGTGCAATTACTACAACAGTGAAGTGACAATCTGTGACTAGCAAGAGCACATGGCTTTTCAGCAATGTAGGTACAACTGAGCTTTGCAACAGCAAAGATGAGGTGCAGAGCAGGGCCAGCCTGCTCTTGTCCCAGGAAGAGTGGCTGGAAGGGGTAAAGCTTGAGGGCAAGTGTCCTCCTTGCACATCTCGGTCTTCTGTCAAGAAACCTCATAAAGAAAAAGCCACTCAGAAGCATCGCCTGCCTGTGATCAGCTACTCAGCCCTCACTGGCGTGTGTGTGCTCTGAGGGTCACTCATCAGGCAGTGGGGAGAAAATAGTGCTGCTTTGGTAGCTGAAAGTTTGCAGGTGTTCAGAAGATTGGAAGAGGGGGCTTAAACTTTTTCCACATTTTGCCTAGGAGACTGTCTAAGGCCTTACAGGTGTTACAGGAGGGAGGCAGAGTCTGCAGGGATGCACAGTGAGACTGTCCAGGGGTACCCTGCCCCCTTAAGTGACTGCTCCCTGGAAAGACATCACCTACTGAAGCCCTGAAAGCAAAACATCCTTTTATGGAGACAAGCAAACTTTTAGAAATCCAGTCACTGTAAAGTCTTTCACCCCTAATGTCAAATTTTCAGTGAAATCTGTTTAATTTAGGCCTGCTGTGTCATAACAGATCCAAGAGCTGCATTTTCTCTTGGAAAGAGACAAGGTTTTGTTTAAAAACATTAACTTTTCATGACATTCAGTCTCAATGTCTATACAAGCTTTTAAACTCTGGCTCTCTGGTGCAGATGAAGGAACAGCTTCTTCCTCAGTGTAATTCTGCCTAAGCCCATGCATTTACAGGGGGGTGATTTTGTCCATAAGGTTTGTGATTCTCAGGCAGAGGCTTATTGACAGGCGCTGTGCTGAAGATATTTACATTCAGCAAGGCTCATAAGCCACTGAACATCTGTTCTCTCGTTAGCAGCCTCCTCAGCATTTGCCCTGTAGGCAATAATCTACAGGACAAGTTTCCCAGCACCTAAACTACTGTAGGCTAATTCTTTAACTAAATGGAAAGCAAAGCCCAAGGCCCTGGGAATTCGCTTTTGTACAATAATCTTTTGTGTGCATACAGTGGAAACCAGAGGATTATGGAGTCAAATCATGAGAATTCAGGTCAAGTGAGATTTGGAGGGGGGAGGAGATGACAGAAGCACCAGTGGGAAGGTAGTGATCCCAGGGGAAGTAACGTGACGCTTGCAGATAAGCCTGTTCTGCTGTCATGGTTTAATTTTACACATCAGTATTAAAATTTCTGAGCATTGCCATACATCAACTCTCCTTTGCTGCATGAGGTCCTTTTGTGTTGTTTTTTTTCTCCTCTAGCAGCTGTGTTATTTTGGAGTATCCCTACGTCTGAGTTATTTTCTTGTGCCATGCCTCCATTTTGTAGCTCTTTATTTTTTTTTTCAATCTGAGAATTTGTGTGTTTAAATCTCCTTCCTCCATTCAGCTCCCTGTTATTTTTCTCATTCTTGCACACTTAGCCTAGATCAAGGGTTTCAGAGATCCTCTAGATATACAAAGCAATTCATTTATCTCCCCTGGACATTTGCTTAATGGAAGGAAGGAAATGTCATTAAAGAAAAGCACTATGAAAAATGTGATGCTGCTTTTTCTCTTTCTGGCAAGGGATTGGTGTAGATGTCCAGACCAACACCCAGAATCTCTATTCAAATGCTTGCCTGCTCTTCCCACAATGCAGAAAGATCCAGCTGAATCCAATCAAACGTTTAATGTGCTCTTGGCTGGTTTACACTGCTAAGCTGATGGGAGGATGTGCTGTTGGGCAGTGAGTGCTGAGGAAACAGTGAAATGGAAGCTGTTAAATAAGACATTGGTGTAAGCAAAGGAGAAAACAGCATCAAGAAAATTTCACAGGACTTCTGCAAAACTGGACAGCTGTACAGCTCATCTGAACATGAGGATTTTCCTTACCTTTTAAAGAAAATAGTAAATAAGGCAGGAAGGTGATATTCTACCTGTGGCCTAAAATCCTGTCTCAATTGCCATGTGTGAGACCTGGAGCAAAATACTTCCTCTACTGCCTTTGTGAAATACAACATGCTAAGCAAGACACTGCAAAAAGCAGCTTTACTTTCTACTCTGCAGTGGTGGTGGCAAAAGTTTGAGTCTCTAGGTGTTTGGAACCATGAATGTTCTGCAGATTGGGAAATGCAGGGGGAAGAGGGTTTGGTTGGGTTTTGTGTTGGTTTTCTTGAGGTTTTTTTGATTGTTTTTTATGTCTTGTGGGGGTTTTCTGGGTTTGTTTTTTGTTGTTGTTTTTGTTCTGGTTTGTTTTGTTTTGTTTTTGGTCACAGCATTTTCACATTTCCACGAAAAGAGTAAATGAACCTGCCTGGATGAGATATAACTAAGGTTGTCCAAAGAACTGTAAATCAGTCTTTCTCTGTGTTATGGAAGTCCTGTGTGTGCCTACACAGTTTTCCTTAACACCTCTGAGACATTCTGTGCTCTTGCTCTTTTTTCTTTGTGTCCCATTTTTAGTTGTTTAATTCATACGATCCAGATGAGCACAGACTGCACGCTGGGCCAGGCGGGGAGGCAGGAGGGATAATAGAAGTCTTTGTGGGGAGTAACCCACAGTTTGGATGTCATATTTAAAAAGTGCTGTACAGAGTACAGATGTTATGGGTTGTATTAGCTTGGTCTGCAGGGAATGACATCCTGTATTGGATGAAATGGTTTGACCTCTTCTATTGAAATGCTAATGTTTGACCATTTCCTCCAGCAAAGTGAGTCTCATTATTTCTCATTGTAGCCTACATTTACCCTTCCTCCACTCTGCACCACCCTGACCCCAGAGTTTCTGCTTTTCCAATATGCACTTAAAATTTGTCTGGTGTGTGATCGTTTTATGAGGTGATATCATGAAGCATAAGTATGTGTTCCAGCTGTGTTAGTGACCCTGCCTATAAACCAGGGAGGTTGGCTAAGCACTCTCTTGCCCTCTCACTTAATGTGACTCACGACAAGAAGATGCAACGATCCAGACTGGAAAAGTGAAAGAGAGCGAAAAATCCAGATTAGACCCTGGAAAAAGCAAACTCTAAGTGAAACTGACTTTTTATCTCTTTGTGTCTTCATGTTGACACTACATTAGGAAGGCTGACATCAGATATCTCCAGAGGCCCAAATCCAATTTTGAATCAAATGTAAAAGACCAGCTTGTAAAGGCCAAGAATGAATTGGTTCTGCCAGAAGAAAAATTAGCACAGAAACAAGCTTATTTCCAGAGAATCTACTGATATAATGACATGATGCCTTAATAGGGATTGTGCTTGTCTGGTTTTTTTTTTTAAACTAGCGAAAGTTCACCCTTTGAAATGCCCAGCCTGTATAAGGAACACATCCATCTCCAAATTTGTTGCATGCAGTAATCTGTAGTCAAGATTACTTAGTTAGCATTGAGATGGGCTGCCCTTTTTATTCTCTGTGTCTGTTTTAACACTAATCCCTGAACAAATACTTACAACGGCAAAACAGATATGTGCCTGTCCTGTTCGCTTCCACTCGCATCTGTGAGAAGCTGCAGAGATTTTGTGCTGCTTAGCTGTCATGCCATTTCTTAGTGCCAAGTTCTCATATTGCTGCAGTTCTAGGCCATTTGCTGTTGCAGGAGAAGATTTAGGTCAGTGGTTTTTCAACCTTTTTTGATTTGTGGACCCCTAAAAAATTTCCAGCAGTAGTGCAGACTCCTTTAGGAATTTCACATATGTAGATTGCTGTCTGGCACATGTGAATTTTCTTTTTCTCAATCACTTTTTGCAGACTCTTTAGAAGTTTTTCAGGGGCTTGCCAGGCTCTGCAGACCATAAACTGCAAACCAACGATTTAGGTGAGCTCTTGAACCATTGCTTCTCCACATATACACTGCTGTAAAAGATGAGAATGCCATAAAATGAGTAACAAGACCGATGTTTTGGGATCGTGACTTCCAGTACTTTACAGTCTGTCAAACCTGAATGCAGGGTGTTTAAGTAGTCAGGATTCTCATATGAAAAACCACATGGTGGTGGTGGGCCAACACCCACGTTGTCCCATGCTCTCAGTGGCTTTGGATGCTGAGCTATGGGTGTTCCAACACCCCCGTAAATCACAGCCAGTTGCTTCCAGAGTTAGCTAGCAGATAATGTATGTTTTTTGGCTTCTCAAAGCCTACCCCAAATAATGGTCCAGAATACGATTTCTTTAGACTGAGACCAGGCTTAGGAGGAAATATGGGAAAAAGGAACAAAGAGGTGATACAGACTGGCAATGTGGCAGGTAGGAGGTGAGCTTTGACTCCTAAAAGTTAATTTAAATGATCGGCTGGATAGACTTGGGTCAAAACAGGTCTTGGAAAATTAATAGAATCGTTTTTAGCTTGCTGCATCAAAGAATGGTGAATCAAAGAAGGGTTGTAAATAGAAAGTGATTTGGTCAAAGCAGGCCACTGGCTAGGAAAAGGAGTAGGGCAAAACACCAAATGACAAAACCAGAGAGAATAATGCAGCAGTGAAAAAGCAAAGATAACCTAGTAAGGGGTTCCAGCTTCATGGATGGAGAGAAAGCATGTATCTGGCTTGGTTTACAAAAAGAAACTATAAATGTGGACATTTTTTGACCAGGAGTGCCAAGAACAAGATCGAAGTTGAAGATGGTGTCTTGACCTGCATTTCCTCTTCCTCTCCTTTACTTGGCCTCTGTTGTAAACCTACTATTCTCTAGCCTGACACTGATCTCAAGGTCACCGTTTTCATTCTGCTCTTATCCCTCCCGCCAAGAGGTTTATGGAGCTTGGTGTTCTTTATAATGAAAGTATAGTGCCCATCAGCCAATATTTCCAGATTTTCAATTTTCTTTTTGGCCTCCTAAGGCTTTAATATGAAACCTTCCATCTCACTGTCCATCAGAACCACTGCTCCTGAATTATGGCCGATTTCCTCTTAATATCCACAGCAGGGATTTTTAACAAATCAAATCACAAATAAAAAATGTTGCCACATCCCTCAGGGTTCACTCCCTGCCAATAATAAGCCAGACAAGGTGTTATGGGACCTTTTGTTTCTGTACAGGACATAGAAGACAGACCCTTCCCTTTCTCAGGGGACACCAGGTTAGTGTGCAAGCCTGCATCTACAAAGGTAAAGCAAAACAAAAACATCAGTGTGCCTCTAGAAGATTGCAGTGAGAGAAAGTGAGGAATAAAGTAAAATGTTCCATTAATCCCAGTGTCTAGTCTGAAGATCATGCAATTTAGGGCATGTTATCATTTACAAAAACAATTACTAGACTTCCAGGTATGCACTGCAAGTGATTTCTAAATCTTATCTGTTGTCTCTGGTTCAGTGCCTACAGCAGGCACAGCTCCCTGCACTGTCACAGGAATCACTCCCAGTGCTCAAGGTTTTGGTTCATGAATTCTCTGTGTTTCACAGCAATTCAAAGTCTAGACAAGTGATCATATTTTTAGCTGATGCAGAGTTGCTGATCAGTGACTGTACTGGAGCTCCACTGTTGTATGCAGCTGAGAATTGAGTGAGGTGATTTTTTGGAATGATGAGTGTCTCTTCTGTGTCTCAGTAGGGTGTTAACTGACAGCCCTGGGTCCAAGATCACTCTAATAATGGATTGATATAATATTCAGGATCTTCTTTCATTCTGACAGTGTCCACACTTATATGATATTATGGATTAATTATGTTGGTTTTCACTGCTAGTGTTGACTGTTGTTGCTAATCTCAAAGTAAGAAAAGTAAATTTGCAACAGGACAAATTAAGTATATATTAGAGATTTTGTCTTTTAGCATTGGAGTCTCACAGAAATTTTCTCCTTAAATAATTATCCAGCGGAGGTTTTACAGTCAAGTAGAAGATAACCAGACACTCTTTCAGTAATATTTCTGCAGGATCCAGAATGGCTTGACTGTGTGATTATTTTAGCTGCTGTGTAGATAAAAGAAAAACATGAGCAGTGAAATGTTGAAAAGCTTTTGATATTGTTATATGACTTCTCAACAATTTTATTTTTCTTTCTCCTTTGCCTGGAAATAGTGATTAGATCAATTTCCCTAAGAATAAAGTAGTCACTTGTTCAAGGCAAACTTTCTGTTTTAAGTGATAGATCTCTATTTTCTGAGCCAGTGAAACTTCTCCTCTGCTCTAATGACATTTACAGGCATCCTACTCATAGTTGACATTCCCTGCAGACCTATAGAAAACCTGATGACACTCCTGACCGTGTTTTCTCCAGCTTTTCTGTGTCATTTTAGTTCTTGTGTCCAGGTTTCTGTCCTTATTCATAAGCTGGTTTAAGCTACATACAGCTGCCACTGCATTTATTAATTCTTCCCTCCCCAAGGTCTCTTTTTTCAAAGGCTGAGATGGATGTATTTCTCCACTCAGCCACTCCTAAAGCTCTTTTCTGAGGGATTTGTCCTATCTGAACTTGGCAGAGAATGTGTGTGACATTAATTGTAGGACCAGTCAGCAGTTTCTGACTTCGAGAGAGTTTTACAAGTGAACAGCTGAAAAATTTCACTCTGGACACTGGAGCCTTTGGCTCAGACTGGAGGAGTGCATCACTCACTAGGTACTTTGAGATGTGCAGGATGGACAGTTCTATCCTCGGTGTGGATAATTCACACTTTTATTTTCCTGTGGTGTTAATCTGGCACCCCCTGGAGGAAGTATGTTTCAAAACACACAAAGGAAAGAAATATTTTTAAAATCCCCTTTGATGCAATCAATTCTTTAACCAGACTGTAAATTTCCCCAGTTTTCTATGGATTCTTTGCAGAAAGACTGCTGTAATTTTTCTGTAGGCAGTTTTTCATCCTGAGATAATACATGCAATTTGTTTCTTCCTTAGACTAAACATGTCAATCTAAGACTTACTGGGGAACTGCTGGAGGATTTCTCAAACATCATGAATTACATGATCAAAAAGAAAACTTGGACTGTCACCTATAAATGACAAGAGAGCCATTAAAGAGGTCTGTTTGAATCTAGTCCAAGAAAAGTGAGAATCAGTGTATGCCCATATGCTCGTGGCTAGGGTGGGCTCATGTCAGGTAAGATGGGGGAAGACTTTACTGTAGGTCTGTGCCTGGATCTACAAAAACCCCCAAACTCATGTCTTGGAAAACCTAAGGCTATTAGGAACAGTTCCATTTTTCTAATCAAGTGGAATTGCTTTCTTTATTAGACAGAAGAGACCATCTGCTGGGGCTTGCAAGCTACCTACAGAGTTTGATGTTTGGAAATGAAGAAGTGCCAAAGGCAAGAATTTGAGCTGCTTTCCCTCACCAGCCTGCAAGGAAAGATGAATGTAAATAATACCAAAAAGTGTATTTACACTGCTTTAAAATTCCAGTTGAACATAACAAAATAGTTAGCTGTAGCAATTTCTAAAAAGAAATGTCAGTAAGTTTTCTTTTAAAGTATTATTATTATTATTATTGTTGTTGTTGTTATTATTATTATTATTTCTCTTTGGGAAATACCTGGCTGCATTTACAAAGTGGCTTCAAAGACAACTGGGAACGTTGTCGATTGGTGCTGCATCCAGTGAAGCTCACTGGGGAAGTGTGAACAATAACTGCATTATTTTTGATCTCTGTCTGCCAGCTGGGCACAGAGCAGCCCCTCCTCATTGCTCCTTCTCCCCCAGCAAGGAAGCTCAGCCGTGGTCCCTGCTGAGAGGATTTCCTCCCTGGGAACTGCACTGCTTCCTTAGCTCCCCTGTGCATGATTTTGGTGTGTCGGGTTTGTTTGTTTTCCTGGAAGGTCCTCGGAATTTCCCAGGGAGTTCTTCCCTTGGAGGTACTTGAACTTATTGCTGCTTAACCTTGTAACTCATGGGTAATTCCATGCCGGTTTTCCCTAGTCTGAAAGGGTCCCAAACACTAGCAGTGGTCAGTAATGGATATTTGGATTAAGAGCATAAGAAAAAGGACGTAAGTGACACTCTTCTTCTTTCCTTTTCATGTGGTGTCTCTGGCCACTTTCCTTTCTCTATCACATAATAAGGAAGAAGTCTGGGGCTGGCTGCCTGACTTGGAAAACCCTTCATGTTAGTAGTGTAGTCTCATTTACAGCATAGCAGGAGCATAGATTATCTGCAGGACTGGGCTATCAGTATTTGGAAAAATGCTTGAGTAAAAGCCTCTCGTTGGTATGTTTTCTTTTGCACTACAAATTTTTTTTTCCTTACCCACAGACAAGCAGCCAGCAGTCAGAAACCACAGCTGAAGATGGCTATGGGATAACATTACTCTTGCTGGCTTAGGATGATTTAAAATACTTTATTTTCCATGCAGAACACATAGTTATTAGTTTAATCATGAAACATGTTTTCCAAGTTGCTTTTGCCAGATCTGATATTAAGAATTTAATATTGCTTTCTCCAGAGGTGAAAAAAAATTGAGGAGAAAATTAAATAGCATCAGTCTTTCTGAATGTTATCTATAACAGGGTGATAGAGAGCTTCAAACATTAATGCAATACAAATGCATTTGAACATTTACAGTAGGATTTGAGTAGCTGCCTTCAGGTCCTTTTCAACTGAACTGATTTTTTATATTGTACTTTGTAAGGATGGCCTAAATTTCTTTTGCTAGAACCAGTATCAGAGGTGACAGTTTCTAGCTCATACCCATCGATCCACCATGGGTTATTTTCAAACTGCTGGTATGTGTATCACTACTTGTAGAGAAAAAAAGAAGTAATATTTGTAGCTTCTTTTTCTCCTGACATGTATACCTACACAGTTCAGAGCCTGAAAACTAATTCCATCTAGAATGAGCTGGAGTCTAAGAAACAAAGAAGAAGGGGAGGTAGAAAGAAACCTTAACTGAGGGAACAGATGGGAAAGGTGGTCTCTAGAAAGAGATCCTGTCCATTCTGCCCAGCTCAGGAGGCTGACAAGTACAAAATGGGCCTGTTGAGAGATGGATTACTTGGAATGTGGTAAAAAACTACCCCGAGCTGGGGAAGAAGTGTGGTGAGTGTACATGGAGAGCAGTTACAGCAGTCAACTGCACATAGCAGCAGATCAGTAAGTCTCTAATTATTATTTGTCTGGCTGGCTAAGCAGTGCAGCATTTAAAACCTAATTTGTTGTATAATTTAATTTTAATTGAGTCTCCTATCCACACAGGACTCGTTAAGCTAGCTGTATGTTTCACTTGCTGTCTTTTTACATGGATACTATGGGAGAGCTGCAGGAGCTGAACCAATCGTTTGCTTGCTCTGTGCTATCACCGAGGTGCAGTAATTCCTTGGTATGATTGCAGAGGGATCTCTTGGCAGGAATATTTGGAAAATACGTTTTCTCAATGCCACAATATAACAAAACAACTTCCTCCCTCAGCTAATGCTACAGTTTACACAAAAGATTTGGTTGTTGGGCTGTTAGTTGCATCTCCCATGTGCTGGTATTTTCCTCTGCCACTCAGAGATAACAATTACCAGTCACTGTGAGCAGTAACAAAAATGAAGCACCATGACAATGCTTTTGAGTGACTGTAACTTCCACTGATGTGCCTCTCTTCAAACGTATAAAAGGCTCTATTCCTCAGTGAGGACAAAGTTGAAAGCAAGCAGGGTATTTTACAGACAAATCGTTTTGGAGGAATGTAGACATTGCGGTCTCAAAGACCATTTTTCGTAGTATTATTACTAAGGCAAGAGTTATAGACTAAGGTCAATAACACGAAACTCTTAAGTGCATACATCAATTTTGACTCACGTATGCTTGCATTTTTTTCCTTACCTGGGGCTCTTGTTTGGGACTGTGGAGCAATACTGTGTTAGGTATCCGTTAAAACTGCAGATCCAAACACTGCTGTATTTGAATAATTTTGCTCCTGTCAGTGGCCCCGTCTTGCACAGGCTGGTGTTACTGCGGGATTTCTGTGGCCAAGGGGATTTGCAGGGCTTCCAGGAAAGGTAAAAAAAGCAAAATCTGAAAGCTTAAGCCTGTGGACCAAGCGGGAGTCTCAATGCCAAGAATTGCAAGTGGTTTTGTTTTTAGTGTTTTGTTTCCTTTTTTGTGTCTTCTCATTTAATCCAGACTTCAAAATCATTTGAGCGAAGGGGGGAAAACGGGTTCACTGCCTCTGTTAGATGACTAATTTAAGGGGCAGGGAGAGCCAGGATAGCTCAGCTTCTTCTCCCTCTGTTTTGATGAACATAAAACTGCTCTGAGTCCTTCAGATGAATATGATAAAGGAACCCATCACTAAAAAGTTGCTAGTGATGCTGTGAAAACGACCACAATTCGTTTGGCTAAGAAGCCACTTTATATGGGGTGCTAATTGGCCTAAAACTATTATGGTGCACGTGATACAAACGTCCCAGGAAAACGAAACGAAACCTGTATAAACAAGCAGATCAACTAGTGGATAGTAGTGTTTTACACAAAGGGGGAATGGACCACCAAATGGAGGACATAGAAATGAGGCGGCCGATGGGACAACGAAGAGCCAAGTGACGATTCTGGAGGTTCAGAAAGCTCTGTCGCCGGCTCTTGTCCCCGATAATGCCAGGTTTGTGTTTGTACGAGTCTCCTGAGCAAAACTGGGGCCGCCCCCTCCGTGCCTGACCCCCCCTCAGCGGGCGCTGATCCTGCCTCAGTCCGAGCTCGTTTTTTAAAGGCTGGGCCTGGAACAGCACGTATATTCTTTATTGAGCCGCTGCTGGCACACCAATGACTGCTCAACATCCAAGAGTTAAACTACAACAATTTTTCAGTGGATGCGACCGCTGAAACGACCTCAGCCGGCTGCCGGCGCACACGGCCGGCGGTGAGACCGATCTGCCCGTAAGAACGATGGCGGTGAGCGCCTTGTCCCTCCGGCGGGCCCGCCCACACCCGAGATGTCCGCCCGGGCGTCGCCGCCGCCTCAGCCCCTCCGCAGCCCCGCTTTTCCCTACGGGCGGCGCGCGGCGCGGCCTCACCGGAAGCTGCGGCGCTCCNAGGGGGAGGGAGGGCTTTGCAGCGCCGCACAAAAGGGAGCGGCGGGGCCGGGGGAGCCCCCGGGGTGCGAGGGGGCTGCGGGGCAGCGGCGCGCAGGGCCCGGCCCCTGGGGGTACCGGGGAACGCTGGTCCCCCCTGGGTGCTGTGTGATGATGGGGTTTGGGTTCGCTTTGTTTGTTTTTGTCAGATGTGAATCCAAATGGAGCAGTCGGAAGGAGGCGAGCAGAGCCAGCAGCCGCCGCAGCCCTGGGGGAAGCTGATCCGGCTGGGTGCTGATGAGGCAGAGCCGCACGTCCTGCTGCTGAAAAGAGAATGGACCATCGGGCGGAAGAAAGGTGGGACAGGGACGCGCTGCGCTGGCCTAGGGCGGTGTTCGGGGGACAGCAGCCATCCCCCCTCCTGGCCTTTCCTGCCTTGGAAGCTGGACTGAAACTAGTTGGGGTCGGTGCTTTCAGCTGTTGGAGGTGCTTGCCAGGCCATCCCGTATTCCTAATTTACCTCTTGGCTCTGTGCATAAGTAGTTTTATGCTGACCTTTTCGTTTTCAGTAACTTGTGACACGGGCACGTTTCAAAGTCAGTATGCCTTTTAGGTAGTTTGTGGCAGTTTGTATAAATAAGGAAACCGATTTTGGATTCAGTTTCTGTGCTTCGGTCCTGTTTATGTTCTCATTTTGCATCTGTGGTTAAAATAAGTTGGAACTGTGATGCAAAATACTTCGGCTTCACAGAAAAGAAAACGCCCACATAAAAGCCCTTAATTCTTCTGGCCATATAAAGGCTGCCAACAAGTACTGAAAGTTTCTCTGAGAGTCGATTTGAAAGCATTATTCCCAGAGTCTAGGGCTTGTACTTCTTGCCTTTATTTTAAAGGATTTCATGCTTAGTGTATTTGAAACAAGGATGGAAGTGTTTTAACTTCCTTTTACTCTGCCTTGACACTGCTAATTTTCTTTTTCCTGTTCGTCAGTTCAAGCTATTTGGCTGATCAGTCACATCCTGTAAATAGTTGTAAATAAACAAACACCAGATGCTATGCTCTATGAGAAGGGCAGGTAGTGTCTTGTAGGAAAAATGTTTTGCAAATTTACAGTTGGTGATATCTACTTATTGCTAATAATTAAGCTATGGGTAGATTCTTCAAGCTGATGTCTGTTTGAGGGTTGTCTGGTAGAAAAAAAGATGAATTCTTTTGTGTTCAGTTGCTTTCGTAACTGTTTGCTAATGGATTAATAAAATGGTTAGTAAAATACCAAATTGTAACTTTATAAGCAATACTTATGACTCTCCAGGAGCATTAGAATTGCTTGTTTGAGGTAGTGTCTACTTCTTTCCTTCTGGATCTGTTGCTGGGCAGGCTGAGATCAGTGCACCCACAGTGTGAATAGGTGGAATGGAATCATGGTTATTAATTATAACTTTGGTGTAAGTAAGTACTTTGTGTCATTTGTGAGAGATCAGTGGGGACTCTTGAGTGTTGCTTTGAATAGTAAATGTTAAAGTGAAGTAAAAAGACTAGATTTTTTCAGAGCCCTTGAGATGTAGGTAAGAAAGTTTCTGTCACATCAACATTGCCATGAGACTTTTCCTATGTATCCCTAAATCTTAATCCTGGATTTGTAATTCTCTTCACCTTTATTAACATAATAATGCTGTCAACAGAGATGAGGAAAACTTGCCTATTCAAAAACAAACAAAAGAGTATAAGAGAACAATGATACTTTTTTTAAAAAACATTACTGAATCATCATTTTAAAAAATCGTTATTGGTTCCTACTACTTCCCCCCAGTACACCAGAATTAAACAGAAGTTAAATCCAATGAAACAGCATCACAATGATGTGGAAGAAGAGCTGGGTGCCATGAGACGTGTGCCTTTAGGAGTTAAACTGAGCACTTCAGATACGTGTGGATTTATTTCTGTACCACTCTAGAACAGAGTAATTGTGATTTGATTTCCATCTTTGAGGGCTAGGATTGGGAGGAAGAAGGGAACTGAAAGCTCTTCAAATGGCTGAAATGTTCATATCAGCATGTGGGGCTATCTCACCACGTGTATTTATGTATCTCACACTAGCAGCACTGTGTTGCTGCCTGTGTGACAGTAGAATTTTGAACTATTGCAGATGTATATGAGTCAGTTTGTGTTGCATTTATAGCCATGTAGAATGCTGATCTGACTGTGTAATGTGTATTTTTAAGCACACTGGCAAATCTGCTTTCTTTTTAAGGCTGTGACTTATCTTTCCCTGGCAACAAGTTGGTGTCTGGAGATCACTGTAAAATCATAGTGGATGAAGAATCTGGTCAAGTGTCATTGGAAGATACAAGGTTGGTTTCTCAGAATATTTTTGAAGGGACTTTTGTCAGAAGTTCAGCAGGTATTTGATACTAACTCTGAGCTGCCACAATAACATATTTAATTGTCTTCTGGGCTGTTGGAACAGAAATTCAATGTGTTATCCTTCAAAACTTCAAATGTGAAACTTTCCTCTTTATCTGTGTACATCATGAGCACATTCCTCTGGCCTGCCAGAGTGCCTCTGATGGCAGCTCTGCCCCTGCTTTGTTGTCATCTGCAAACCTGATAAGGGTGTATTCCCTCTCTTCTTCAAGGTTGTAACTAGAGATAGGTCCAGGGTACGTCCCTGGAGAGATTCCTGGAGGGTTTTTACTCCCAGAAGCTGTGGGACAGAATGCTGAATTTTTAGGGAAAATATCAGGCTTAGCTGGGTTATCTAGGAAAGGTTTACAGTTGTCGTTCTCCAGTACAATCCTGAATTTCAGGATGTTCCCAACAACAAACCAAGCCATGTTTGCATATCATGGCAGTCTCAGAGTGTAGCTGTAAATCTCAGCTTGAGAAACTGTCCGTGGCAGAATTGGTTTAGACCAGTGTTATGACAGACCAAGCTAAATAAATTGTCCATGATGCAGAAACATTCCTGCCTCTTTTATTTTTTTTCCCCCTTACCCACCCCTGAGGCAGAAGGTGCAGCCAGCAGAAGACGAGCAAAGCCAAATTAAAGTTTATTTTGTGTATGGTATATTTATGAAAAGGTGAGGCTTGTTACAAGGGAGTGTAGCAGAAAGGCTGCGTTCATGGAGCATTTCCAGGGAGCTGCTTGTGCCTGTTACACTTCTGTGTATCTACCAAAGAGCAAAACCCTGGAGTGCTCTCCCTCCTGTGAGCTGAAGTGTGGCTGCCAGTTGCTGAATCAAGAAACCAAACAGGTTTGATATGACTGCTTGCAAAAAACTCTTCTGGGTCTTCCAATGTTTGTGCCAAATAGCAGATGAGTCTCAAAAAATCAGGCTGAAAGAAGATGATTCTTGAATGTTTGAGCTGGCAGTACAGATGCCCAGAGTCACAGAAAAATACTGCAATGTCAGCTTTTTCTTTTCTGCAGTGGAAAATAGTTTGGAAACATTGCTGTGGTCAAGCTCAGATTTTTCTGGTGAAGAGGAATGCATTGAAGGAGGCAGTGAGTGTGGGACAGTCAAACTGAGTGGACTTTGTTTCTCTACTGTAGCTGATCCAAAGAACATCATCAAATATATGGAGGCAGCCAACATTGGCTTTTATCTTCTGATAGTATAATGAGTTCTTGAATATACTTTGGAAAGAACTACTCAAAACTTGAAGGTGAAAGAAAATGTGTAGAGCATTCAAAATCACTGAGTAAATAAAAGTTTGGAAGTAACAAAAGGCAAGAGTTAGCAAATAGTACAATAAAATACTCAGACTCGCCCTTTTTTGGGGTATGTTTCTGCTTTATTTTCCAAAGCATGCACTAGTTGCTTTATACTGCTTGAAAGAAAACAAATTGTACGAGCTGACCTAACACAGTGGAGGCAGCAGTTGGATTTCTCCCAGTAAAAGCAATTGTAAGATTCTCCATTTTGAAAAAGAAATTTTAAAGGCAACTAATGCAATTTCTTGTTATTTTCTAGGATTTTCTCCTTTTAAGGCTCCAAGTAGTAAGTGATGTTTCAGATCAGGAAACTATTTACACAAGGCTGATACTCTTAAGACAGGCAAGCAGATATTCCTTTCTGGGGGTAAACTGGAGGTTGATCTGCCGTTGGTGCTGGTGTCGTTTCTGCTACTAAATTCTCCTCACCCTTCTGTCAAAACGATGTCTATGAACATTGGAAGAGTGGAGATTCACAGTACAGAAGGGATTCTGTACCTTAATAGAATTCAAAACTCACTTCAGTTTACAGTGTATTCGGGATTATATGCACTGAAATAGCAGATAACTATTAACCCAGAAGCTTTAACATAAGCTACCTTCTTTTCCTGGATGGATGCAAATAATTATTTAAAAAGTATTAGACTGGTATTTTTCTTGGAAGGATATGAAAGTTTGTTAAAACACATAGATCATTCACCTACTTCAAAAGTAACCCTGTTCTGAGTGAAGTTGTTCACATCAATTCTGCACAGCAGATGGGATTGGGAAGTAAACAGAATTTATGGTTCATTAATGAAACTGTAGAGTCATCAACCACATTGGAATTGAGTCAAGGCCTGATTTTTTTTTCTTTCACTGTTTAAAAAAGTGACATTGGAACCTTTTGTGACATAGTTTCACAACACAGACAAATTATATCTGATAGTACTGTTTTTCTTCTCCCCCTGAAAAATGGTACAGCCAGTTGGCATCAATTCAATACCAAATCCTAATGAATGGCCTTCATATTTGGGATTCTCATTGTACTTTCTGCTTATTTTATGGGGACTTTAATTTGA
This sequence comes from Platysteira castanea, assembly GCA_013397175.1. Classification (NCBI taxonomy): domain Eukaryota; kingdom Metazoa; phylum Chordata; class Aves; order Passeriformes; genus Platysteira; species Platysteira castanea. Next base: position 573,120 of record VYXC01001933.1, on the reverse strand, counting down.
AACATCAGAGGAGGGTACAAATGTCATAATTTATCATGTGTGTCTGGTTAAAAAATACTCACAACATTAATCTGGAATGTCACCCTATCTGTTAAAAGCCTCAGGCTAAAGCCTGAAATTGGAAATGAAAGACCAATACAGTGATCTGGGATAGCTGAATTTGGCTGAGAGATAGATACAACTGCTTTAGTTTACTAATGCATTGAAGAAAAGCTTATGATTTTCTGTGTTAAGTGATATCCATTTATTCCCACTTCATTTGGGTCCGTGTGTGCCAAATAATTCATTAGTCAGCTCTCACTGAAGTCTGTGTAACTACAGAATTGAAAAGATTTGGCTGTCTGTAGTCAATTTGATGAACAGGGTCTTGCACAGCTCTTTCTGGAGCTTGCTTTGTGAGACCAAGCCTGAGTGGTTACTAGATGTGTGGTGTTTGGGGTTTTTTTCCCTTTCTTTTTTTTCCCCAAAAATACCTTGAGTTACTGTCTCCCAGAATCATCTTGGAACTTGGCAGTCATGACAGAGCTCCTTCATAAAATACTTTATTGTGACATTTCCCCCCTATGTTTAGTGAAATGTTTGGGCTATAGATTGCCTGTAGAAGCTAAAACTCGGCAAAAGACAAGTCTTGTTACTTGAATTTAGCTGATTTATTACAAAAGAAGGTTTAGAACACTTGGGGCAGATGGGAGATGCATGCTGTGTTGTGCCTTCTGGAAAACTGAGGAGGTCAAATTTGTTGTTTCCTAGTTTTGTTAAAGGACTTCTGACAGTTTTCAGGGATTGGTGTAAACTTTACTATTTATTTGCTAAATGAGGCAGATACAATTTTTGCTTCAACATAGTCTTTTTTAACATGTTATCACTACCTTCAGTATGAAGTTAAAAATCAGTGTTGTTTCTAACAGAATGACTAAAATTCTGTTTTTCTCTTAATTGCTGAACTTTGGCATTCATTTAGTGATTTTTCTGTTCTGCTGGTTCTTTAGTGCTTATGTCTTTCAGCCTAGTCAACATCGGTATGCCTGAGGGGAAAAAGACAAGGTCTAAGAAGTTTTCTTGCTTGTAGGAGAAGCTTGAATCTTCGTCAGTGTGGCCCAAAGATTTTGTTCATTTCTTGATGTTTAAAGTAGCATTTCTATTGTTTTTTGGTATCCCATTATTTATAGATTAGGTGATTTCAACCATGGAAGCAGCTGCAGCAGCAAGACCAAGAAGTAATACCTTGATCAAGACTTGCTGTAGTGCTTCCAAAGGGCTTGTTTTTCCTTTTCAACTTTGAATTCATACTTCTGTGTTAGAAAAGAGGAGGGGGAAGGTGCTGATTTCCGAATGACTGCCCTGCAGTCAGGGACAGTGCGTGGTGCCCTGGGCACGGGCGGTGCCTCCAGGAGGTGGCAGCACAGCTTTGCTGTTATTTCTTGCAGCTGCTCTGCAGAGAGGGAAAAGCAGGTATTTTATTTTCTGTTCGTTCACAGTTGGTACCAACTGCTGAGATTTTGAGCGGCAGAAGTCCGAAATTCGAGAGGGCTGCAGCCCTGAAGGAGGCTTACAGCAAGTGAGCTGGAATTATTCAGTACTTGAATAACTTGACTTGGTTATAAAACATTAATGGCTTGTGTATACAACATCGCCCATAGTTAAGGGATAAAGAAACTAATCAGCAATGATCTGCATTTTCCTTTTCCCTAGTTTAATTTCTTCTACAAGTCTTGCATTTTTTATCAGTGTCAAAATAATTCATTCCAACTCATCTTTCATTATGTATAACTTTTTTCTGCCTCATTAACTTCTCACTTTCAAGTCACAAACAGTCCAAGTAACCTCACAATTTTATGTTTTTTCCTTTTTGGAGGAGGAGGGGGAAAAAAATTAGTGCTGCATGGCATCCCTGACTGTACAAGAGAAGTTCCTTTGTCAGAGAATGTCTTACAAGATTCCCAGTGTTAATTGGAAGACACAGCCTGTAACTTTTTGAATAGAACTCCTATTGTCCTTTCGGGTTTTATACTTTAAGGGTGGAGGCTATTGTACAGAAACAATCATCCAATTATTTGGAGACATTGGCCAAATATCAGGGGTCTTTTGTCTGTCAACTGCCATATCTTTACCAGTAGTTGCAAATGAGCTTTGGAATTCCAGTAGCTCTGCAGTTCTGTCTTTGGGAGAAATTTTTTGTTTCTAGGCTTCCTTTTTTTTTTTTTTTTTAGTCCACTTACATTTTTGGGGGGTAGCCAATAGTTTTTCTTCTTTAAATGTGTCTTATGTTTTCCCTTCCTTCTCTCGTGTAATTATGAAAACATTTATGCAAAGTTATCTTTTCTTTCTCTTTACAGTACTAATGGAACAGTAATTAATAAACTGAAAGTGGTTAAGAAGCAGACATACCCATTACAGACTGGGGATGTGATCTATGTTGTTTACAGAAAAAATGAGCCAGAGAACAGTAAGTAAATAATATTTTTTATATGGCATGCTTAGTCATTTTCTTTTGAGTCATGAGAGAAAAGAAATATCAGTACAATAAAATTGAGTAGTTCTGTTTTAAAGAGAAATATGTTTAAAAACAAGTCTCTAGAGAAGAGGTCATGGATGTGTGCCAGTTTTTACAGAGACAAATCTGAGCAACTGTCTGAAATTGAAATGCGCCTGGAAGTAATTTTGGTAGAACTAATGCATGGAATGGTAAGTAATGAGGTTCTAATCACATGTCCAGTGCTTCTTTTAGAAGTCAAATTGCTGGAGTAGTTAGTGATACTTTATATATCCCAGTGAAGCAGTTTTTGGCACCAGTAGGAAAGGCTGCAAAAGCTTTTTGTTTTGTGTGTGTATGCTGGGTTTTTTTGTTTTAAAGAGGGAAGAGGCAAATGGGGGGGGAGATGGGGAAAGCCCTGCAGGGAAAGTAGAATTGGTAAACCTGGAACAATGCTGTATTTACAATTTTCATACAATAATAAACATATTAACTGTTAATTTAAAAAATTCTAGATACATACTCACTGTTGAACTACTTCCTTTATGAAATTGCTGTTAATTTATATACAGGCAGACAGATTTATGCTGTTTGATGTAAATGGTACATGAAGCAATGATAAGCTACGGTTTCTGTCTGTATGGTTTATCTCACAAATCCTTTCTAAGTTGGCACTATTGCACTTGATGCTACTTAGATGAATCACTTAGGTGAATTTTCCAGGTAATGAACTGAAGTCACTGATTTCTGTTTGGGTTAATAAGTAGTTAAATTACCAAGCCTCGGGTTTTGCTTTTTCAGCTTTTCCATCTTCCAACACAGATAAGAATTTAGATTGGGCATGCCTGTTTGTCCATTCTAAGTCCTACTGAAGGAGACAGTATTTTAACTTCTGGTCAGAAAAAGGATTGCTATAAACTAAGACAGTCTTATTTGCTTGTAGGTGGTTGGAGGTGACAAAAAGGTAGCAAGTTAGAGGAATTTTTGGAACAATATTAAGTTGAAGTAAGATGGAAAAGAAAAGGATATTATCCAGTTGGTTTTATTAATAGATTCTAAATTAGTTTCTGGCTGAAATTTACGGCATGTCCTAATCTGTATTTTTGAGAGTTCATGTATCTCACAAAGAAATGAAATAATATTGATTGAAGAGGTTGAGAAGTGAGCTCAGAAATAATAAGCTTCTTTGAAGAACTTTGATTCAAATATCAGTAAAAATACAGTCTGTTCTGACAGAACAGATTTTAGGTTTAAGAAATGATTAAGCCTCTGGTTCCATGGCTGGCACAAGTTAAACGTCACACAAAAGCTGCTCTGCCTGGTTTCCTGAGAAGAAAAGATCTCACTGTGCTGCTCCTAATTGCCTCCTAAGTAGGAGTATTAACATGGTACTATTGAGGTGACCCCTCATTTGCCTCTTCCATTCTCAGACACTTTGGGGATGCAGCCACTTGTGAATAGAAATTGTTTATGTGGGGTTAAGTTTAGTGAATTTTTATTTAAAGAGTATGATGAATGTTTTTAAATCTCTTTCAGATGTTGCTTATCTTTATGAATCCTTAAACACAAAACATGATGCAACTCAAGAACCAGTAGGTAAGGAAGTAATTCAAGATCCATGAAGAGGAGCTAAGCTCCAATGACTAATGTAACCCTCTTGGGAGAGTTTGATTCCTTGGAATTTTGAAGCCATGATATGGTGACTGTCACACAGATATTTTTCTTTCCTTTCCCCCCTTCCAACTGTAGAAGTTAATGTAGAAAACCAATGCCATGTGACCAAAGATACCTCAAGTACAGGAAGAAGTAATGATGAGACCCAAATTACCTCATCACTGTCAGCTACTCAGTCTTGCTATGAGGAACCACAGCCATCTACTTCTACATCTAACCTCTTTAATGCTTCTTCTACCTCTCCGGTTGAGTCTGCATCTGTTCAGCAGGATAATCCATCTACATCTGGTGAGACTTGTGGCAAGTATTTAAAGTTTGATCACACAGTCATAGAATATGCTGAATTGGAAGGAACCCATTAGGATCACTGAGTCCCACTCATCAACTGTTACTCCAGTTTTGAATTTAAGCAGATTGATCTCTTACCTCTGTCTCGGTCTTTAGAATTTGCTTTGTGAAGTTCTAGTGAAAGTACCAGGTGGATATGTCCATTTTAACTTTCTCTCTATGAGCAGGCAGGGTAAATCCTGATGGATGAGTGAAGGAATTGTGAGAATTCCTTTATGCATTTGTCAGCAGTTCATTGAGACTTCATTGGCTCCAATCATAGAATATGCTGAATTTTGCTGTGATCCCAGCCTGCTGTGTATGGTCACTATTGCATAACTCCTGCCTGGCATCTTTGTCAGGAAGACCTGGTGTGGATAATAGTCTTATGAATAAATGCTCCATAGTTGAAAGAGTAGTGGGGATTTTAAGTAGTGTTACACAACTAATATGTTGTTTACCCCCAGGTCTTCCAGTTAGTCACATTGGTTCAGAGTGTGTTTAGGAAGTTATGCAGACATTGCTTTTCTGCTCCACTTTTTCCTGTTCAGATATTTGGATTGATGCATGTGCCTCATCAGGGTTTGAGTACCTTTTGTTTTCACGTGTCCCATAGCTGTATGCAGCCATGTTCACGTTTCTGTTTTTATTTTATAGGATCACAGTCCTCAGTTGTCACTCCTGTGCCTGCTTTCCCCATCTTAGAATCCATGTGTGTAAGAGCACTGCACGACAAGCATGAGAAGCTGGAGATGAATGCTGAAGCTTCTGCAATCGCTCCTGAAATCACTGACAAAGAAAATGCAGAATCAGATTCTCAAAGACCAGGGGAGGAGGAAGGTTTGGAACCTGCTAAGAAGAAACTAAGAAGAGGCTAGTATACTACAGTATTCTGCAACTTAACCCTCACCCCCTCCCCTCCAAATTGAATTACAACATCTGTCGTCAGTCCTTCAGCTTGGTTCTTGTGTCTCACTTACTTGATTTCTGGTCCCATGAAAATAATGTCTTCAGTAGCAGAAGCTGTAGTGTGTAAAGCAAGAACCTCTTTTGGGACTGTTGCCAGTGAACAGTGAATCAGTGCATATCTTCCAGGGATTTTTTTTTAATACTTAGATAATAAGTTAAAAAAAGCTTTGAAAACTCTCTCCTTCTGTCTTTGTAGATGAAGACACTTGTCCAAATCTTTCACCAGCAGCTCCTAGTGAATGTATAATTAAAATTGGCTCTGAAGATGCAAAAACATCAAATGTGAAACCAGATAAGATGGAAGAGACGTTAACTTGCATTATTTGCCAAGAACTGCTGCATGACTGTGTAAGGTATGTAAGAGTGACAGAAGCTTTAACCATGTGGTAATAATGCAGGACGTTCAGTGACAACTGTTTGAGGAGGTCAGGATAACCAGCATTTTCACAAACCCTCCTGATTTTCCTTTCCCTACCCCATCTATATAGTCAAATCAATGCTAAATAGTTTTTTGAGTGTTATGGATATATCTGAGAAAATGAAAGATTTGTATTTTGACTCCATTTGCTTGTTTTCCAGCTTGCAGCCTTGTATGCATACTTTTTGTGCTGCCTGCTACTCAGGATGGATGGAAAGGTCTTCTCTATGTCCAACTTGTCGTTGTCCAGTAGAACGTATTTGTAAAAATCACATATTGAACAACTTGGTAGAAGCTTATCTGATTCAGCATCCAGGCAAGTTGAACAATGTCTGTGGCAGAACCTGATGGCTGTCACATATGAGCTGCATACCTGATGTCTGCACACACTGTTGTCTATAAAATACCAGTGTGTTTTATTTCCCTGCTGCTTTCTCTGACATGGTTAGTCAGAAAACAAGTGCATTTAACATGACATAGTGACCTGTGGAAGATGATTTAATACTGTGAGTATGCTAAGAATTCTTCATTTTAATTTGTTACTTAATCATGAGAAGGATACTTCTGAAAAATATACTTGAATGTAGATTTAATTAACTTTGATCATGGCCTCTTGAAAAACAAACTTAAGTTGCCTGATACTAGACTTCCTTAATAGAGAGGGGAATTTAACTAAGACGGTCTAGAACTCTCTTATCCAAAAACAAGTCTTATGGAAATGAAAACACAATAATGGTAACTGTGTTAATAAAGTAGAGTGCAGATCAGGGATGTGAGCTGTTCCTTTCTCTTGAAATTTGAATTTGGTTCTCATGCCAGATAAATGTCGCAATGAAGAGGATGTTCGGAGCATGGATGCCAGAAACAAAATTACTCAAGACATGTTACAGCCTAAGGTGCGAAGATCTTTTTCAGATGAGGAGGGAAGTTCTGAAGATTTACTGGAATTGTCAGATGTAGACAGTGAATCTTCAGATATCAGGTATGTCTGTTTCTAAGTGCTGAATTAGATGTACCTGTGTTTGAATGCACAGACCCACAAACCAAGCTAGTTGCACAAATACTGTTATTCCTGATTGTGTTTTCATGATCATTGCCAGAATCAATCTTTTCAGGTAAGTTCAGTCTTGACAGTAATTAACTTGGCAGTTTTGCTGGCCATCCTTTTGAGCCTTGAGCAGTCAGCAAAAATTAGAACTTCCTACAAGTCCGGCAAGATTCAGTTTGTGACCAACAGTTCCATAGTGAATCGTGCAACAAAAAAAGACAGGTTTCTGGCTAAGATCTTGTCAGGAGGTAAAGCAGTCCATGATCCTATGAGTGCATTTGCAATGATTGTGCTTTCTTATGTGTCCGGAATGCTGCTTTCACTGGGTGTATGGTACCAAAGCAGCTGATGCTTGACTTAGGAATTCCCAAGTACCAAAATACCTCCTCTTTATTTTCAACAGCAAACACTTTGTATTAAATGTCTATAGGGGGACAGAAAAATTCTTCATGTAGATAACTATGCCAGCTTTGTTCCTCTCTCTTTTTGGTCACATTGCTCTTTTTTTCCCTTTTCCTTTTGTTTAAAACTTCTTGAGGAATACTACAAAACCCAAAGTTTTTATCTGTCACAACTACAGCAGTCTTCAGAGCTGTAAGGTTACATAAACTTCCATCTGTTACTGTATGGAGAAATCATAAATTTAAACTTTGAGAGTCTGACCAACCTTGTCTGGCATAGTGATGTAAATTGTATTTGCATTTGTTTGGTGTAATTTCATATGACTTTATTTTATTCTTTCAGTCAACCGTATATAGTATGCAGACAGTGCCCAGGGTACCGAAGACACTCTGTTCCAACTGTGCCTGGCACAGGCCAGGAGACAGAGGCAGGAGGAATGCAGGCTCTGGGAGATGCTCCATCAACCTCTGCCAACTTCCCTGCAGGTCAGTGTCACAGTGCCCCAGCAGTGCGGCACTAAAATCCTGCAGCTCGGGGCAGAGTCAGAGCAGCCCGGGTTGGAAGGGGCCCTTAGAGATCATCTCCAACCCCCTGAGCTAAGCAATGAGCTGTGTTACAACCATGAACTAAGACCTAAGCAAGCTCCCTCTCACAGGACCGAGAGCCACTCCACACTGGTGTCTTTGCAAATGCAACGTTTGGCACCAGTTTTTCTGTGATTATCCAGAATGGGTTGCTGATGGTTAATAGTCCTTAAACTGTTCTGCATACTGAAATGTTTTACACACCTGTGCAGTTTAGAAGTCTGAATGCTGTTTTTCTGCTGTTTTATAGAGTCTTGGTAAAAAGATTGCTTGCTTGTTACTTTGAGATTTTTATGTTGTTAATATTCACTAAGATTCCTCATCCAGATTGCAATTGTGCACATTGTTCAGTCTATTTTTTTTTCCCTTTTTAACTCATACAGCTGTTCAGGAATACGTGTGTCCTGCTCAAGGAAGTCATGTAATATGCACCTGCTGCTTTCAGCCAATGCCTGACCGAAGAGCAGAGCGTGAGCAGAATCCTCATGTTGCTCCTCAGCAATGTGTGTACATTTTTTATTTATTTTCTCCAGAACTAACTTTCTCCTTATTTATTATTAAACTTAAATTTACTTAGAAGACTGCTTTTTATATGAATCTTCTTTATTTGGACTCTTGTAGTGACAGCATGAAAGAATCTTCCTTTACAAAATTTATTATTCAGTTAAAGAATGTATTTTAAATGAGAAAATTGCACCTTTTTTAAACCAAGTCTATTAGGTATCTGTTGTTACTGATTTATGAGAATGAAAACTGTTGAGTTTTGTTGTGTTCAGGTCCTTACAGGGGTTTTCTTTGCTGTTTTACAGGCACAGTTTGTCTGCAACCCTTCTGTCACTTGTACTGGGGCTGCACTCGCATGGCGTGTTTCGGCTGCTTGGCACCGTTCTGTGGTATTGTGCAGTAATCTGTTACTTATGAGCCTGTGTGCAATAATGTCTGTCTGGAACTTTAAGTAATTTAAGAGACATAGATTAGTTTGTAGCACAGTCCTGCAAAAAGAAACAAGGGCTGTGCAAACACCAAAAATGGAAGTGGTATGTGTCATAACTTTGAGAGGATTTAACTTTGTGTCTTCCTACAATATTGGGCTTAGAAACTACTCTTGCTGAGCACAGTGCTTTCAAGTCGAAAAAATCAAGCTGTATTTCAGTTTAGTATGAGAATCACACAAACCAGTGCAAGAGTGCTGAACATCTGATGGTAACAGATTAGAAAAGAACCTTGCCCTCTTAAACAAGCAGACATCTGAAACTTAAGGTTTTTTGACATTTTTAGAAAATTAATTAGAACAGTTTGAATGGCTTGGCTGCAGTTTGGAGCTAATGGAATGTGCTTTACTAGCACTGGTAACTTCTGCAGCTTGGTAGTCTTTGTGAACTGAAGCTGAAATAGTAAAATCTCAGTATCTTGTCTTTGCCCTGGAAGTTATAAATCACATGCATTAGCAAACGCTGAATGCAGTCATGTTCTTGGTGCTCACATGAGTCTGTACGTGTTATTTCAGGAAACAGGGGAACCTTCAGAAAATGTGTGAGGGCCACGGGGTTTGGGCGAGAAATAGTAACTTTTATTCTTCTTTTTCTGATTAGAAATAAATCTTGGTGATAAGTGTTTAGATGGCGTCCTGAATAACAACCACTATGAATCAGATATCCTAAAGGTATGTTTAAAAATCATTGTGTGTGATGATAACATATGTACAAAGTTAAGGAGGTACTCACTGATTAATGAGAGTGATGTGCTGCCTAATATAGTGGCAGCGCTGTGTCACTTGCAGAACCTGATTCTAAAAGGCTGATTAGGTAACCTCCAAATGATCATCCAAAATATTATTTAAGAGAAAAATAATTCAATAACAATGTGCCAGGAAAGCAATTCTTGTTGAATATTTTGTCCCAGACAAGTTGAATTTCACACTAATTTGTATGGAAAATATTTTGCCCATACCATAACAGGGTTGCCTAAATTAGGGAGACTGGATGAAGTCTTCATTTGAGGTAAATGGGAGTGTGACTGGAATGAATCTGTTTGCAAACTCTTGGCAAAAGTGGAGATCTGAAAAAAGTTACTTAGTGGAAGGTTTTATTAGTGGTCTGAATGTATCATCCTAATAAAGTTAAAGGTTAATTTTTACTTGTAATCAGCATAAAATCATTCTGAAAACATAGTTACTGATGGATTTGAAAGTATTTGAGAATAAGTGGCTTGCTTACTCCTTAAAGTTGGAGATCTTTTAGATTAAACACTTAAATTGCTCTTTCCAGGATTACCTGGCATCCAGGGGTCTGACGTGGAAAAATATGTTAAATGAAAGTCTCTTAGCTCTTCAAAGAGGAGTTTTTATGTTGTCAGGTATGTGTTGTGTTCAGTTTGCACGTGCATGACTCCTTGTCTGGATGTAACTCAGCAATATTATCAAGAAGTTTGGAGTTCTGTGTACAGAACCAGTGCAGCCCTGGCTCTGTAGTTAAATCTGATTTATTAAGCCCTACATTTTTACTGGTTTTCTCCCCAGATTACAGAATTACTGGGAACACAGTGCTTTGCTACTGTTGTGGCCTTCGCAGCTTTCGAGAACTTGCCTACCAGTACAGGCAGAATATTCCTGTTGCTGAATTGCCAGGTGGGGATTGTTTTGCACAGTAAGGAAAGAAAAGTCACTTAAAGAGTTAACAGCAGTTTTATCTTTTTATCTGTGTTCTTTTGGCCCTTTCATGTAGCCCAGTGCAAATCTCCTTGCAGGGCTAATACCTCAGATGCTCCTTGCTTTACTTGTCAGCTGCTAAGCTTGTCTATAGTTATTTTCAGACTCCCTAATGGAACCTTTTCTTTCAGTATCATTTCTCATCTGTAGAATAAATGTATCTGCAGAGTGAAAAGAGGAATTCAGTAAAATCAGAATATAGTCAACAGGAACCAGTTGCTGTAATTTTATTTATTTTCCCATTTAAATACATAAAATGATGCACCTTCTGAACAATTTAACATTTTACCAGCTCTCAAGTAGGAACAAGAATGCTTTTATAAACTGATTCTAAATCTTTGCATTTACAATTTTAGTATAAAATAACATGGAAGCAACTGTGCCTCCTTCAGACCTAAATTTGTTTGGAACAGAAGCTACTCCAACAGTTTGCTTTTAAATATTACTTCTGTCAATTTAGTTCTTGCTGTTAGCAACAGCTTCCCAGTCTTAAGGTGTTGAGCACTCTGCTTGTGCTGCTGTGCATAATGAGCAAGAACAATGTACCTGGTTTGTCCTTAGCATTGCTTTTCAGTTCAGCTGCTGGACAGCTGAGTTGTAGTATGTGAAAGTGGGGGAAAGCAACAAACTGTACCCAAATAAATAATTTTTCTTTTGTGTGGAAATATATCTAGACAAATGCTGAGTGTCTAGTCAAGTCCATCTCTATTAAACTAAATGGTAAAACTCCAGTTGACAGCACTGAGAGCTAAACACTTTCATCATAAGTCTGCATTAACTTAACAGTAACATTTTTTGTCCTTCATGGAGTGTTTGCTTTGTTTCCAGAAAGGTGAAACAATACTACAGTCATTTCTTGCCAGTCAGGTCTTGTTTCTGATGAGTAACCACCATTAGCAGTGGCTTAATAATCTGGGTCACCTTTAATGACTTCTGTAATAAATGTAGCATTTCATTTCCTCTTCTCGTAGTGACTGTCACGTCACGTCCTGATTGCTACTGGGGACGCAACTGTCGAACTCAGGTCAAAGCACATCATGCCATGTAAGTTGTACACTTCAGAACGTGGTTTTGGTTTGTGTTCCTTAAAAAAACCCCAAACCAACAGCAATCTAAAAAGCAACCTTTGAAGTGCCAGAACTTGCAGCGTAAAGCAGAATTGGGTGAGCTTTGAGGATTTTTTTTGTCATTTTTGTCTTTAATACAACTTTGAAATGAGCTCTCCGTGCATGTCAGAAGGGCACTGCCAGCACTTGTAAGTTGCTGTAGCCCATGGCTGACACTTCTTGAGTCTGTTTTTCCAGCCACAGGGGTGGAAGGAGATGCTCTTTTAGTGAGTGCAACTTACATTGAAGGGATCAATTGGTGGGAATAATTAGCAACAAGAGCAGCTTGGAGCACGTAACAGAAGCCACAGCAGGTTCCTGAGAAGTTTCTAGGTCTTACATCTCTGACCCAAGAAATCTGGCATGCGTTGAAAATTAAATATTGAGCCTGAAAAGAGATTAACCCTGTACTTGTCAAGAGTTTTAATACGTCTGGGGGCTTTGGACTCCTGGTATCTGGTAGTTTGAGAAACGTCCTTCCAAAATAAATCAAGCTTCTTGAATAAAAAAATCAAGGCCTCTGATGACCAGTGCAATTTCATTCTTATAAAAAGATCCACATGTGGTAAGACAAATATTAAAGACTCATAAAACAAAACCAAAATTTTCTCCCTAAGAGCGACCTGGTTTCAGGGAGGGTTGAAAAATCCTTCTTGCCTTATGAATAATTCTCTAAATTCTCAGTGTAATTTAAGATAGAGGAGCTATTACCCCTTATTGAGAAATTGCCTTAATGAATAGTAGATTCTGCAGTATCTTTCTAATGTTGCCATGTACATACACGCTTAGCATAATTCCTTTAATATTTCAGGTACTGTGGGTTGAAAATAACCAGTCTGTGCAGCTCAGGCAAGCAGATCATAAGACAGACTTGTAAAATATTCATCTGCAGTCTCTTACAAATTCAAGGGTTTTACCAAATAGCTTTCGAAAATAATTTTGGATTTAAGTTGCAGATGTAATTTGAAGTACCACTGCTATCTGTAACTTCACATTACAGGACTGTCTGTGTTCCCAGAGGAGATTTTGTTTTGAAATGTTAGCGTTAATTCAATATCAAAGTACTCACCAGTCATCTTTGTTCATGTTGTGGATAATTTAATCTAGAATAAAAATGACTCAGGGGTTTTTTTCCTTTTTTTCCTTCTCCTTCTTTCTTTTTTTTTCTTTTCTTTTTCCAAGCATTAGCACTTCCTAGAACTTTACTGGCTGCTACTCTTGGTTCCTAAAATCCATAAAAGCAAACAATCCTGTTATACCACTTCTTTATAGCCAGTTAATTTTAAATGTTCTTTAAGTGAGCTAAATTGTTCTGCTAAATAGTTTGCTTATGTGAGCAAGGCTTTTCTTATCTTTGATCTAATTCAGCTGAGGGGGACATTCAGGATCTCCTTTGCACCATTTCCTCCACATGTAGTGACACACTCAACCCCCAACTTCTGTTTCAGTTGTGTGTCAGGGGCCACGTGGCCCAAGTAAGAGAAAAACAAGGAGTGAACAGTGAAATGTTTTTAAGAAGTGGGAAGGAGTGCTTGGTGTAAAATTAAGTTACTTGTTTAATCCATTATGACAGATTTGCCATTCCCATAAAACTTATATAATACAGGCTGAGAAAAACTTTTTCTTTCCAGAAGATTCTAAGCCACGGAGAGAATGTGTTTATGTTGGAATGTATCATCAGCCTGGTTAATTCTAGTTCTTAATGACTTGTGTAGTGCTGTCTACTAAAAGTTACTAATATCTTGCAGGGGAAAATTAATTTGCCGACTCCTGTTTTAATTGCCTTCCGGGTTTGAAGTATGCAGAAGTACAGAGGAATGCTTTTTAATAACAGGTTTTCTGTGTGCATAATAAAACTAATGAGGGTTAGGCAGGAGAGATGTTGAAAATCCTGTTACATGTAAAATGGCAGTAAAGTATGAACTAAACAGGTTCTGAAAAACAGACATTTTAGTGTGTAAATGGTCTGCTTTAGACTGTTTAACATTTAGAATACTCTGTGAAACATGCTGACTTGGTTTTGTTGCCTGACTTTGGAGAACTTGGTTACATTTTAATACTCTTCTGTTTTTCTTTATTTCAGGAAATTCAATCACATTTGTGAGCAAACACGATTCAAGAACTGAGTACTTGTAGTCTGTAGAGAGGGGACAAAAAGCTGTTATACTGCTTGTACAGTTTAAGGTTTCAGGGGATCTGCTCAGTTCCCCCATAGCAGGGAATCAATAACTTTTCCATCAGGTAACCTGATGTGGTATTTTTAATTTGTAGAATTTTACAGCTGTACATGAATAAGGTAGATTTTTTTTTCCCCAAGGTAGTCCAGCAAGCATTGCATTCCATACAGGGACACTGTAGTCATGAGCATCACTTCAGTGAAGAACTCAAGTCACACACACAAAAACCAGCCATATCTTGGGATGACCTAAGAATAAGGAGTGTATTTGCACTACTTGTGAAGAAACTAAGAAAAATCGTTAGACTTAAAATAGAAAAGTTTTGTATGGGTATCTGATGGGTATTTTGAGTATCTGATGGGTATTTCAAGAGCCATTAATATTTAAGAAGGAAATTGTCAGTGTATATTTGTAACTGCATTTTGCGGTAGTCTGATATTTTGTTGCTACCCATTGCATTTGGGCTAGAAACCACATTAATATTCATTTTTTAAAAATCTATCCAATAAACAGCTGTTTCGACTTAAAGCTTCTACCACATGTGCAGTGTTAGAGTGGAGGTAGTACAGTTTCCTTTCTTAGTTTAGACATGTTGATGTTTTTATTCATGTGAAATTACAAAAAGAATTGCACAAAAATTTGAAGATCACATTTAAAGTTGGGGTAATACTTGAAGCAGAGCAGACTTCTGCTAATATTACTTCTGTAGTGTTTTATATCAGAAGACCAAACAGTGCTTTTGACATAGAGCAGCCAGTAGGACACACTGGTGGTTCATTTTTTTGTATTTCTTCTTTGGTTTGATACCGTGTGCTAAATATGTACCTCTGCAATGCAGCTGTTCTCTAGCATGCATACACTGGTGAAAATGTAGAAAAAGCTATAATTTAAAACAGAATATAGCAGCTTTACTGGAAGGAACAATCTTACAGAAAATAAGTGAGTTTGGAGAAATTGTAGCAATATGGAGGCATTTCTGGATAGGGATAGAGGTAGGGATCATGGAGGCAAACACTGGTGTCACTGACATAGTAAATGTAGATTTTATTTTCATGCCTTCTGCTGAGCTCATTCAGGAGATGTTCCAAGTGTCATTAAAAGTAAAGAAATCCCAACTTCCCCCCTTCCCCACGAATTGCTATGATCTAATCTGTTTCATCATAATCTGGTTGCTAATGTTGACAAACCTCAACTGGGACCAATTTTGTTTTCATCTTACCTAGAAGAGCGAAGCAGAATGAGAAGAAAGCATACCAAGTTACCTCTGTAGAGACCATGTTGTTTTTAAGTATGCCTTATTTTATGAGCAGGATTTATCTTGGGTGTTAAAAAGTGTACACACAGTATCTTGTGATATAATTGAGCACAAATGATGCAGCACATCGTGTCTACTGGTTGCAGTGAATTAACCAACTCTTTCCAGTAATGCACGTCTTAATATGAATGCTAATTAGAATGATGTCTTTCTGTTTAGATTTTTATTTTTGAAAATAGCTGTCACAAGGATGGGGATGGGTCTGTTGACCTTATGCCCTTATGCTATTAAAAATACACTTTGGTGTGGACTTCTCTTCCTAATCTCTGGGCATTTTCTCCTGTGAGTAGGATTGAAATTGGATCTGGAATATTACTTGAAACTTCTTTTAACAACAACAGTGTGTTTCTGTCTTTTAGTATTATTAACAATGTTCTGTTGCTTCTGTATTTGTATTTTATGTTTAGATTTTTTAATGGTTATTGTATCTTCTCAGGACAACCATTCCCAGCTGGTTTTGATCTCATTTTCATCTCTGGCTGTGCATGTAGCAAATTGAGTGCAGTTGTAGAGATCAAGCCTTTGCACATTATATGCAGAAATGTGCTTTACATTCTCATTCACCACTCCCACACCCCAGATGGGCTTTCAGCACAGCCTGTCACTGTGCTGGTGTTCAAGCCTCTTGTGCCGAAGTTGTTTTGTTGGTCAGGAGTAACTTGCACTTACTCAAGTTATGTTTGTGTAGGGGTGTATTGTGTGACCATAAGAATAAAAAATTCGGGGAAAAAAACCCAAACAGCAGAACTCATGTGCTTAACATCTAAACTACCTGTGCAGTAGATGTTCCTCAAATTCTTTTTATAAACCCCTCTTCCTTTTCCCTGTCACAGATAATTAATCTGCCTTTCTATGCATATAGGGTTGCGGTAGTGCAATGGAATGAAGGGATTTTTTTGTCATTTATATTGTACCAGGAAGAGATCAGAAATTGACTTGCAGATGGGGAGGGTGAATAAATCCTGATCTTTATATGCTCTTAAGTAAGTAAGAGTATCTGTCATGGGTATTACATACTCTACATTAGACCTTTTTAAATGTATGGTTACCAGGTGATAGTTAATGTGATAAATGTATGAACTATGCTTGGTGTAATTGTTTAAATACTGTAAAGGTGCAGCATATTTTTAACCTGTCTAAAGCACATCCCCACCTCCTTTATAAGAGATGTTTGGAAGCTGAGCATGAAATGTGGTAGAATAGATGTGAAAACCGAGGTGATTATGATAGGATTTGACATAGTGGTAAGCAAGGTATGTAGTCTCTCTCTTTGAGAAAAGTTCTTTTATAAAGAAGGTGGAGAGGAGTTCTTCCAGTTCTCTTTGGTGGTTTATTTTTTTTCCTGAACTAAGAAGTTATTAATTAAAAAAAGAAAAAAAAGATACTGAAGTTGTCTCTGTTTCTTCTGTGGCATATACTCTGACCATAGAAATGGATGTATGCAAGACTTGCTAATGCTTGGTCAAGCTATTAATTATTTGAATGTTGAGATTTTACAAGTAAATACTATCCCTGAATTTGCCGCAACTGAAAAAGACATGAGTTTTTGTGTCATTCTCAAACTTCCTTAAAAGTGTCAGAAGTCACTGCAAATGATCATCACTATCTCTACAGGATTTATAAATTAAGGATATAAGCAAAAGCCTATGAAACAGAAGTAAGAGGGCTTCAAGATGCTAACAGATTTTAAAATTTGCTACTTTTAAAAAAGTAGATACTATTTTAGTTTCTTGCAAATCCACAAACACCGAAGTGACAAGTATTGTACCATTTGATTTAACAGCAGCCTAGAGGGAATGACTGTAATACTGTGTTCATCTTTATTGCAATCTAATTTATATAAATTATAAGGTTTCAAATTACTACTGTTAATACAACTCTTTCTGAACAGAACTTTAGCCTTGCTGGGTAAATAGGAGGACTTGTCTGCACCCTGTCGTATCTGAGGTGGAAGAAAGCAATGCCAGAGTTGTTTAGCTTCAAATTGCAGATTAGCATCCTGGGATTTTTGTGCTGCTGCCATTCCTGTACTTGAAGCTGGATCCCCTTTAATGTTGTAGCTAATCTATGTTGCTGTTCTTAAACCAGCTGTCTGACTAAATTTAAGTGAAGCTCAAGCTCAGGTTAAGTAATGTAAAAGTGAAAACGCTGTGTTGTTCTGTGCACCAGAAAGATGAGCTGATAGCCTTTAAACGTGGTAATTTTGGCTGGCCCTGCACTTACAGTGGTGAGTTTAAATGTTTTATACTCCATTATGTCAACAAATGACTTGTAACTAATTTAGTTTGAGGAAGCTGCTGATTTGGGATTTATGCACTATTGAGAGATCAGGTCTGGCACAGCCAAAGCTCTTGCAAGCACTTCCTCCATGAAGAATTAAGAAAGCTGTTGGTGTGGCTGAGAGGGAGCAAATGTATGGCACTGGCAGCTGGGCCAGCTGGCAGCAGGCTGATCTCAATCAGTCCCAGAGCCCTTGCAGTGGCTCAGGTACTTGAACTCTGCAAGTTCAAGTTCCTTAAACTCTGAAACTGTTCTCATTGTATTTAACAGGAAAAACTTAGTCTTTTACACTCCAAGGTTAATCATTAGCTCTTTCCTTCAGCAAACAAAATGCATCCATTTGGTAGCAATTTCTAGTCTTCAGTACAGCTGTGTAGGGCAGATGGCTTAGCCTGCAGCAAGAGCTTAGGGAAAAAAGTTGACTCAAGTAAAAGGAGTTAGGAATTTGGGAAGTGAAGGCTTATTCCAAATCATGCTCTGAAAATCTGGTTTCTTATGGCCCCTTAGAAGTCTGCTGGAAATGGGCCTTATTTTTTGTGGTCTGTCCTCTTAAAAATAAGTCAACAGTCACTGAAAGTTAGGAAAAGAACATCCTGGTTTGAAGAAGAACATGTGAGGATTTTGCATTTTTTCCATCTATTTTATCTAACGTTCTTTCTGCATGATGTTTGGGAGCTGAAATACCACTTACACAATTCCAAGGAATAAGTTCTGAAGAAAACTAATTATACTATTTCCCACAGCAATGCTTAATATGCAAAGATTGCTTCTAAATCTGCTTTCCAGGTCATCCTTCTTTTCTTCGCACTTCCATTTTGACTTTCAATGAGGTAATTTCACCCTTAAGCTCATTAGTTTCCATAGGAAATGAATTATAAAAAATGCTAAGTGTGCCATATGAGGTTTAACATCAAAGACATTTCTAGACAGACCATGAATATATGTTGAAGCTGTATTTAGTCTCTGTTGGGTATTCTTTTCAATGCTGCTGAGTTTCAGTTGCTTTCATTAGGTAAGTGTTGGCTTAGGACTTACCTTCTTTTTTCCTCACAATCCAAATTAATCTTTGATTGTTTAGAATAAAATCTACTGACTGGACTGTTTGAGTCAAATGTGTTTTGTTACGGCTCCTGTGCCACCCTCCTGAGGAAAACAACCCCCAACAAAACAGTTTTGAGTAGAAAGCTTTGTAACCAACTGCTCTTAACAAAAAGCTAGAGTTCTAAAAGGAAACCTCAGTTCCTGTTTTGGTACTAAGTTATAAGTGGATTTTTCTTGCTAAATGCTATTCTGAGTCTTCCAAGTTGGGATGTATTACCTGGATGTTAAATCTGTTGTTTTCCCTTTGAGCCTCCATTCCCAACCAGTTTAAGTACCTGACAGTAAGAACCCCAGCACACCAGATTCTTGTCAGTTTGTGTAGCTTCAAGCTTTTATTTTGAAGCTCTGTTTGTATAGTGAAAAAATAGGAAATGCTACATATTTTTGTCCTATTTAGCCTACTTTACACATTGGCTAAAGGGTTTGACTAGTAGATTACAGAATAATTCATTTTAAAAAGAAAAAAGAAGTGAATATTACTCAGTTTTGCTGAAAAGAATACTTCTCTTTGCTAGCTCCATAATGTTTCCTGAAATTTTTTCCCCATGCAATTGTGATTGGAATGATTTTCCCCCCTCTTTACTGAGTGTTTGGAGTGCTTATCCCATTTGCTCCTTGGTTACAGGACACAGAATCGCACAGCAAACCCTGCACTGCTCAAGGGTAAAACTGAATCCAAGCCCATGCATGAGGGATGGGTTTTCGGTCATTAAAAGTGGCAGCACAGCTCTCCAAAGTAATAATACAAAAAGTAATACAAAGTAATAAGGAACAAAATAAATGCCATAAGTAATACTATTAAAAAACTAATCCTAGTCAATATTTACAGCTGAGAGTATTAAAGTGCTTTATTCCACCCAGAGCTTTCAGAATTTCCTAAATCTGCACTATGACTGTTTTGAAGAGTTTGGGTAGAAGCTGTTTATGTTCCTGGGGTTAAAAAAAGAAAATATGAGAACTTCAAAACAGCTGCCTTAGCTGTAAGAGAAGGAAAATATTTTATACATTCTTTGTAGGTACAGAACAAAACACAAATACCTTGTTAGCATTTAATTTTAGTGATCTGCCTAAAAGAAAAAAAAAAAAAGTCCAAAAAAACCCCTAATCAAACAAAAAAACTTCAAAAGGCAGGTCAGGAACTAAAGTCTCCCCTGGGGTACCTGCAGCACCCAGCTGGAGACACTGGGCTTCAGCATCTTCTAGTGCCAGAAGGCATCACCTTTAAATAGCTGGTACCTCAGGCATCTCTGTTCTGAGAATAAGCAGCACTGTTCAATATTGCCTGTTCATCAGGAGGAGGGCCTCTCTCAGCACATCTATGGGTGTATAAATGTGTGTATCCAGTCCGTGCTGCAGCCAGGGGCTCGGGTGCAGTCCCGTGAGTCATTGGCCATGAGCTGTTCCAGAGACAGGGATGGAGGAGTGTTCAGGCAGCAGGATGTGAACGCAAACACGAACTCCCACAGAAACCTCCTCTGGCAGCAGTTAGACAAACCTGGCTAGCAAAGTCTGGTTACACAACAGGTACTGGAGGAGGCCGGTGTAAACAACCTCAGCTTCGGTCCTGCTCGGCTGCTGAGGGGAAATTGGGAAGGAGCTAAAAAGGAGGCTTTGCTTTTCTGCTCTTCTGCCACCACTGGGGTACCCCATGTGCTGTCCTGGTGCTCTGAGGCACTGCCCGTACAGCTCAGGCTTTCAGCAAAACAAAGTAAGTGTTGTTACACTGTAGAAATGGGTAGTTAAACATGCTTTTATTGAAAAAGCCACTTTTTCCAGCCCTTCAAATGTAACTATTGTCAATAATCGAACACAAATACTTTTCAAAAGTAGATTTTAGTTCTTCAACCTTTAGAAATGTAGTAACAGAACACTGAATTACGATGTATACGAATTTAATGCAGTAGAAGTTATTGTTAGAGTACCAAAGACTTCTAAATACTTTTAAAATCATAAATATATTAACTCTTCCCTTTGAATCAAGTAGCATTAATTTAAAACAACAAAAAAAAATCCCCCTCCAAAAAGAACCAACCAACATGGAGCCAGACTTCGGCACTTCAAAACTACTCAGCAGAGTCTGGAAATAATAAACGCAGAGACTTGTTTGCTGTTCATGTTTGAGTCAACTGCTAAAGGGCAAATGTGTTTTTGCTTCCACTGCTACCAGCTGCAAGGCTTCTATGTCTAGGCAGACATGTAAACACACACAGAAAATATAAGGCAAAACCTATAGTCTTGTGTTGCGTAACTCAGACGTTAATAGGTGGCAAATGGAAGCTGTAATAGCAGGTGAAATCATAAATAATTCAGTTAAATATTTCAGGAGTCAGCCTTAAATGCCTTCACATAGAAGGATTAAGATAACTGGATGCACACTGCAGCTAATATAGGGGAAGACTTGTGCAGAAGATTTCTTCCTGACACCTGTTTTATGACATACTATTGCTTTAAAACAATGTGCTGTGTGAGCTGCAAAATGCAGCTTCAGAGGGAATTTTTTTATTTAAGAAAGAAAATTCTAAATTGTGGGACAAACGTGCAGGAGTCTCTTGCAAAGATAGGAAAATACCACCAGGAGGCAATTAAAATACTGATGGGATTATTAAAGGCAGTAGGACTAGCAGGCTTCCCTTTGGTTCAGTGTTCCATTGAATGCCCTGGATTTGTACTCAGGGAGGCACAGCCACGTAGGATTAATTTCTAAAGAAAGTGAGCACTCAAAGTTTGCCCCACCTTAATTTTGTCTTTCAAGTCTTGCCTGCTAAAGGAAGGGGAACAGTTCTCTAGTCACTGTGCGTTACCAGCAATAAATAGCTGGTGGATATAGGATCAGAGCAGCTGCAAATATCCAAGTGTTGGATGCTGAAGACTATTTCTAGTATTTCAGTGTTTTTGTACACATGCTCCTGTTGCCATGAGGAGTCACTTAATGCAGTGGGCTGAGGTGTTCAAAGCCTATGTAGATCTAACAAAGATAAAGCTACATCAGACTTTAACAGAACAAGCATCCGGTATTGGGTTGCTCAGCTTGTCTGTACACTTCTCTAAAGAGTTAGGAGATGAGATAATCATGGTCTTTAATATTAGAGTTGCTAATGCTTGGTAAGCTTTGTGCTAGACTGCAGAAGTTATGAAATACTTAAAATGGAATTTACAAAACTGTATGCAAACATGCATGATTGAGTTCTTACCCTTGGCTTGGCAAGGCTTGGATTGTACAGGCAGAGCTATAAACAGAGGCTAACTCAGAGCTCCCAACAGAAAGATTCAAGTGATACCACAGGGACAGGGGACTGATTTACATCTCAGATAGAAACCACGGTGTGACTGCCCCAGGTTACCTTCATTCCCATCCCAGAAAAGGGTTTCTGCAGTCTGAAATACCTTTTCAGAGAATGCTTTCCTGGACAAACTACATCCAAATCTCATGCAGGAGAAGAGAGATGAGGTTAGTGAGCATAAGGGGAGAGGGCATTTGTGCTGTGCTCTGGTTTGTATCCTCATGACCTCAGTCCCAGCGTGTGGGAAGCAGAGACAGCTCTCAGCAAAGCTGCCTCCACGTGACTGCCACACAGCACAGCTTCTGCTCTGCTCGTGTCCCTGTTCCCTCTGGGATTGGGAGCTGAAGTTTCAGTCTTTCTGAGGACATCACTGGACTGACGCTCGGCACAGTGTAGGAGCAGCGGGGGTGTCGCAGTTCTGTGAGCTCTCAGTAGTGCTGGCATCTCCACCTGCTGAGCTCGGCTGGTCCCTGGAGGAGCCGGGGGCCTTCCCGTGACCTTTGTATGAAGTGGGGGATTTTGCCCAAAGGGGAAGGCTCGATGTGAAGGTGGCTGAGCTGTTCCCCTCTGCAGTCAGAATCACCGGCTGTTTCTCTGCCATGGCTGGAGCATACACAGCATTTTGCTCTGACATGTGATCTCCACATTGGCTGAGGTGTTCTGCTAGGACCAGAGGCTGCTGATCATCCCCTTCTTCAGAAATAACAAAAACTGGTTTGTTTTTATCTGTTTCTACCATAAGGTCCTTTGTTTTTGAACCGTTGACCAAGTTGATTTTCAGTGGGTTGGAGCTCTCCAGAAGATTTTTGGGGCTTTGGCTGTTAACTGGAGATGCTGCCCCTAGATGTCTTGAGGGATCCAAGGACCTCACATGTTTGCTGTCAGGGGAACTGGCTAAAAATCCAAAATAAGGGTTCCCAAATCTGGATTTCTTCAAATTGCAGGAGGTTAGCTTCCGCTGCCTCTGTGCAGACAGAGTGAGGGGGTATGAGGCATTACTGGCAGATGAATCAGAGTAAACAGTCTCTGATGCTCCCTCTATCTCAGTGGCTGAGATTACCTTTCTGGTTGGCTCGCCTTGGGATCTTGCAGCTGTAGAAAAACTCTACACAAAATAGTACAAAATTAGTAGACATGCCATGAAAAGCAGCTCTCTCGAGAAACTTTGATCCCAAGAGAATTAAAAGTTAACATTCCCGGTTCTGTTAGAGGTAAGATGCATGCTTTAGCAAAAACCTATGTTATTACGTTAAAAAGGAAGAAACATCCTTTATTAGCCTTGTAACAAGCTGTTGGTTTGATGGCTACAGTCTGTGAGACCCAGATATCCCTGCCACACCTGCAGATTCCTTGCTGTGCCATAATAATACATCAATTATAATAAATTCAAGGCATAACCAGGGGGAAAAAAGCACATGTTAGAACACTCAATGAGGTAATCTTGTCTGAAGGCATTTTTTAATGTTCTTCTGGACTGGGGATAATTTCTTAACCAGGTGCTAACTGCTGGAAAATACAGCTGCCTAACATTTCAGGAAAGCCTGGCTAAATTACCATTTAATTAGGCCACAGAGTTTCCCATGCACCCAAGAAGATCGACTGAGACGTGTTTGCACTGCAGGACACCAGCCAAGGGTAAAACGTGTCCCATCAGTGAACAGTGGGCAGTGCCGGAGCCGAGACCCTGACCTCCACACCCTCCCCTCCCTGCAAGACTTACACTGCTGTCCACCAGCTTTGTGAAGGGGCTGTTGGTGCTCCAGCTACACCATTTTTTCTGCAGCTGTGGTATTGGGGCCAGGAAGTCGTGGAAGGTGCGGGCGCTCCAGGTGCGCTGCCTGGGACAGGGATTCTCCAGCTGCACATTCCCCTTCTCAGCAGCGTCTGCCCCTGCAGCCGTGGGATGGGAGCTCAGCCAGTCAGTCACAGAGGCCGGGCTTGTGACGCTTCTTTTTAGGTTTTTGTCCTGAAAAGAGTAAATTAAGATCATTTACAGGCATCTTTCTTCAAAACATTTTTGAAACACTTTGAAAACAGGCTCTTAGTGCAAGAGACATCGATTCAGCCGTTCCCAGAGGACACAGGAATGCAACTTCTCCTCATTGCTCTTCCAGTGTGCTGCCTGAAGCTCGCTGGCTTCCCTGGAGGAAAGTTTTACCTTGCTTCCCCAGTTTCAGGTTTAATGCTGAAGCGGGAAATTTCAGTTACATAAGATATAGTCCTACAACTCCCACTAAATATATTAAATATCTACAGCTTGATTTTACTGGAAATACTTGACAGATCAGAGTCATAAACTTCACTGTGTAAAACAGAATTCTTCCACTCTGCTTGGCTTTGGAAGACTCCAGGTGTATCTGTCTGGGGAAATAAAACTTAAGGGGGATGGAGCTTACTGAAAGAAATCCAGAAGTAAGCAAGAAGAGAACCAGGAGTCTCAAAAATGCACAGTTTGGGAGAAAAGACTGAAGTAAGTGGTGCTCTTTATCCTATGTAAGAGAAGAATTAAGAAAATGAATGAAAAATTAAAGTGAAAGAAAATCCATTCTCAGTGTCTGTGGTGAATAGGACAAGAAGCACAAGAAGTGGATTGGAGTCAAGATGTGCAATTCACATTTAAAAATGGTCTTTAGGTGGAAAAAAATGCTTTAAGAGTAGAACAAGACATCCAGATAGGTGTAAAATTGGCATCATCAGAAGGTGAGACCACATTAAACTGCTGTCACCAGTCCTGTGTATGAGCAGAGTTGATCAGACATGGGAATGAACTACAGACAAGCATCTCTTCCATACTTTGTAAGTTCTGATGTTGCATTTGAAATCACAATTTTTGTCCTTGATACAAGCTTAGAGCCAGGAAAGTTAGAGAACCCCTGACATTCCTATGAATCTCCTTTCATTCTTACTAATACTTCACCTGTTATTTATTTAAGCCTCCTGTTACACAACTCTATACCTATTTTTAATTTTCAGCTGTGCGAATATGGTTGTCATGAGAAGAATGCAAAATTCACATTCCCAAAGTTTGCACAGTCCTTAAAGAGTGTCTGAAATAAATCCCACAGTGTCCTGGATTTAAAAATCCTGAGAAACCAGAAACATGTAATTTGTTATTTCTGAGAAACTGAATCTCCTAAGTTTCTGCAAATCAAAGAAACTATTTAGTGAATGTGTCATATTGGAAATGGATGGGCAGAGAGGCAAGAAATTAGCACTAGATCAGAAAAAGAAACTCAGTAGGAAGCCAGGAGAGGCATCAGGCTCTGGATAAGTTTGTTTCAATATTAAGCTCCTAGTCTAAGATTTTATTGAAGGAAAAATCTTTATTTATACATTTTTAAGCTGGCTGTCTTCTCCTCAGAGGCCTCTTCAGGCTATCTTAGGAGTTATTATTCTAACATTATTCTAAAGACCTCCAAACTGATGTAAAAATTAGCCACTGGTTTTGAGATAGATACTCTGGAAGTAACTGGGATGATGAACAAAGTATTTTCTAGACTTTTGAAAATGTTTTTTGCGAGAAATGTTTGTTAAATTTCCATGATCACACTCTTTACTCAAACCTTTGCATCTGAAACCTGCCATGTCTGGTCAGAAGTTAGAGATCAGAGTCATAAGTTAGGCAAAGGATGAATGATGCCTTAAACTAAAGGGAATTTAGAAAGCCATGACTCTCCTGGAGGACACCTGGAAGCCCCCCAGAAACCATCCCACCCTCCGTTTCCTCAGGCCAGTCATGAACAGAGGGGGTTTTTTGCTCTCCCAGCTCTTCCCTCATAACACAGGACTGGTGCCTTCACGTAGGTTTTAAAAGCTGCAAAGCAAAAGCCAGTTAATCACTGGCTCAGGCCCAGCAGAGCTGAGGCTCACACTTGGTGGGCAGCACAAGAGCAAGCAGCCAGACACAGTTTCTCAGGGAGAAGATCAGGCTAATTTTTTCTATGAAAGCTCCTTATAACTTGCTTTGTCTAGTCAAGCGTTTTGCGTGAGGTGAGTCTGCTGGCATTATTTCCTGTGCTGTGAAGGCTCAGGATTTCACACATCTTTGCACATGGGGATAACTGCTTAGCTCCTGCCAAGGAGCGGGCTGTGCTCCAGCGGATATCTCATCCCACTGCTAGTGCAGGGCCACAAAGCCAGGCACCACGTCCTCTGAGAGGCTCGGAGGCTGGCTGGCCAGCTGCATTTCACACCCTAAAAATACACATCTAAAATTCAACTGTAAACACGTTTAACATCCAGGACCCCTGAGTATCAAGAGGCCTGATGAGATCCCGTTGGAGTGCAGGTTTGTAATTAGTCTGCTGTGCTCAATTTCCACACCCCTGGAGAGGATGGGCTTTAGCTGTGGGGAAAGGCCCGGGGCTTTTAAAAAGGCCCTGCCATGCTCCCAGGCTTGGTGTTCTGTTCCTTGAGGAATGTGGCTGGGAGTAGTGCCTCACTTGTGTGCTGCATGGATGTCACTGAGGACACGCTTCCTGAGTTAATAATGTGTTTGATTTTTTGGGTTACTTTTGCTGTTTTAACACTTTTTTTTTTCTTTAATAAATGCCCTCTGAAGATTGCTTGCAGAAGCAATGTCAGAATAGAAATGTGGGTTTTATGTGTATTTGTTCCTTCTGACTAAAGTGGGGAAAAAGGGCAGGAAAGCAGTTTTCCCTCCTGCCTAGAAGCTGAATGTGAGTGGGACTGCCACCAGGTGAAGCTCTCTGCACTGGAAAGGACCAGGAGTGCAGGTGTTTGTTCAAGGGTGCCCAGTCTGGGTACAGCTCCCAGTGCCTTGCTCCACAGAAGGTAATGTTCAGGCAAGGGAAGGCTCCAGAGCTGTTTTCCCTTCTTTCCCTCTTTCTGTTCATCAGGGTGGCCAGCTGGAGGGAAAGCTCAGCACGTGTCTTACACCAACATAGGAAAATCCTGACCAGCCTGGCCTCCTGGCTAATTTCCTAATCAAGTGCAGGGATACAGAATGCTTTTGTTTTGTAAACTGTGACAGAAGTATTACACAGCCTGTCCTGGGCATGTGAGTTCCTTGTGCTGGTTGTTTATCCTCTTGTGGGAAAAAGAGAGGGCACTGGAGAGGAGAGTATTGACCTGGGAAAGGCTTTAGCAGACACTTGTAATGAATGTGCTCTGTCTGCACTCACTCGAGGTTGAAGAGGTGACAGCCAGACCTGAGGCTTCTGAGCCATCATCTGTTCCCAAACAAATAAAGGACCAGGAGTCCGGGGGAAAGAGCTAAAATAAGAGAGAACCTGCTGAATCAATTCAGCTTTCTGTCTGTGAATTTGGAAGGGCCCTGGTGCTTCTACTTGAAGCACTTGATTTTTTTTGGAGCCTGCACTGTTAATTTTCACATCAGCTTGGTGAGACACTGTCTGCCAAGCTGAGGAGCTGAGTAACTTCCCTGTTCACTTGGAGTGGTGGGCAGGAGCAGGTCTGGCTCCCAGTCTTTCAGTTGCTACCGGTGATAATTTTAATGGAACATCAGCTTTGCCAATTAACACTTCTGCAGGCTGGTCCTACTGCCTGCTGGCAAACATCTGCATTATTTGCTGTCACAGCCAAGGTAGAGTTCTGCATTTGCTCTTGCCAAAGCTGGGAAGATACTGGCTTAGGGGATCACATCATTTGATGGCAGCTCAGCTTGAGGGTTAGGAGAATTGCCTGGTGCAATCCCTGCCTTTCTAGAAAGTGGGCATTAGGCATAAATGGACAGGTATGACAAATGCTGTCCAAGAGGGACATCCTGTGGCTTGCTAGAGATGCTGGGGAATGTTCCTACCTGTATCCTGTAGGTGGTAAAGCTCAGCCCACTGGTCCCAGGTCCGGCAGAAATGATAAACACTTCATCACTCCCAGTCTCAGTGGTCACTGCAGAGATGGAGGAGGGCACATCTGGGTCAGTGTCCTGAGGAGACCGTTCTGTGCTGCCTCTGCAGGAAGTGACTGAGAAAGGAAGAAAATCAATAAAGACTGCTTGCAAGAGTCCAAAACATCTGTGTCCAACTCCTCCCTGACAAACCCTCCTCCCTCCCTCCCCAGACAATCTAGAGCAGGCTTTGGCTGGCTGTTGCACCAGCCAGAACAAAATTCAAGCCAACAGTTTGCTCTCCTGAAACGGCAAGCTTTTAAAAACAAAACAAGAGGAGAGGAGAAACACCCTTGGGTCTGCTTTCTAATAAAAACAGACATGAGCTGAAATCCCTTGTGTTAAACACATGAGGTTGTGCTGCAGATCACAAACTTGCAGACTTGCTCAACTCATTATTTATTTTTATTTACTCATACCTGCTAATATTGGGAGCTGTGCTTTTTGGTTAAACCCCAGTGACGCTGCTCCTACAGGCAGCCTGATGCTCCAGGGACTGCCATGGAGGGGTGGGTGTGTGTCTGCATGTGTCCCCAAGGCCTGTCACCTGGTCCAGGCAAGGAGAACTCTGGCCACAACTTCCTCAAGGAGATGGGAAAGTGTCGTGGCTGGGAGCACAGAATTAGCTTTTTGTTGAGAAACCCTTGTGCGAGCTGAGCGTGTAGTGGCTGATGGTTCACTGGGAAACTGATGGTGTGTCACAACATGACACAAAATCACTCCCTGTTGGCCTTTGCTAACCAAAAGGGGCACCAGGACAGTTCGTGTGTTGTGACTCAAAACTGCAGCAAGTGCCATTCTCTGCAGCTCGGCTGGGGTGCTGTGAGCACACTGTGAGGTAAATGTCACCCAAAGCACCTCCATCCATACAGACCCACAGAAACAGTGAGCTCCAGGAGCTGGAGATGACCAAAGACAACTTGAGCACTGTAAAACCCATCTTTTCTGGACAAAGTTAGGCCTGGGGCAGCTGAAACTCTTCCCCAGTTCATGGATCTGTGTAAGGTGTTTGTAGCAGCCTGAACCCAACACATTTGCTTCAACTCATTAGTGTCTCTGCAATGCCATGTGCTGTGACAGCTTGTGCTGGCAGCGTGCTGGAGCTGCGCTTGTGCGAGCTCCTTGCCAGGGGAATTACCCTACCAGGGAGGGGGAGCAGCAAGGGACAGTCCCACAACAAAGGCTCTCTGCTGTGGAGTAGCTCTCCAGCTGTGCATGGGCGAGACACTGACGAGGACTGCGGGGAAGAAGCGATCTGATGAACTGGCCCGGGGCTCCGGGCTGCCCTGACCCGCTCCGGCCGAGGCCCCGCACTTACCCGCCTGCTCCCGGCTCACAGAGTGGTTGTTGTTTTCATTCTCCCGACTTGGCACCACCAGCTGGAGCTCATTGATATCGACAGAGGAGTTCTGGATCCTGTTCTACAACTCAGAACATGCCCCAGTAAACATCGTCAGATAAACAGTGCAACAGCCAATATGAAAGAGAGAAACAGAAATTGCTGAAGCCATTAACACTAACCTCCTGGTCACTGCATGCGTTGGATGAGCTCCTTTTGGGGCACGTTCTCTGCCTGAAAAGGAGAGACAGCAACAACAACAACAAGCCCTCGAGTGAGTTAAAGATCCACAGGAAAGTTCTCGGCTCTGCTCATCCTGCGAGGGGAACCCAGCAGGTTATGAGCATCCAAAATATTTGCCAAGACTCAAGGCAGCAAGGCCTGTAAACAAGGGGAGAAAATTATATGCTCATGTGGTGGAAAGCCAGCTGAAGAAGTGAAGAACCTGTCATCTTCTTCCCATGCTCATTGCAGGAGCAGGAACAGAGCTCAGACCTCTGCTGAGTCCCACCAGGCTCCCCCTGACAGCTGCTCTTTCACATCAGTAACCAAATAGCAGCGCTGAGATCCTTCAGCCTGGGCAGTGACATCGTTCTTATCCTGCTAGACAGAATATTTCATCTGCACAGCTCATTCTGCATAGTGGGTTATATTTAGCAAGCAGAGAGCATCAGATGCTGTTCATTTGTATGACTGTTTCACTGAAAGGCAGTGCTGTGGCAGATGATTGTGGGATGAACATGCCCCTTGGCTGAAGGGAGACACATGCATGTTCTTAGCCATTTTTTTGCATTTTTATTAAAACTGAGATTGTGAAACCACTAGTGTTACAAATTTTCGGATGAATAAGACTTAAAGATATCACAAAGAAAGGCTGGCACTGATGGATGTGATAATGACTGAAACAAGTGTAGTTTGTGTTCAATGGTTCTCCAGGGGACAGTGCAGACACAGGGGAGCATTAGGCACTGACTGATGGGATGCAACCCAGGTTATTGCACAAGCAAATTCTCACCCCCAGGTGATGGACGGGCAGCAGGCAGGGACTGGCAGGGCAGCCTGGGTGGAGAGAGATGGCAGCACTGAAGGCTTGATGGAGTCACTGTACACTCAGGGGTTGGGAGGCTATGCAGATGTAAAATGGAGCTGCAATTCATGGGTTGATGCCATACAGCAGAAGTTTGACTGCATGGGACAGGATTAAAATTAAATAAGGTGGATGTATCTGTTGTTCTTGGGGCTTGGGAAAGAAAATAAAAAATCCCCCATTACTCGAGCCAGGCTTCATGGCCAAAAGTAATTAGAATTATTGGCCAACTAACAACTGAAGCTTTCATTCCCTCCCCAAGTAGCAAACAAAAGCTGCAGTGTGGCAGAGACTTGGAGTTTCCCCAGAGAGCTTTGCCCTGGCTCAATGCAATGAGCCTGAGCAGATACTGCTGATGACTTGGTGCATTGGAGTGGCAGTGGGTGCCAAGCCCATCCCAGGCCATTTCTACTCCTGGCAAGGCTGAGCCTGCTACTTTTAGCTGAGCAAGAGCAGCAGATAGAAATGGGGGAAAAAAATCAACAGCTAAACCTGGTACTAGAGGAATAAATAAAGTATGAAGAGAAAAGAAAGTGGAAGGCAAGTTTACGAGGCCAAGAGCTTCCAGGTTACTCTTGGCATCCTCTGCAGTGCCCAGTCCAGCCAGGACAGTGTCCCTGTGGCTCGGGGGGCTGCTCCCAGCTCTGAGTGTGCTGCACTGCTAAAGCACCATCACTTACCCCCTCAGCCCACCCCGTGCCACCCTGACATTTTCTGCAGTGAGGACAGACTGTGGCTAATACACATTTGACACCTGATTTCAAGCCCCTCTTTAGGACAAGAAGCATAAAATAGAGCTTGAAGGGCTCAGTCTAAAAGAAGTTTAATGCTTAGTGCTTAATGGCCTCAGCAGTCTTATTCTGAGCTGCCTTAAAAACCCACAGCTGGGAGGTGTAGGCAAGCTCCGACCAGTGCCAGTGGTTCTGGGGCCAGAGACCAATACCCTCAAAGCAGTTACCACAGTAAAGAGAGAAAAAAACCTCTCCTAGTGCAACACAGGCAAGGTAACTCAGCACAGGTCATGGCATCACTTCTGCCTGGTCTTGCTTAAATGCTTTAAGTCTGACAAGAAGTAAAGTGGTGTTATCAAGGCTTCCCAGGAACAGCACGCAGGGAATACAGGAGGGTGGGATAGTAAACACCCTTTCAAGAGGGTAAAGCAGTAGGGGTAGTCTCTATTTATATTCAATCAATAGCTGGCTGAGGTATAGATACCTTCAAAAAAAAAAAAAAAAGAGTTATAGAGCAATGAGGAGGCATAAATGCCAGGGTTAAAAGAAACAAGCCTAATCCTGTGCCATAGGACCCCTGGTAGGATGTACTCCCAGGGACCAGAGCATACAAACATTGGTGTATGGGGCTGAAATCCTGTGGACTTTTTTTTCTGTTGGTCAGCAAGAGCAGAACATTATTTTGTAAACATCTGACAAGCAAAAAGCCAAACCATGACTGTGAGCAGCATGGCCTGACTTTCTAAACAGGCTTTGCAGAGGAAACCTCAGCCACTGGAACCTCACACTGCCAGTGTACTTTTTGGGTTGAATAATCCTCTGCTTCATGGATCTTTACAGTGAAATTAAATAGGGGTATTGGAGCAAGAACAGCCTACTCAACATGTGTATCAGCCCAGACTGCTGCCATAGCAAAGGGAGCCTGTTTCTGTCTCTTCTGAAGATTGGCAAGGGTATAAAAATAAAGTATTTGGTATCTGGAAGACATTTTCCACCAGACATTTTCCTTTAGAGCTAGCAAAAAAACTGTGGTCTAAATTAGTGTTCTGTGAGCTCTTTAAAAACAAAAAGGTTAGTTTGATGTAGCACATGCAAGTTTAACTCTTACAGCCATGAAAAGCTCAGGAAAGCAGGAATTTCCATATTTACAGCAAGAGAGATGACACATAAGCTGCACCACTGTGCCCGTGTTCTCTGGTGCCCAGTGGGACAGCCTGCATTTTGTGTTTATGCACCCAGAGCTAAAATGCAGCCTCCAGAAGCATAAGGAACACCAAGTTCCTTGGTCAAACCAGCCTCAGTGGCTAGGGGTGTCTGGGCATTCCAGAGACCTTTGGGGTTGGAGGATGCACGTTAGATGAGGCAGGGGATGCAGGAAGGGAGAAACCAGAGCAGCTCTGGGAAATGAACACTGATGCCAACACCCAGCAACCACTGAGGAGCCCTGCAAGGGACAGTGCTTGTTTCAGTCTACCTGATGTTTTCATTGAAGTCAAAACATTTGAAAAATAGTGTTTATTTTGACAAAAAACCTGGGGAGCATGGGCTCTGTTTTGAATTTGTTGGAAGGGAGAGAAATAAATCACTGTTTCTACAAAAATGTTTTCACTAGGGAGTTAAAAAAATGCAAACATATGCTGGGGGGCGGAGAAGTGTTCCTTGGATAGATACAGAGAAAAGAAATATATAAAAGAAAAGCAATTGCCTGGAGAGGCATGCTTGTGTAACTGTCTGGTTTTAGCCATTTAACTAGTTAGCATCAGGACCTGGAAATCCACAACCCAGCCCAACCATCAGCTCACTTGACTGGATCATTTTGGATTGCATTTGGGAACAATGAGAGGTACTGCAGCATGGCTCTGGGCTCTTTCCCAGCATCAAAGGGATGTGTAGATGACTTCTTAGCACACTGAATGCATTGGATTTAAAATGTCTGCACAGTCTCTTGGATAAAATATGCTACAGATGGGAAAATATTTTTAAATCTTAATTTTAAGTGGTAATACTTTGGTTATTTCCTTTTCTGCAGAGTGCTAGTGATGGTTAGTTAGAGTCAAACTGCGGGACCTCTGTGAAAAGATGCGGTGACTGTCAGCTCAGCCTGCTCAGGAGACTCAGGGAAGGATGATTTGCCTGTGCTGATTCTGTCCATCAGCCAAAAGCTGATGGTTAAAGGCATCACTGCCATTGAAACAAAAAAATGCCCAGGAAAGTCCTGACCGTTTAGGTATTTCTACAGGAAAAAGAACATAAATCTGAAGTACAGGAGCTGTAGAAGTAGGAAAGAAAACTGAGGAGCCCAGTGAGTGGCACTGATTTCCTCTGTAGCCACTTTACTACATTTGGAGGACAGCAGGGGTTCACAGAGCAAAGGAAATGTAACACTTTTCTGGAAATGTAACTCTTTTCTGGTCTTTTCCCTATGGATAATATCACATGCTTCCAAGGCTCTGGTGTGCATCACCTTACCTGCAAGCTACGCAGAGGGCAGAGAGCAAAGCAAGAGCAAAGACAACGATCCCTGTTGTAATTGCCAGCATTATCAGATTTTCCTTCCTCTCCTGCCTCACAGCATCCACAGCGTTGGGGTCAGTGATGTTCCTGTACTCGAAGAGCATCGCAAAGCCTCGGCCCCGGTCTGTGGTGGTGATCAGCTCCATGATAACCTCCACCATTTCCAGAGATGAACCAAAGACCATGGTCTTGTTTACAGGGGAATTGGGCCCGCAGAAGCGAGAGGAAAAGGTGATGAGATCAGAAACATATAATACATCATGGGGACAGACATCCACTGCTGTCTGAGGGCTGGAGGAGATTTCCATGGGCAATGCTGTGGAGGGAAGAGTCCAGCCCTCTACTGTGACTTCATCTCTCTCACTAGCAGTTAGGTGGGCAAGCAAGATCTTCCCTTCCAAATCTCCTGTTTCCAGGCCACTGGTATTTTGCCTCTGCATTGAGGCACTGCCAGCCACAGGGAATGGCAGCTCCTCTGGCTGAGCCTTGGTAATCGCCTTGGGCTCCTTCATCTGCTTCCACTGGTTTTCTTCAGATGCTTGTTTAGCTTCATCTTTTTTTGAGATGGTTCCTGGAAGTTCATCCAGGTGACCAGCAAGGTCCTTTGACTGGTCTCCAGTGCTGCTCAGATTCTGAGCCAGCTTTGACATCGAGGTCCGGAGAGAGGGTTTTGTGGTATGGACAGCAAAGTCCAGGTTTTCCTCATGAGAAGGCATGTCCTTATTTTCTGTAGCAGCAGGGGCTGAAAAGCCATCCCAGGGGGTTGGAGTTTCACTAGAGCTCTCAAAAATGTCAAAGTCAAATATTTCCAAGATGAGATGGGTTCTCATGGGAATGAAGAACTGCCAGACGCAGTGCGTCCCTGGGTAGTAGTTGTTCGGAAAACCTGGTGACAAAATCAGGCCTCTTTCCATTGATTCCACCACTGCACCACAGGAATAATACACCTGGGAAATAAAACAAAGAATCTTATATCCTGCCATAGATCATACACAGGATGCAGTCTGCCAGACTGATGGAAGTTCCTGCTCTTTTCTTTCCCTTCAGAGACTGGTTTAAGATACCCTCAAGACAGGGAAATTCATTAAGCTTGTGCAAGTCTTATCTCCTACTTTTGTGGAGCATCAATCTAATACAGAAAGCCACTCTTAGAGACTATGGAAGTGTATATTGGATGGTCAACTTCCAAGAGAAATACATCCCACATAAGTAATTCACATAATTCTCACTTCCTACTACCGATAATTTGTGCTGTTGGCAAACATACAACTTTTTGACCACACAAATGTGTTGCCCTAAACAGTTGGTTGTGTGAGAAAAATCTTAAGAAGCTAAAGGAAAAATGTGTCACAGCATCTCAAACTCTGTGTTATTTTCATTACAAAAAACATTTTCATGTAAAAAAGAACCTTCGCACCGATGATCACCCATGATTCATCCAACCAACTCATCTTCTGTTTCAAGGGCGTTCAGCCTTATTTACTTCAATAAAATGTAGCTGGTTTTGATTGGGCAAATTGTCTCTTTTTCAAGTGCAAAGCCTCTCAAAATAGTGACAGCAGATACCAGCTCTCACCAGTAAACCAGCAACCAACATGCATTTTACATAACACAGTGACAAGTCCATGTGAAATCTGCTATTTCTTTCTTCTCCACAAATAGCCTCCAGCCTCCAAGGAGGAAGGAAGTCCATAAATGGTGGCACTAACCACCATTCTGTGCTTCTCAAAAGGTGCATGAGGCTGCTTTTGCACATTGTATTTACAACGACCTTCTCCCAAAGCCACTCTTGGAGCCTTTTTTCAAGATTCTTTCATAAATTTGCAGAGCACAGAGCCCAGTCTGCGCCTTGGGCAATTGTTTTTGAAAAGGGGAAAAAAAATCAGAAGTGCTTAGGTCACAAGCCCTGTCTATGAGCATGAGTTTACAGCATTAATTGGAAAAGAAAGGGAACGCTTTGGGTTTGGTGTGGTTTTTTATTGGAAATGATTAGTTGTCTTGGTCTGTTATCTATTTAAACACAAAGGAACTTGGCAGTAGAACAAACAAAGCTTATGAAGTCCATATAAAGCCACAAAGATCAAAATACTCCAGATTTTTTTTCCTCTTGGTCCCTCCCCTTGGCTCATATGAAATGGAAAGAAAAAAAAAGGAATGCCAAATGTTAAAAGCTCCTAAATAGAAACAAAATCCAGACCTGTTCTGCGAGGCACAACCTTTGTTTTCCAGCAGGTGCTGCTCATATTCTGGGGGATTTCAGGGTGGATGCAGGATGGCCAAAGAAAAGGACCAAAACAGTAACATGGGTGGAAACTCTGTTCTGTATTTAACCCGAAACCCAATATTTGACTTGTAAAAATGTCATTTAAATCAAAGCTTATGTTAATTATAGTGGGATAAACTACAGGCTTCTCATTTAAGACACCTGGGCTGGACTATGGCTGGAAGTCTCAAGTGGAAAAGAAACCACTTTGATTGCCACATACATATTAATCTCTGTCTAATGCCTTAGAAGTCCCACAGCATGTAAAAGCAAAACATATTAATATTAATTTACTGATCTTTCCTCTAGGAGGTAAAATTTTAGTGTTCAGTCTGGATTAGTTAATTCATGGTAAAAATCCAGGTGAAAACAGCAAAACTTTGGGTCAATTTAAGAGGCTACAGATCCTAACACTTAGATCTGTTTACTAATTCACATCAGAATTAGAGATACATTTGTTGCCACTTGGATTTTACTGAAAACTTGCTGGTTTCCAGTGAATATGCTTCTCTTTCCTCAGGGAGAGGATGCCTCTTACACTTGGAAGAAGAATTGAGGGATTTTCTGTGACTTCTCTTGTATTCCTTCCCTCCCCCCGAGCATATCGGTGCAGCCTTGCCTTTGTTCCACACTAATCTTCTGAGCTCACTTTTAAACAAGGTATTTGCATAGCAAGAAACAGTAAACACCACCTAACTTCTCCACTAAAATATGTGCCCGGTTTTGGAGGCAGAATGTGCACCAGCACTGCTGCTCTCGCAGGGCGGCACTCCTGGGTGTGGGAGGATCACAGGTTGGCTCAAGCCTCCTTAACTTCGCAGTGATTGAGGGTTGAGGTTTTGTTTTGAGGAATACGTGAACTGATCCAGTTGCCTTTTTTTCAGACACTGAGAAGGCGCTTGGAGGCGTTCACAGCTCCACCTCTACTACCAGAGGACTTTGTTAGCACCCGAGAGCTGCAGCCACCAGCTCAGCGGATCTGTGGGATTAATCAACAGTGCTGAATGGGGAAGTGCATCCCCCCCAAATCCCTCGCCCCCACCCTCAGGATAAGCTCCCTTCCTGCCTTCACTTTCACTCGGATCTGTCGAACTGTCATCATTTGAGGAGGAATATCTCGCACATGCTGTGCACATCCAAGGAGTCTCAGATTCAAGGTGCCTCTTGAGCCACCAGCTGGCTACGATACAAACCCAAAGAGCTGCCCTGCACCCCCAAACCTGGGCAGAAGGGGAAGTGCAATGTGTGAATTCCAGAAATATGGCTGAAAGGTCGTGGCAGTGGGGGATTGTTTGTTTATTGTGGCTTGTGAGACCAAAAAGATTCAAGACTTGCTCTGAGATCAGGGAAAAATAACCACAAGGGACAGGAAATGCAAGACAGATCTGAGGGAAGGGGAGGGGGAAGGATTTCTGATTAGTTTATAATCCCCAACTGAATGACTGACAAAATGGTTTTGTTCATTTGAATCACCCATTATGAACCCTGAGTTTTGCTAATTAGACACAGATGTTCCCTTCTGCAGCAAGCTATAGACTTGTGGGTTTTTGACAGATGCATGCAAAAAAAACCTGGCACATTTTTAATCTTTGCAAATGATAGGTTATTGTCTTTTTAAAAACAACACTTGATATATGCCCACACCAGTTAGGGGAATTATGAACAGGGAGAACCAGATTACCAGTCCTGTTCTGCTTTTCCGTACTTTCAGCTCTGGCCAGAGGTCCCAAATGTTTCCAGCAGCTGTGATGAACTCACCCTTCAGTGGTCAGACAAATCCTACCTGCTTTCTGCATCAGGGTAACTGGGGAAGAGCATTTAGTAGGTTTAGAAGTAACTCAAATCTCAGCTACTGCTGCTTGTCCATAGACACAATGGTTGGCTATTTCAGAACATGCCAAGATGTTGCGTTTCCCCCTTTCACACTACACAGCCCACTCAGAAGCTTGAATCTTCTGCCATTACTAAAAAATGCTCCATTGTCCTGTACTTACCTCCTCCTGTGCTGGTGTTTGGACTGAGTAGTTAATATTGACATCAGCTTTGAGCTATTTAACTTACACACGTGTAAGGAGTTATAAGGCCTCCGCACCAGGAAACACAGGGCTAAGGAGTACAAGGAGGACCCTGTGCTTGTCCCTCAAAGGTGATTCTGGAAGTGGTGCTCTGATGGTGGTGAGAATGCTCTGCTGCCCTCTGAAGTGCACGTCTGCAGCACACCCATGTGTGATGCAGTTGTAGAGTGTTTTTCTTACACATAAAGCTGTGCTGGGTTGGAACAGATGTGGCCAGAAGTGACTGCAAGACATTGTTCAGGAATCTCACCGCAGGCACCAGGGGCTGCTTCCTGAGGAGCACCAGCTCCAAAGAAAGAGCAAGCCCTTGCTGTATTATAGAGGGGTGCAGCACAAAGCCAGTGTGTCATTGCTTCACACTGCATTCTGTACATCAAAGACCTTTTGAGAAGAAGAAGGCACTGATGAAAAGCAGAATTCTCATGCATAAAAAGGAGAAAATTATTGTTTTTGCCAGATGGGAGTTTATCATAAGGCCCACCCAAGAATATGCACTGGGAAGAGTAGTTATCATCGTCTGAGTAATACAACCCTGAACTCTGCTCTTCACTCACACAACACCTACAAATGTAGGCCTGGAGCCTCTGCATTATTCCTGTAGGAACACTTGCAGGGAATCAACACATTCTAAGGAAATCCCACTCTCTACAAGATTAATTTAATTTAATAATATAATTATCAAAGGCGCCAGGCTAGAGCTAGACCAGAGGCATGCTCAGAAGCAAGCTCCTCACTTTACCAGGGCAGAACAAGTTCCTGCAGCAGCTCAGAGCAAACCCACACTCAAAACCTGCAGGGGCCTTGAAAAAAGCCATGAATGGCAAGTTGTGGCAGCCTGTAGCTGGCCCACAGACTCTTCAGTGACGGGTACCAGCCTCTGTCTGAACCACAGAGAGCAGGCATGGCTCAGTTTCTCAAGCTTCTCTGTCCTGCCTCTGGCAGAGAAGTGCTGCTGGCCTGAGGTGATGCTGGGAGCCCAGAGGGAACACGGAGGATGCTGTGACGTGTAGCTGGTAAGAGAAGGTGACATGGCCATGTGGTTCAGCTTGTAAAGATACAAGCCCTGCTGAAGAGAAATGGAAACAAAGCGATGCAAGGTCCTGGCTAGGGAAATCCTCAGCCCTTTTGTGTTCCTAGATTTTGCTTCTTTTTGTTCATTCACGTTAATGCTGGTTATGAGGAGCTGCTGGGTGCAATATCCTAGAGGACACCGTCTCACTTGCATCCCAAAGACTGTTTATTTTTAAAATGTATTTATTTCAAAGAAGGGGAAGGAGGACATTCTGTCTCGATGTTTGATATTCCTCTGTGAGCACGATCACAGATCCTCTGGCTTGGGACTTGTCCAATGAAGCTTGTTTTCTTCTATAAAATACCCAAGAAATAGCAAGTTCTTGTGGTGCGTACCCAGAGTCAGAGTGAAAACTCAGCAGAGGAAACTGGAGACACACAGCTGAGCCACTACATTTCCATGACACCCTCAGGGGCCAAGCCACACACCTAATAGAGATATCCAGCTGCAGGCTTGCGAGGAAATGATGTGCAAAGTTCACAACCCACTTTGCCCTCATTAATGCTTTATGCACATCTCAACTTCTGTGCATTTCTCACATGTATTTTGAGTTCCAGGCAGATTTTAAAAATGTCACTTCCACTTCTTTTTAGAAACAAGAGTAGGAATAATCCACTATATTTCAAACTGCCTGAACATTTAAGAAGTGCTGCATTTATTATTATATTCAAGCACAGATGTGTATTAACTCCTTATACAAGTAAAAGGGCTTTTTGGTCTTTGCTTGAAGACTGTACTAGAAAAAATCTAATACTGGACTAATGAGTGGAGGTGAGGATAGAAGCTTTTTATGCAGACCTTAGGCCCTTTAAAAAAATCATTCTGAAGTCAAAATACTTGGTTATGATCCCACTATTTGGATCAGGGGGTTATTTTTTGTTTTGTCCCTTCCTGTAAAATAGCCCCACTACTTAAACACTTCTAAGAGTAGAAAAGAAAGAACTCCTCTACAGGTAGATTTTTTTTGCTTAATTTAAAAATCAAAATCCACTGCAGCTGCCTAGTGTCAGAACAGGACAGTGTATGGGCATTCCACAGTAGCCTTATCTGGTCAGCCTGCAGCTGATTCAACAGAAGCCAGAGCAAAAAGTTTCTGCACAGAGATGGATGCAGTCTTAGAATCCAAGATTGTTCAGCCTGGATGATTAAATTTAGCCATCTGAGCTCAACATAGCATCAGTGGGATGAAAATTCAGCAAGCTTTATTTGGGATCCCTCACCCCACCAAAATTAAAAACATCTTATGTGCACACATGCACACACACGTGTGTTTCTTTCAGAGAGCTGGAAATGCTTCAAAGCTCCTTCACCAGCTCCTTCACATTTATTCTGCCCAAGGGACCTCTTCAAAACTCTGGCTACACCAATGTCTTTGCTCAAAACATGGAGGGGGAGGTATGGCATCCCAGCTACCTCCCCTGCTCCCCTCCAAACATAGGAAGTTCATTCCAAGTTAAAGATCACCCGGACTCCTGAGGACATTTGAACAGAGCCAGCCACCTGGGATGAAATATGAAGTGGTCCAAATATTCAGCCAGAGCAGAGAGAAAATGCTAAAGTTGGGGTTTTAAAAAGAAAATGAGAAGAAAAAAAGGGAAAGTTTTCATTCCACAATCCCAGCTTACAAGGGAAAAGCAAAATAAAGACAAGTCTTTACTTGCTGACATGGCTGGAACTCACTGCAAAGCTACCAGAAATACAATTCCTGTGGTTCCCAGCAAAAGCCCCAAGCTCTCCTCTCACAGTGTTTCCAAACTAGGGAAGTCTGAGCTTTTTTGGATGCTCGTCAAATACAGGATCTGAGGAAAGACTATCCCAAGAGTAAGACAGAAAACTCCAGTCTGTTGGTTTAAGAAGTGACCACATTTCCTTCACCAGCTGACTGATCTAGAGATCAAAGCTGGTAGGACTTTTCCAAGCAGAGGACAAAGTTAATTGGAGACTTTGGAAAACTAGTGCTCTATTTAATTTTGCATTTTCAGCTCATCTTTGCATGCAAGGTCTATTTTCTTCCATTAGCATGAACTAGATACAGCTGCAGCACATCTAACCTATTTTTTCCACCTGGCAGTACAAGAATTCCTGGAAATGCCTTGGAATCGCCACTTCCCTCTCTGCCAAATTGCCTTTGCTGTTTGAAGCATGAGGCAACAGCAAAAGGAGACTCTCTCATCCCACATAAGAGCAACTCTTCAAGTGTCTCTGGATGATTGAAAGTAGCAGAGTTAGCAGAAGCAGATCAGACATGGGATTGACAGAGTACAACAAAAATTGCTGACACTTTGCTTAGTTATTAGCTTCCCATCTCCTTTTTTTTTTAGTCTTTAATTGTAATTATTTTTCAGCTTGATCTCCAAAAGAGTACCCATCAGTTATGAGAGTATCCTGCTTGCTGAGGGGTCTCCCTTGCCCTCCCAGTATCCCTATCCCAACACAAACCCACCTTCTGCACACACATATGATCTCCTTGCTCCCTGAGCCAACCCACACAAAGAAGCTCTGGAGAGGGTTCCGTGTGGGACTCAAGCTGGGCAGGGCATACGTTTGCTTTTAAAACATTCATGGTACCAGAGCAGTTGCACTCATGTTTTTAAACAACGACCTAATACTTCTTGAAGTGAGTGCAACCTGCTGGATTTAAGCAAAACCAAACCCACATTTTTTAACAGATGCTCTGTTATTTTAGTGGTGGGCAGCAGCAGTTCCACCACATGAAAGTGATTATGGATGTGACATTTCCACTCTGCAAATCCCATTTTCAGGAAACTGACTTGTCTTATATTCCTTCTTGGCACACATCAGACAGCTTCACAGGGCCCTGTTTTCACACATATCTCCAAATTTTCTTTTGTTTTTAATGACTTTCAGGACATTTGAAGAGAAAAAAATATCCAGGTAGGAAAGAAAGGAGGCTGTGAAAGCCCCTCCTGTTACTGCAGGAGACAAGGAAAACAAAAATACTGCTAGAGGAGTAGGGGAGGGAAGCAGGAATGCAGTTCAGCAATTAGAGCAAAGAATGCAAAGTCTGAATGAGACTTGAGGACTTGGAGGCCCAAACAAGCCTCAGACTGCAGACTTGCTATTCTCTCTTATTCTTCCCATATGTGACTCTGCTGCAGCTCAAGCATCACGAGATTGCTGGGAAGGCACTGCTTTATTTCACTGGAGGACAGGCAACCTTCTCCTCACTTCCTATGCAAACAAGAATAATCAGCGAGGGTGGTAATGTTTGCACACCCTTGGATGGAGGCAAATGAGCTCTGTTGGGATGGAAAGAGGCTGGCAGGGCTCAGGGTACCCTCACCTGCTCTAGGTCTCCGGGGCCAGCTCCTAGAGCCTGCCTGTAGATGCAGCATTCCCTGCGGCAGCTTGCCAAACCGTTAGGCAGGCATGGCCACAACAAATCCCTGGGAATCAAAGCAGCTGCAGAAGAAGTGGCAGGAGAAGGTCAGTGATCTCATTAGAGCCAGGAGGCCAGGGCCCCCAGCCACAGCGAGGTCCCAGTTCCACAGCTGCACTGTGTTTTGATACCTGGCTCTGGCAGATTGCATAACTGCACCATGAGGTCACCATCCCTCCTCCTTGATCCTCGCTCAGAACAGGAGGTGGGGAAAAGGAAAATCACAAAAAAACAAACACGGGCACTCCGACAACCACCAGGCACAGCGACGCACTCCGTGGAGAACAACAGCCCTCCTCATTTAACTCCAGAGATGCTTGTTCCCAAACAA
Source organism: Platysteira castanea (assembly GCA_013397175.1). Lineage (NCBI taxonomy): Eukaryota > Metazoa > Chordata > Aves > Passeriformes > Platysteira > Platysteira castanea. The sequence goes on along the minus strand of VYXC01001933.1, from coordinate 530,577 downwards.
CAAAAAGTGCTTGTTCCCGGGGACACAAGCAGGGGCTGTTTTCTGAACAATCACCCGTGGAACAGCCCAGCTTTCCATAGCATGATCAGCAGTATATGCAGGCTGAGCATACATTGACATTTCGTGCTTGCCTTCGGAGCACGTGGAAGAAAGGCAGCCGAAAGCTCTGACGCTTTTGGGAAGTTTTGGTGAGAAGGAAAACAAGTTCATCCTCATTAGGCCAGGGATACCAACCTACACTGTAGTTTTGAGCAGTGGACAGATTTTTCTGCAGCAGCCACGGGCCCTTTTGAATACCTGATGCAAGATTCCCACACAAGATGAAGAACACCCAGCTCTGGGTGCAAGGCTTTGCTGGCTAATTTGGCTCATTTCCTTCTGCAGGCAGAAGCCAGAGTTGTTTCCTGCAGAGGGAAATTCGGAGCAATAGTTAGAGATGGTCTTAACAGCCCTCTGGAAGAATAGGTCCCCCTCTCAGCAAAGGTGGGACTGCAGGAGGCCTATTGCTAACTCAGCTACCTAAGGGCTCAGGGTGAAGTCTCAGAACACTGAAAAGAATTCTTGTTCTTCTCCACCGCATCACAAATAGGCAGGAGTTTTAGTTCTCCCTTTTCAATTCTTTAATTAAGATGGAGTTGGATTCACCTACAAGAGCTCTTACAAGTTACAGCTATGATTCGTATTTTTAGAGCTAGAAATGCTTATGATGAATAGTTTTTCTCTGGGCTTGGCAGCTCCTGGGTACATTTGCTACCTGTCAGATTCCCAGACTGAAGTTATCACCACAGGAGTAACCCTGGCACTCACTGATTATTCAGAAGTTTTTGCATGTCAAGGTGCAGACATGCTTATGAAGTGGATAAAATGTTGGTAGAGTGTGAAATACAGATAGAAATGCTCCGGAAGAGACCTAGGCCAAGGCACAGGACATTTTTTCTTTAATTTCATTTACATCCAGGTGCTTTTACTAGAAACTAAATGCCAGGTCTTATTCTGAACTCTTCTCTATCTTGACTGCAGCCCCATATTACGATATTAATTTCCTTCTTCTCATTTCAGTCTGAAAGGGACAAAAGCCAGATTGTTTTTCTATCAAATTATTTGAAAAATCCATTTAAAATATGTAAATCCAGTGCTTGGAAAGACCTCCTTGACTAGGTAGGGTTCCCTTGGGGTCTATAACCATTACACCCAAAAAGCAGAACTATTTCAAGCAGAAACCTCTAATAAGTGTCTCATAAATTGATTGTGCTATGCTCATGCAACAAGTGTGAGCCATGTCACTATGAGAGCAGTCTGAACATTGGCTTTCCCCTTTCATCACAACATCAGCTTTTATGGCCAGGGAAGCATACAACATATCTAACATAACATCCACCAGGGAGTTCTGGAGTTCCCAGCCTTTTCTTGTGGACTTTTCTGACTAATCCTTGCAGGGGGGGACAGAAAAGCTAACTCTGGTGACTGAGCACTCAGCAGACAAATAGAGATTCTCCAGCAAAGATGCAAGATGCCATATCAAATAAGATCCTTCATCTATACAAAGCTGCTATCCATGTTCTAGTTTGTTGGGTTCCTTTTCCAGAAAATACCCTCATTTGAACATACAAAAAAAAGTAAAGCCTTAGAAAAAGAAACAAAGGCATCATTTAGAGTGTCTCCTCAGGCAAATAATCATGAATATGATGGGACCATGGTAAATAAAAGTAAGGCAGTGTAATGAAGAGTTCAAGATGCCATGGCCATTTGCTTCAGGGCTTTAATAGGTCACATAGGTCTATTCTCTACTACAGCAAGTTCTCATTAACAAAGTGTATGCAACACACCATACAAAAATTAACAGTAAACGATAGGGCTGGTGGGAACTGACAGGGGTTATGGGGCACTTTCCAGAAGATCAATCTGGTTTTCATTTTCAATAAACTGAGCAGTTTAAAGCAGCTCAAATTAAAGAGTAGAAAACATGGTCAGATTGTTTTCTACTGCTTGGTAACCAGATGGAATATATAAAAAAACAAAAGCTATAGCCCTGCAGTAAAAGCTTACTTGTAGAGTTCAGTATAAAAGTCCATTGAACAAGTTATGTATGTCCATAGGAATTGGTAAATCTAATGTTCCCAAATTAACTTCATATATATCACCTCTCAAATACATGGGGGACATTTAAATAATGAAATCCATATGCAGTTCAGGTGCCCAAAACTGCCTTGTTTCGTTTTGAAAGGACCAGAAACAGGAGAAAGGAGAATTGAAAGGCAATCCCATGCAAATTTTGCTGGCCACTTCCTGGGAAATAAATTTGGATCTTTAAAAGCAAACAAAACAGGCACATATATGTGTAAACTGGCCTGGCAAAAGAGGAGCTGTTTGTGCTTGGATTTCCAGCTACATGACCCTATTGTTTCATTCAGACACGTCAGATATTTCACATGCTGGAAGCCTATTGTACAAACATATGGAGAAGGAAACATTCCATATGTGAAAGCCAAAACCTGCGAATATTCTGTGTCACCATTACCCTGCTGCAGCGCTGTTATCCCAAGCTTTTGGGAACCAGGTTGTTGTGCCACTAAATGTCACTAGCAGGTGGGAGGGCTTATGCAGAAGGCATGGATAGTGATCTTTAAAATGCAAGCAAAGAAAAACCCTCTCCCCTTCATGCAATCTTTTTTAGCTGGGCTTCCACATGAGCCACTGCTGCAGCTGGGGCTGGAGCATCCAGGAGTCTGCCACAGTCTGAGAGCTCATCCTTAGTTTTGGATGTTATACAAACAGCAGCACTTCTCTCCCCCTTGTTCTCCCAGGTTTAGTCTCCTCTTGTGCACTCTGAAAAGGGAAATTTCCAAGACTGCATCTTTGCCAGGATTTCAGAGAGCAGGATGCTTGTAAATTTTACTTCATTGCTTACACACAAGGAGACACCATGAGGGCACAGCAGGGATGGTTGGGAGAAAGCTGAAAAAAGTATCAGAAGTACTGCAGACAGAGGAAAAACTAAGCCCTTGAGTTTGTTGTTACAGGGTCCCAACCAGTGAGCAGTTTGTTTTCCCAAATAAATCTGCTTTGCAGACATCCTTTCTTCTTCCCCATTCAAGTTTCAACCAGGAAACCTGGAATAAGTTACTGTTGATTTTAGAGGCAAATCAAAGTGTTCAGCCTGCTAAGCTCGCATTTAAAGTTAGTCTTGATGAGCAACTCCTTGGGGCCCTCATATTCAAATAGTGAGGTCTCAGATTTACCTGAAGTGCCCACCCATGCAGATCTAGAGCACCAGAGGAAATCAAGGGCACGGGCAGCCCTGGCTTCCAGCCTCAGTGCTGCCAGTAAAGGCTCCATGTTTTCAGTCAAAAAATCCTTTTAATAAAAAATCAGTCTCCCAAAACAGTGGAATATTTACTAACCACGACCAGGAGAGGGCTGGATTTTAGTAGAATAAGTGGATTAGATCTCCCATTGCTAATCCCAAATTAAGTATAGTACAGAGTAGGCACACTGTCCTTGGAAAGGCTGAGCGACCAACTTTCTGGGATTTGGATCAGGCTGGACTTTCAGAGGCGTGTCATCCCAGAGCTCCTGTTTCCAGGAAGCTGTCATTATTGGCATCCTTGGCACCTGACCCTAGCTAAGTCCTGCTACACCTTAACAGAATATAGAAACACAAATAGTACGAGAACAGATCAGTAAGAGAGAGATGAACTTCCCAAAGTCCCTTCCTAAGAGCTGACAGTAGTTCTGAATGGAGGCTTGTGGCAGCCCATTCTGTTTAGCTCATTTGGTGCTGAAACCTGGCTGCTAACATAAAGAAAGGAGAGTAAAACACAGGATGAAAATGAGATAGTGTAGCAGGTTATGGCTTGCATGCGAAAACTTTGCTTTTGTTTTGCCACTTTGAACACCACCCACCCCTGCTTTCTATTGAAGCATAATGGTAGTGCCTGTACTCCCCCAGGACCAAGCATTTCACATAGTTTAATAGGTTCTGTAATTAGATATTTGTGAAACTCTGAAATCCTCTGATGAAAGGTACCATAAAAGTATTACTCTTCTACCGTGAAAGGGCTCCACCCAAACCCAAATACAGATGTTGTCCTCAATGTACATCATTACCCACCCAAGCCAGCAGTACTTATGGCCTGATTTAAATCCTCCTGAAGTCTCAGATGACTTCTGTGAGCTCCAGTAGGGCTCCAAGAACTCTAGAAAGGAAATATAGGCAAATTAGCCTTTGCTCCTCTCAAAACTAGAACCTCCTTTCCATTGGCAATGACATGAGTAAGGATATTCAAAATGAACCATGGGGCCATTTGCTGCTGAGAGATTGTAAGAGGAATGTTAATGTTCTTACCCTGAGTTTGAAAACCAAGGCTGACAGTCAGGCTTCTCCCTACTGCTGTAAAATTGTTCCACATATTAATCCAAGCTCCTACAGTGCCCTGTTCCTACTCCACCCTTCTCCTGCCATGAATTTGTACAAGAGGATGACTTTTCTGTTTAGTACTTCCCATACTCAAGCAAGTATCTGAACATCAAGCTGAATATTTATCATTTATGGACCTGAGATATCAGTGCATACTAAGAACATGCAAGTTCCTTACCAAACTTGGTCTAGGTACACTGCTGCTGGGTAGCCACCCTCTGGTACAAAATAGGCCATGAGTACCATTTTTTAAGAAGAAAGGGAGGCAGAAAGAAAGAGACCTGAATATTTTACCACCATTTCTGGTCTGTCACACAGAGAAGCAGAGAATAGTAATTGTTGGTTACCACAGAAAAGTTTGTTTGCTGGGTCTTTTCAAACCAGTGCAACAGGATTGTTTGCTCCTACCTCTTAAGATAGTAAAGAAAAAAATTATTTCAGCATTTTCACCCCAAGGATGGTTGGTATCTCCACCAGCACTACAGTCTTCTAGCTCCTTCTGCACAAAGATTACCCACATCATTCCAGAAATCTGCTGACACTGGCTTGTTTCTCTTACCTTGGCTGCTGCTTCCATTGCTGGCCTTGGCAAACGAGAGAATTATGGTGCAGCTCTACAAAGAGAGAATCCCCTGTGCTGTGCAGGACTTGAGGCCAGCCTTGTCCATCTTCTCAGCTTTCAGCTTCTTCAGTGCTTCAGTAATTAGAATTATCAGGACTAAAACACTGTGGACATTATTACTGCTTAGCGTGAAGCTAACAAGGGAGCGCCAGATTTATAACACTCTGGCCAGACAGAGAATTAAAAAAAGTTACAAATCATTTCCCAGTTCCAGGGATATGTACTCCAGGATCCTATTTTGCCAGAGACTCCATGTGAACTTTAGCCTCTACAAGAAATCCGCCTGCAATTTTCTAATTTAAATACCAGTCAGACCAGTGGCGGGATGTAAACTAACATGCATGAAAAATAAGGGTTCAATGACCCAAATCAATTATGTTTTAAGGGCACTGCTCTGGACTCAGTAGGAAATATTTTAAACAGGAAAAAGAACTAAATAGGATCATTCATTGAACTGACTTGGAAATGAGGCAGAAATTTGGTAAATAAGAAGTTCAATGCAAGCCAGCGTTATGAACCAAATTTAGTGGATTAAAAAAACCCAACAAAACAACAAAAGAACCCCAAACCAAAACCAGAAAAAAGTGAACCAAAACAACAAAAAACCAAGCCCAGATAATTTTTAGACTCAAATAATGTTTCAGGCTCCTGGGTACTAAAGTGAACAGTGCAATAAAACAAAGCAATTCTCAAGCCTTCCTTGAGCCGAGGCAGTTTAACACAGTTTACTTCCAGACATTTAAAAAAAAAAAAAAGAAGTGGTTTATAGAAACCCTGAAACTGCATCTTTATTAAAAGAGGGCAACCTGCAGGTCTTCTGTATAAAGCAAAAAAAAATAATTTAAAGAAAAGACAGGTTCTGAAGTTCAGAACCAGCTACTGTGACTGGATTTTTAAAGCACTCATACAGAACCTCGGGAGAAACAGCTCTACTGCTTCAGAATATATGAATATAGCTGGTCCCCAAATTGGCCAAACATCCAAACTCTGTGCATGGTAAACATCTGATCTGCCAAGATACATTGTAAACACAATAGGATGCAGTTATGGCAATTAATCAAGACACAAAGAAAAGAGGAAAGACCTATCATTTCTCTGCTTCTCAAGCACAAAGCACCTTCACAAACAGTGAAGAAATTAATAGATATTAAGCTCATTGCCAACAAAATTTTCAGGTTCTTTGAAGGTGCCTTATTTGCCTTGACTGGCTTCATCTCTTGAGACAGAAACACAGCCTGGTGTGCATACCCAGTGTTTTACAGTGACGAACAAAGCAAAAGCTACCTGGACCTAAAAATCCCATTAAGTGTAACTGAAATAACCCCCACACCTGGCAGCTGCTGGGATTGGAAGCAGATGTGCAGTACATCAGGTAAAGAATGGGCCTGCTAACAAACACTGAGCTATTCGAGGGACATACTTTTCCAGTCCAGCAATGGTCCAGAAAGACTCAGTAAAAGTTACATATCTTGCCTCTACTTTTCTCAAGGCAGATGCTGACCACTGACAGACCTATTGTGTGCCAATTTAAAACATTTGAGAACTTCCCTATCCTCCTGCCCCAATCAGAAGTGCATATTTTGCTGCTCCAGTTGCATAATTTACTGATTCAGCTGCATGCTTGGTTGATCTGGTAGGAGACTAGTACAGCAGTTGAGATTCTGGATACATTGCCAACTGTGCAGCGTGCTTTGTTGATCAGGGCTGTAGAATTTAATAGCTGAAATTTCATACACTTTACTAATCAGGCCACATTCTTTGCTAATTGAGGTGCATATTTTAGTAGTTGATTTTTTTTTAAATCTTTCACTGATCTTGGGAAGGATCCTGCTCCCTCTGAAACCGTCAGGAATTTTGCCATAGTTCTTTCTGGGTAAAGGACTAAGACTTTCACCAGAGGGTCTAGGATTGCTAAGATTTCTTTTCTTAAACGGAATAAGAAAGGTTTGATTTTTTTCTTTAAGCCAGCAAGTGAACAGAAGAATACTAGATGAAGGATGGCACTGGCATAGAGACCTCCTCCACAGCAATTTGATTAAACAGATAATATTTAATGGACATACAGAGACATAATTTTGACTATATTAGTCTTTCATCAGGCTTACATTCTTCTTTCAGGATAAACAAGCCGCTTATCTGCACATCTTGTTCCATTTGATATAGACACACAGGAGGAAACATCATGCACCTTATCTTCAAATTTTCTTTCATTTGATCTAACTCCTATTTTTAAATTGCTGTAGTACTTGGTGAAGGATTCCAGAGAGAGCTCTACTTTGTCACAAAACATGTTGCAAACATCCACCCTACCTCACAGCATCACAAATTTTCTCAACTCTTACTGGCAGAGACCATCTTCCTGGATGAAAAGAACAAATCAGTTCCCTGTACCTCATGCAGACTTTGCCCTTGCCAAGAGGGCTTTTGATATGTTTTTTTACATTGTTAACTCTAAGCCAGAAGACAAATAACTTCTCATAAATCGTTGAATACCTTTTTTTCAACTGATAAATCGAACTGCGTTTGAACCACTAACTTAGGAGTGGGATGTATATTTCTTTACTAGCATAGCAACACTATCAGTGTAGCCAAAAAAGATAAAAATAGTGAAGCCTACGCAGCATAGTGCAGTCCTTGATGAGTGAAGAGCAAGTGCAACTTACTCCAAGAAATAATAAAAACAGGGAGCAAGAGATGTACACACACATCTGTTTGGACACACAGAGTTCCCTGTCACATTTAGGAAGATAAGTAATAGAAAATGCTTTTCATTCTGCAAAAGAAATTGTCCAGTATATTAAGAGCCTATAAACATGATCAAAAGAGTAACTGACACAGCAAGAAGTCAAGTCAGGGAAAGTAGGCAGGAGGCTGCTACTCCCTCATTAAGGAGGCAGTTTCTTTTCTGCAGTGCTGTTGGTCAATACTTTAGTTCAGTTACTGCCTGGTGTGAAATCAAACACTCTTGATTTCAGGGTTAGAGAACAACAGATGTTGACTAGGAAACACAGAAAAAAAAACCTCAAGCAAAAATTATAGAGCTTTCTGATGCATTCAGAGTCCCACCATTTCCTTTCACGCCCAAATTTACAGCACACAGCCAATACTTGCTCCTCATGACTGTACAGGCGAAGGCAGAAGAGAAACAGCACAGGAAGGATGCAGTAATTCAGGGAAGCAAGCAAGTTATGTAGTTTAATAAGAGAGGTATGCAACTGGATGAGGGTAAGCTTGCATTCTGCAACGCAATCCTGATTTAAAAGAGAAACAAGACACAAAGCTCCACAACCATACAATTCAATAGATCTTGGTAAAGTTAGTATTTCAGTGCCAGAAATGTGGCTTAGTTAAGTTTTCACTGAGGCTATCTTCACTAGGATACCAAAGTGAGATAAAACATCTTCGTTTCAACCACAGTCATTGCTGTGTGTTTGCGTGCTGTGGCAGGGAATTACTTTATCAGGCAGAATTATAATGTTGTTTGCCACCAGAGAAAGCAACCCCACACCTTTTTTTCTTTATATATATATATATTTATATATATATATATGTATGTATGTATATAAAGACATAGATGTATGGAATATTATTTTCTTATACTCTAGTGCCTCATGTTTTATACAATTGAGAATCTCTACAAGAAGTGTCAAACCTTGGTTCCATCAGGGTCCATAGGAAAAGTCCCAGTCACTTCAGCCGGACCAGGACTGCTCATCCTTCCCAAAGCTCAGAACGACTGCTCTGCAGCTGCTCCTGGTTGAGGGGTGCTCTGTGTTTCCCTCCTCTGCCTTTCCACAGCAGCTCGGGTGCCCCCCGTGCTCACCCCCTCTCAGCTCCCCGTGCCCACTTGCTTTCAGCTCTGCCCGGACCCCTGCCCTGGGAGCTGTACCTGTCACTTGCACAGTTTATCTGCTCTCCGTGCTACAGCCGAGGTGCACACGAGCGGAGAGAGGGAGCGTGGGGACTGTAATACAGCACGAGGTTTGGACTCCCCAAGCCAGGCTGTGCCCGTGGTAGGGATGCCTTTGAGCAAGTGTTCTTATTTCTGCTGGGAACCCGTTATCACTGGGCTTTCACCGGATTTCGGGTCCGGCTATACCGAAGCAGAGGAGCTGATCCGGAGTCAGACTCCCTGAGCATCACGTCTCGCGGTGCCTTTCGCACTCGGAGGCGAGTCCGCGGCCAGCCCTACACCCCAAACCCCGAGGGGCAGGGGCCGAAGGGACCCGCAGCCGCCCCCGCCGCGGCCGCCCCGCTGCATCCCTCCTCCCGGTGTCCGCGGCGCATCCCTCGTCCCGGGAGCACCAGCGCACCCCTCACCCGGGGCTCCCGGCAGCTCTGCTGCACCCCTCGCCCCGGGACTCCCGGTCCCTCCCCACCTCCCGGCGGGGTCCCCGGGGCACCCCCTCCCCGTCGGGCTCGCCGCTGCCGCGCTGCCCTGCCCGGTGCGGTGCCGCGGGTGCCGGGGGTTACCTTTGCTCCCGCCCCGCCGAGGCAGAGCGCCGCGGCCACCGCCAGGACGAGCCCCGCGCCGGGGCCGCTGCGGAGCATGGCGCGCCGAGCCGAG
>VYXC01001933.1:488700-520930 GCA_013397175.1 Platysteira castanea | reverse complement strand
TTGGGAAGCGCCGGGCTGGAGGCAGCTCAGCCCCTGCGAGCAGCGGCGGGAGCGGGCTCCTGTGGGAAAAGTTTCTCCTGCAGGGCGGTGGGAGATGCAGGGGCTGCTGTGCTGGCGCTGGAGAGGGCGGCTGCCCTGGGCAGCACACCTGGCCGCTGCTCCAGTCCCCTGCCAGACCCTGGAGCCCGGGCAGGGGAGTGAACGGTCAGAGGAATGGGAAATAGGAAAAGGGCTCAGGTCCTTCCAAGGAGCAAAAGGCACCCCAGCTTCATCTTAGCACGAAGCAAAGGACAGGGGAGGAATATTCCCGGGCATCCTGGGGAGCCCCAAGCACAGGAGCTGCACAAAAACCAGCAGTCAGGGTACAGCAGCCACTTAACTTTTCTGGAGGTGATGGGAGGGCAAGGACAGTCCTCGTTTCTGAGGCAGCTTTCTGGTTTTCAGGTGAGACACTCTCCTGCACGCCATTGACTCACACCACATCCTGCAGTGAGTGTCGGATGACAATTTAATCAGCAGGAAAAAATGGATAATACCTTCAGCTGGTGTCCAAGTGTTGCACAAAACAAGCATGAAGTTGGAGGGCTGGTGTCAAAGAAAACATTTTTTTTTTCATAAATGGATTCTGGTGTTGAAGGCATCCTGGCGCTGAGCTCATGTCTAGTCCAGGCCCATTCACCTGCTCCATGGGTTTGATGTCCTGACTGTAGGATATAATGCTTGAATCCCAAAGAAGTGAAACAGATCTCCACCGAACCTTTGCAGTACTTTGAGATGAAGCTGTCTGTAAGCCTTTATTGGACACCTACAAGAAGTAACAACCTCATTAGCCTAAGGCTGAGGGAGGCTCAGGGACAGGACTCTGCCCACGCATTGCCCACAGGGACCACGCTGCCTCCCTGGGAAATTTACATATGCTAATTTAGAAGTAGCCCTTCTATGGAAGGGCACATAAGGAATGTCTCAAGAGCTCAACTGGCTTGTTTATATTTCTTGCACTGAAAGCAGAAAATGCAAATAATTCTTTGTGTGACATATTCCTATTTTACCCTTCTTTTTTCAGAGCAAATTCTGTGTAAAGGGTGTTCCTGGGCTCTGACCTTGTCAGTTATTTACTGTGACTGCTTGTGTTTGAATTTACATTTTGCTCCTCCTGGGTAATATTTCTTTGAGTTACCTGTCAAATGAAAAAGCATATATCATAGAATTTATAACTACATTTTATCTGTTCTGAATAAACACAAAACCCAGGACACTTGGCATCCTTGGCAGGAAGGCTTTTTAAGCAGAACACTTCTGCCTGAAGGGCAGTCTGGTCTCTGTAGCATAGCACTGTGGCGCATTGCTTTTCTCAACGCTCACAGTTAAATCTCAGGGCGATGTCACCACAAATGTATGTTAAGCTTTGAAAAATCTCCGAAACAAGAAATCTACTTTTTTTCCACATGAGGCTCAGTGTGACAGAAGTAAATGCAGAGATTCCATCTGCTGTTTCCTTATGCTGATGCACAGTTGTTGAGGATTTAAGTAAAGGACTAGCTGGCAGAAAAGGGTATTCAAAACCTGGATTTTTTCTTTGCTTGGACATTGCTGGAATAGTAATATAAAAATATCTAAATAAAAAAGAGAGAACAAGTCCAAGCCTAGCAGCTCTCTTTTTAAGGATCTTACACCCCTGTTATTTGGATTCCTTTCCAGAGGTCATCTGAGTGCAGGCACCCGTAATCCTTTAGAGGCAAAGAGGGTGCTGTGTGGGCTATGCTGCCACTCCAGGATGTAGACCTTGAGCATGTAGCACAGACACAACTGTATGCTGATTTCTCGTGTTTGTGCTTGCCCTGTTCTTGGCCTCACAAATTCTGTCAGTATGTCTTTGTTCCCTTATCTCAGCATCCCTCTGCCTAGCAGAACCTGTCCACACCACACTTCATCACTACGGCTTAGCAATGACTTAGCAGCTAGAATTAAGGATCAAACGTACAGTAGTCTGCTCATAAAGTATTTTCAGCTCAGGTTGTTGACCCTTTCAAACTGTATTTTTAATGAGGATTATGTTTTATATTTATGTTCTCCTTCCATGAGCAGGCAGGAGGACTCTGTACGGGCTTGAACAACTTCCCACACCAGGCAGCACGGAAGACTAGGTCCAAAAGGTGTCTGACTGCCCGCTGAAGGTAACAATTATGAAACAAGGCTTGCAAGGGGTACCTGCTAACCTCTTCTGGGTGAGCTGCCTTCCCCCAGTGTCCCACAGCTACCCATTAGACATGTCAGGCAGCTGGAGGGAGACTGGAGATATATTTAGTGGAAGGATAAAGAAAGGACAGAAGGGTAAAAGGGACTTTGCTTCCTGCCTAATCTCACACTCTGTACAGCCCCACATCTCACAGAGTTGCCACACAGCCCAGGTCAGAGTTGTAGCCCATTCTCACCACACATCAGGAAGGGGAGATACAGGGGCAACAACTGTGCACATCCCTGAAACAAAGGCCAAGACTCTTCCACAGTCATTGAGACACATTTAAGAAAGTGAATGTCCTGTTCTCTGTGTTGGACTACCTGTTGAAAAATTCAAGGTTTTCATGCTCTTTTAGCAAGTCCTTCCAAGGACAGTGTTTCCTATTGTACTATGCCATTTTGAGAGCTCTTGAAATGCTGAAGCAAGCACCAATTTCAGTGGAATAGTGACATTTATAAAGTTAGTGGATAGGACTTGTATGTGTAATGGCAGCATTTTCTTAACCAGTAGCCCCAGGCTGGGAAAGTAATTTCCAGGAAAAAAAATAACTAGAAACTTACTGCTTCCAGACTGGCAGCAAAAATCATTTATTGTGGGAAAGCGAAGCTTGAAACCACTAAAACCCAGTAATTTCCATCAACTCTACCACACACACACAGATACATGGAAAGAGAACTTTCTGAATTAATTTCCTGGAATATGTAAGGCATCCTGATACCAAAAGTAACTCTCCTCGCCCGGAGAGTAGAGTTGTAGAACGTCCCACAGAAATGAATGCACCTCCTAGCAGTTTCTGTTTTTCAAAACAGCTGGTGTGACCAAACTGAATCCAGATTGAAGCAGGAGGAGGGCATTGGCAAGATACTTTCAGTAACAAGGCCTTAAATCTTAGTTTATTCTCTGTATGCAAGAGCTCCCATCTGCAAACCTTATGGTTACACAACGTGGTTTTTTATGCTTTCCCAGCCTTCCCTTAGGTATAGCAGAGGTTGATTAAATCTATCCTGAGCTATATTGTTATATCAGACACACCACAGTTGCATCTGTCTCCACTGTTTATAGAACTGAGTCAGGAAAGCAACATTTTAAATACTTATCCATGCTAGAACAGACACGCTAAAAATTGCTTAGGTAGAATGCTGTAAAAATGCTTTACATCTATAAATAAAATTTATGGGTAAGTAAAATAGATAAATATTAAGGCAGTCTTTAATAAAGCATATTTCTGAAAAACTGAATTCTAGTTCCATTGTCTGTATTTAATACAAAACTATTTTTTCCTTGGTGGGTGTGAGAGGCGAGCTGGATGCCTGAGTCTGATTGCAATCTGCCAGTAATAGAGCTATTTATATGTGGTTAGCACAGGTTTCTTTTTGGATGAAGTTTTTACAGACTGAGGGACACCAAGGAATAGAAATATGTAAGCAGAAAAACGTGGAGTAAGCACAGGGAATTGGAACATCGTGTTGTCAGTGGTTGGAGAGCAAGAACTTCCCTACGGAAATATTTAGAAAAACGTGTTTGTAGCTATAAACGCTGTAAGTGGAAAGCACATGCATGGGCTTTGTGCTGTGCAGAGAGTGCCACCCTCTGCTCCTGCAGAGTATGGAGCCTTTCTCTCTCATCTGACTCTTCCTCTTTCACTAGTGCAATTCTCATACATGCAGTGAGTTACAAAATTAGCCAGTTGACAGGAACTCTACAAATGGTCAGTATTCCCTAGTAGTTTTGTTAGGTCAGCTCTTTAATTACATTATATGCCATCTTTTTTCTGTTTTTGCTCAGAGGAAAGATGAATAAATTTCCCTTCCGCTTTTAGGAACAAGGCCCTGTGGGTTCCTGAAAAAGACAATTCCTATTAAGGTCTGAGAGAGCTCACTTGAAGAGAAGGCAGCACGGCAGCTCCTGTATGCAGTGTAGTTGCAGGGTGAGAGAATGCTGCAGCTGGCTGCAGTTAAAGAATTTGTTGTGGTACCTTCTGATCTTTCTTCCTGAAGAATTAAGGAGTGCTCTGCAACAAGAACTCTAACAGGCTTTGGGATAAGCCATGGGCTTTTTCACTGCTGGAGACAGAGACTGCAGTTTACACTGTTGTCTCCTGCAAATTTACAGGAATCCCTTAATGTAAAAGCCTCATTTGTGATCGTGTTTGACATTTTCTCTGGCTTTTTAAACAACTACAAGGACATTCCTCTGTTGTGCTAAAAATTACATTACTGATGATAGACATTTTTCAGTATGAAGGATTCTCTTTCTCTTTCAGGCAGCCTGGTTAAGCCTGCTGCAGCTTCTTGCCATGCTTAGGCAATAGTCTCCAAACAAGTGGTCATTCCTGTAGCTGAGGCTTTGGTGCTATGTGGCAGACTAGCAAGTAAAAAAGAGATACCTTGGAACTTTACCCAAGCATTACATTGTTCTAGAGAGATGGGATCAAAGTCAAGAAGCAAACACAGACAAATATTCCAACTGAAGCGAACAGCTACTTTTGTGACTCAACAAATTGAGTTCTTTGTTAGTTATTGTTTTCTGGTTTTGAGTTCTCTGCAAGAGGCAAAACTCCAAGCTTTTAGATTCTTAAAAGAAAATCTAAACCAGATCAAATGAAGATCAAGCATTCAAGTCTTCCTCACCACACTGTTCTTGACATCTTCTGTGGAACTGTATCCAGCGAAGGTCACTACTAAAGATTTGAAACACACACACACACACGCAGTTCTGAGGATTTCGTCTCAAATCTCAGCAGAGCCTCACTCCCTTTCACTCAGTTCCCTCCACACATTCAAATCCCACACATGGTTTACAAGCTCAGTGCCAAACATGCATTCAGCCAAGGTCAAACTTCAGCTGACACTGGTGCTGAGCCACAGCGTGGGATTGCCCACTCACACAGGCATCTGGCTCAGGCAGCAGAACAGCAGGAGGCTGTCCCATGAATCCAGACACACTTTCTCTGGATACCTCTGGTCATCAGGCTGGGAGCCTCTTACATCCATGCATTTGCACTTGAAGACAGTCCTCTTCCTGACTTAAGTCTGTAAAGTAATGTTCTCTTCCAAATAATGCCTAGAGGGCTGTGTAATGTGTGCAGGAAAACACCCAGCTGCTAGCAATATCCAGGAGCTCGGTTAACAAGTTTGCAGTTCAAACAGCGTGCTGGTGTTTTGGTTTATCAACCCTCCTGACTTGTGGAACAGCCTCTCGTCTTCCTAGAGAAACAGCTCAGGGGATTCATGTTCATAGTAAGGATAATTTGGAAAGGTTGATAACAGAGGAATACCTGGCAAAGTGGACGCTCTTTACCTGGCAATTATATTTAGGGTGGCAGGATGATGTTAGCAGGAGTTTTCATCACGAAATTATGTGCTCCGACGCACCAGCTCCCAGTACTCCAGAGGACTTCTGGGATGTCCGGTGCCAGAAAGACGCTGGAAACTCAAAGAACTGAGTTTTATGAGGAAAGGGCCGCCGGGAATGCTGAAACCGTGACATTTACAGGACATATCACTGGACGCTCCTGACTCTGACCCTGTAAAAGGCAACACTAATGCATGAACATGAATGATGCAGATACAGAAGGCTGCGAGGGGCGCACCACTTTCACAAAGAAATTTAAATTTTTAACTTATACAAAACTTAATTTTAATTTATGCAAGTCGGTCCCAGCCCCAGGGTCGCGATCGACGAGCCGGTCAGAGGCAACTGAGGGCGGCCCGGCCCGAGAGCCGCTCCCCCTCCGTCCCTCCCTCCGTCCCTCCCCCCGTGCGCTGCCGGAAGGGTCCGTCTGGAAANTCCCGCTGCCTCTGCCGGCGCCCAGGGACGTGCCCGGCCCAGGCACCCCGCAGCCGTGTCTGGCGGTGCCTCCCTGGTCGGTGACCGAGACCCGTTGTCGTCCTGGTTGTTCGTGTTTGAAGCAAAATCGGTGCTTTTCGTACAGCTCTTTCCCTATGGGGTTATTGCTGTGTTCCCATGGCGTGCCTTCATCTGCGTGTGTGTCTGCTTGTGCGCAGCACAGGGATATGAAAGGACTCTGAGGCCAAAATGCTCAAACCTTTCGTATTGGGAATGGGTTGTACAATAGAAAGCCGTTCTTCATCACCTTGATTACTTAAACGTGTTTTATGACAAGGACAACAAACCATCTCTTGTTGGCTGGATTTTGCCAAGGTGTAAGGAGCCAAAATCTTGCTTGCCTTTTGTCTGTAATCCTCTTGGTAACCTGTCGTATAGCATCTATTTGCTGCACAGTGGCAGTTCTAGAAGTTTTATTGAAAGCTTTAGTATACTGAAAATGTGTAAAAATTAATAACAAATAACAGTGAAGGTATTCGTTTTTCTGTTTGGTGGAGGTTTCCCATTTAGAAAGGTGCTCCAGGTTTCTGACTCCTTCACAGCTCGCCTGTGTAAGGGTCATGTACATAACCGTGTTTTCCTGTGTGCCCTGAGCTGTTCGCTGCTTCAGTAACATTTTTGGAGATGATGATGGTGTTGGAGGGTGACCAGGGCAGCGTGGCACAGTAGCAGTTACACAAGTGCTCTCTGGAGATATGGAAGGAATGTTGTTCAAAATGTTTGTGTTCATGTAAAAATGCAGTCAAAATATTCCTGATTTAACGTTCTCCCACAACCTCCCCCCCACCCTTTTTTTTTTTCTTTTTAAACCGGGGATTTCTTATGTTTCTTTCGTAAATAAAAACAAGATTTTGTAATCTGGATTCAGCTGTCAGTAACTATTGGAACAAAATTTAATTACTTGTAGTGACTGTATATAACAATTTCTGTTAGATTGTATTAGTTGGCTAGATCTTTATCCAGAGGTTAGATCTGAATACCTGGAGAATCATTTGCAAATTTTGTAAACTGTGGTTGGAAACCCTCTTCTTGACTGGTCATAGGAGAAAGCAATGTTGAGCTGCAGTCTAGGCCACATTCTGACTGCCAACGTGTGCTGTAATGAGTAGTTCATGTTCTGTACAGTGATTCATACTTGTCATTCTGCAGACAAGTAAACAATAATGATGTAATTTAATTTTAAAAAATTAAATCTGAATTCCATACTTCATTTTATCAAAAGATACTGAAACTCATTCCTTGAAATGAAACATATGGTGTGCTTCCATATATATACACACCATAATTTACAGAGCGAAGTGCTACTCTGAGTACTGGCTTGCTTCTTAACACAGAGGCCAAAGAGGCCTTTCCATTAAAAGGGACAGTGATTTTAAATCAACTGTCTTGCTAAATACTATCTGTTGCATCATTCTGCAGTGTATCAATGCTACTAAAAAAAGTGAGCATAAGCAGATCACTTCTTATTCTCAAATCTGGATATTTGGTTGTATTTCATTGTCTCTGTTGTTACCCATGTCCTGGTTCTGTCTGTGGGCACTACTTCATTTTTAACTCATGTTTTCAGAGCTCTAGTAAATGTTTGTAAATTCACTGCATTTTGTTTCTAGAGGATGCAGCTCCTTGGTGATTACGACTTTGGCTGTGAGCTGTTTCCATGATGTGGAGTTAGCAGCTGCCTGCTGCACACCAACAGCTCTGCAGCTCGGAACTGGGCTCCTGTGTGACGTCTTGATGCTGTTCCTGCTGATGGAGAGAAACAGGACTTGGTAGTTCACTTGGTGGCAAATTGTTGAGAAGAAAAACTTTCCAGGGATCTGGATCGTTTTTACCATGGACTCCTCATCTGTCCAGCAGGATATTCACTTGGAGAACAGAAGCAGTAATGGGGCTCCTGGCAGCTCTGAAGAAATTTTGGACTGTAAAGGCAAGTCACGGCTAGTTACTACAGATGAAATTAACAGTAAGTTATTTAATATGCACCACATAATTTCCTAGTCTTACCCAGGCTTTTATGTAATCATCTGTTTTACTGTTCAGGTGATGCAGGAGGATGTTTTTCCTTGAGGTCAGGAATTTCTTGTACAGCAGTTTTAAGCAAGTTTGGTGAAGTCTATAGCTCTCTCTGTGTGTAAAACTGTTCTTTTAGCTGTAGAACTTGTTCTTTTGAAAGCAAAATCAAACTATTAACTTAAATACTATCAGCTCTCAGGTGAGTATTTGTTGTTCAGGGTGTTAGTCTGTCTTCAGATAATGTTTCCAAGAGTGTACACCTGAAACTCTCTAGAACAAGCAGTTCTGAAATGACTGTTCCAGAGTAAGCTTGTGACTGGGGCACTTTATTC
Organism: Platysteira castanea; assembly: GCA_013397175.1. Taxonomy (NCBI): domain Eukaryota; kingdom Metazoa; phylum Chordata; class Aves; order Passeriformes; genus Platysteira; species Platysteira castanea. Next base: position 512,497 of record VYXC01001933.1, on the reverse strand, counting down.
TCGCAGAAGAAATCTTCCTAATAAATTAAATTGCTTAGGCAAAACCCAAAACGTCTGGCTAAGCTTCCGTTTATGGAAGAGAGATGCTGGCACATACTCTCCAATTTATCTCAAAGTAACTCTTATATGTAGACAAACACTATAATAAAATAATCATGCAGCTGTTTACAAGAAACTTCAGAGTCCATTATCTGAGTAGATAATAGAATCAAGCTTGGGTTGGAAGGGAGCTGTGTGGGTTATCTAGTCCAACCTGCTGCACAGAGCACACCTAGCTATGGAGCAAGGTCGGGTTGCTCAGGGCCTCGTCCTGTTGAATTCTGAAAGTCTGTAGAGGGAGGTTCAGCAGCCTCCCTGCCCATTTCAGTATTTAACTGTTTTCTTTGTGAAAGTATTTTCCCTACAGTGAATTGAAATCTCCGTGTTTCCCTGGCAGGAGTCTGAGGATATGTTGGTGTTAAGGATATGGGAGTGGCTGGGTGGAGGAGTGTGTACATTGTGGCTGTGTGGATACACAAAAGCACAGTGGTTCCTTATGTAAAAGGAGGTGACGTGATGAGGTTGGGGCTTTCTGGTACCACAGGTTTGTCACCTTGTCACAGGCAGGAGAGAGGAGGCCCTGAAACTTTACTTGCTTTTCTTATGCTGCCCGTTATCAGTGGCAGAGTGCAGTTTGATGATGATTCATTAATCCTTTATGAAGCTGGAGATCACACGGACCTGTCATCTGTGTTGGACAATCAAGTTGTGGCTTACAAATAGATAAAGTGTATCTTCCTACTGTTTTTATTCTAATTGCATCTCCTTGCCCATTGTTCTAAAAAGACTGCAGCTGTATTTGCACTACTGCCTTTAAATGACTTTAGTTCAGGGAGTGTTTAAATTCGGAGTGCCTCCTGGTCTCAGGAAGTTGCCAGGAAACTATTCCTCCAGAATTTTGCTCCAGCATTCTGTTTGTATGTGTCTACCACTCACTATTGTGAAGAAAAAGTGTAAATAAAGTGTAAAGCTGATGCAGTAATAGCTGCAGTTTCTGAGATGGGCAGAAACTATTTCTGAATGCATGACCTATCTTCTTATTTTTGGCTTCTTGTGGCTATTCTTAGCATTGACACCTTTTTTAAAATTAGTTTTGCCAATATTCTAGTTTTAAAATGTTAGTCACTGAAAAGCAGTCTTGTCCTCTGTCCTCCTTTACATCCTTGTTGAACCCACCCTTTCCATCGTGCCTGCAACTGTTTTTGTGACGACATGATGATCTAAATCAGAGAAGTGATTAAGGCTAAATGGCCTGAAATGTTGTCTGCTTGACAAATAAGGTACTCAAAAGTATTTTGATTCCAATCTTAAAGTCGATGAGTTTTGGCAACCTAAGACTGAAAGTTTTTTATTTCTACCCAAATTCAGTTTCCTCCTTCAGTTTCCTCTGTGCTGGTTCACACTGTGCTGGCTTAAGGGAAGATGCAGCGCAGAGGTGGGAACTTGATTTTTGAATCCTCAAACTAAAACTTCAAGCTGGGGTTAACCCATGACACACTGCAAATACTTGGTGATCATAAATGTTAAATATTTTCCACCATCTTTAGGAAAAAATAATGAAATCTTCCATATTATTCAAGTGAGTTCCAGTTACTACAGTGATAATGTGGTGTGGGAATGTACAGAAAGGCAGTGGCTCTTTCAGTGCTCTGCTCATTTAAGATCTATAGTAATTAATTTAAAGTTAGATATATAGGTTTTTTTGCAACAGCAGGTTCATAAATGTTAGTAGTCCCCAGCCAAGTAAATAGAAATGTGTGAGAAATCCAGAGTATAAACCTGTGAAATGTTTATCTAGTTTTGAATATGCATTTTTTCCTGATGGAAAAGAAAAATACTAGTAAGTGAGGGTAAAATTGGTGTTAAAGTGGTTCTTGAGTTGCATTTTAATTGGTAGGCTTATTATTTTGATACATACAAGCTTTGCTACTGTACTTTTGATGAAGATGTCCTATTTGAAAAAATGTACACTCATTTAAAATTGAGAAACCGCTTGGCCCAGGCTGGAAATCAGGATGGTGGATGATTTCTCCCCAGTGCCCAGCAGCACATCAAAGAGCTGAATCATTCAGCACAGGCCTGCAGCTGCTGAGTCTTACTTGTAGCAGGGTGCCCCTCAGAGTTCCTTACACTTGGTGTTTCATGCTTCTAAACCTAACAAGATTTTAAATCCTCTGTGAAGTTTTGAAGATATTTTATTTGATGACTTTTGAGGTCCTGCTTGAGGGCAACATAGTAAAGCAAAATGAAAGGTACTTGTTCTGCTCTTTTTAAGTGAAGAATCAAAAATCCTCTCTGAAATTTCTCCTGCCAGTTGCTGTCAGGAGCAATTTCCGTATTTGTACAGTATAAAGGCAATAGTGCATTGTATTTGGGTGCAGGTTTGAATGTAAATGGTGTGGCTTAAAGTGTAGCTCAGTAAAACTTCCTTTTCCAGCTACCAGTAATAACATCAACGAAGTGCCAAATGAAGAGGGAAGTCTGGAGAGAAACAGCAAAGTGGACGTCTGCCAGAATGGGCCAGAGTCGCTCTGCCCCGACTCTCCTGTATCTTTTGATCCCACCAGCAGTGAACAGGGTGAAGAGTCATCCCCAGGTGTGACTGGTTTCCATGACAGCCTAAGGAAGTCTCAGGGAACTAGTGCTGAGGGCATAGCTCTTAGAAAAGAAGCTTTGCAGTCTCTCAAACTAAGTCTTCCCATGCAAGAAACTGAATTGTGTAAGCATCTGTTTATGGTGGTGCCCCTGCTTTCTCTTGCTGCATAAAGCTTTTTACTCTGAGCCTGGCTCTGGACTCCTATAACATCATTTAAGCTTGAACTAAACTTCATTTTTGCAGTAAACTTTGACTTAGAACTACAATTCATTTTCTTTCAGTAAACCTCCCTCTGCTGCAGCTAAGGCATGTGCCTTACCATTTAAAACTGGCTCTTCACTGGAGGGGAATTCACGCTTTCTGGGGCTGAAGCTATTCTAATCTTCTTGGTTATTAGGAGTAACAGGTGACATAAAAAAATAACAGGAGAACCATGTGATATTAAGCTAAGAAAAAAAGGAAGGGAGAGAAAAAGCAATGAAGGGGGGAGAAGGGAAAGCCTTAATATATTAAGATGTTGAAAAATCTTACTACAGGAAAGGTTTATTGTGAGTTAATAAGAGGTAAGAAAATGTATCTAGGGAACAATTTTCCACTACTTGTAGGGAGTGAATGGACTGTGTAGGTCTTGCTTAGTTTTGTAATTTTAGTACTGTCAGAAATGCAAGACAGGTGAGATTAAATGACAGCAATATTTTTTTTCTTGCTGTATAATCTCCTGTCATATATCTGTGGAGGAACTATAGCATTTGCAAACTGAGCAGTGGAAGTCCACAGGCTTTGAGTGCTTACACAAGGATATATTTGAAGAGGGTCGTTTGAGGTGCATGTCAGTGGGCTTTCCTTTTGTTCCTTGCTTAAGCATGAAGCATGTTGCTGATGGTAGAAGGGGCTTTTACCTTTTGCATCCCATTTGCCTGTGCTGGAGTTTTCTGTTTGACTGTGAAGATGTCTTTCCCTTACAGGCTCAGTGGAGTCTTCACTGCCATTGGAGAATGAAGAACAAATCAGACTTCAGGCAAGAAGGCGTCTGGAAGAACAGCTCAAACAATACCGAGTGAAGAGACATCAAGAAAGAGTGAGTACCACACAACACATCTACTAGGTTGTGTTTGTTGAGAAGCTTGAAAACTTTGCCATTTCTGTGCCCTGAATTAAAACATTCAATAGTTTTCTCAAATGTGAGAAAGCATTTTTTTCTTCTGGACAGGCAAAATTTGATTCTGTTACCTCATCAGTAATGTACCATTTTGTGCTGCTTAAAATAGCGGAGAGAAAAACACACACCAACTTAAAGTAACCTAAATGTTCAGTTTTGCCTATATTTTTCAGTTACCTTTTGGAGTTTCACATGAACATTTTCAATATGTATATACTGAACCTTGATAGGGTTGATTGCTGGCATAATTTACCTTGTTTATGAAAGGATGTGTATTTAATATTGGTGTAGAAGTGTAGAGCTTTATATCTTAAGTTACAGCAAAATAAGTCTTTGATGCATTTCAAAGTTAACACTCTGGAATTTATTGTTAACTCTTTGTTTCTCTCAGTCGAGTCAGTCTACATCCAAAACCCGTCCCTCCAGCACCCTGGATCCTGAGCTGATGTTAAATCCAGAAATCCTGCCAAGAGCCAGCACTGTAGCAATGACAAAGGAATACTCCTTTTTGCGGACCAGTGTCCCCAGGGGGCCAAAGCTGGGTAGCTTGGGACTTCCTGCATCCTCAAAAGAAAGAAGAAGTTCAAAATCTAAGGCCAGCAAGATCCGGTCCTTGGCTGACTACAGAACTGAAAATTCAGATGCTCAGAATACTGCTGGGAATTCTGTGGCTACTGACTTATCTGGGGGGGCTCTGATGCAAAGCAGAAGTGGTCCAACATCAGTTGTTTCTGAGATCAGTCTGCCCTCTGATGTGGATGATCGAATAGAGAATTCCTCCTTGGCAGGAGACAGCATTTCAGAGATTGATGGGAGTGAAGTGGGAATGAGGCTGGATGGAAATGAGAGCGACAGCTCTACCTACAGCAGTGTGTCAGGGAAAGGGCTGTATAGCAGTTTACAGAATGCAGAAGGCAAACAGGATACTCCGTATACAATAAATGGCCAGAAGATACATCCTGAAGCAATGGGGCGATTTCCTTCCATCAGCGAGGTGCTGCAGGCTGCAGCAGTGGAGCATCAGGCCCAAGAGCAAGAAGTTAATGGAGAGGTACGGAGCAGGAGAGACAGTATTTCTAGCAGGTAAGAATGATCACATCATTAGTTAATTATATTTTCTTGCAATAGGCAGTGTGTTACTCTTACCTCCTACTACCTTTAGATCCAGTTTTAACTTATACTGTGATTAAGTCTTTTATTAGCTTAAAAATTCTAAAAGAATCTTGAGAGGTCGCTTCACTTGAGTACCTATTTACTAAGTATATCTTTAGAGAAGGATATTTTTGCCACTGGCTGTATTAAATGTACTGCAAGCAGTTATTTGTATAGAAGGACTTCATTCACTGAATCACTCATGAGCCATGGTCTGTAAAGTCTGAAAGTGTAGACTGGACTGCCTCAGTGAAATTTAGTATTGTCCTTTTCCTAATCTGTGCATGTACCTTTCAGACCTCACATAGTTTAGAAATGCCAAGAGTCTTGACCAAGATATCTTATCCTCTCTAGCCCTTTTAGAATAAGATTTATTCTAAAGCTTATTGTGTATATGACAGGTATTAAACGGATTCAGAAGGCAAGTGGATGACTGGTGAAGCCCTTAACAATGTGTGCTTTTTATCAGTTGTCTGCAGATGCATGTTTTATACATCCTATTTTTGAAATTTTTTTAAAATACTTCCCCCCTGCTTTGTGTCATGCCCAGAGTTGTTGAGGTGTACAATCAGTTGTTGATGATTATTCTGGCTCAGATTTATTTCTTATGGTAGTGAGAGAAGATCTTTTTCTCGAGATGCCTTGGCTGTACAGCAAGGAATCAGCATAAAGAACCACTTATACCAAATAACCTGTTCTTCCTTCTTTTGCAGAAGCTTTTGATATTTCTCAGGCAAATTAAAGCAGACAGAGAATAGTTGTGGAGGTTTTGTGATCCCATCATGTCCAGTTGTCTGCTTAAAATAGGATCTGTATACACAGAATATGATGAAGTCAACAATTGCACTTCTGTAAAATAACAAACATATGGTGCCACACCAGATTCTAGTTGCTGCAAGTACAGGAAACTAAAGTATGAAACCTTAGCATGAGCATAACTGCTTTCTCTTTTTAACAAGAGGTTGTTACACTGTGTTCTGGATCTACCATAAAGCCAGAAAAAACATCCTACAGTCTAAGCCACACTGAGTCTGAGGACCTCTTAATTTCAGTGTCACTTTTCTTCAGTGAAGAGTGTTGTATTCTAACCCTGTAACTGTGTTTGTGCTGTCTCTGATTCCAGTGTTTCTATGGAAAGCTCTATCGCAGGAACTCATGATGAGATGTTGCAGGTTATGAAGGAGAAGATGAGACTTGAAGGGCAACTAGAAGCACTCTCAGTAGAAGCTAATCAGGTAGAAAATGAATTTGGAATTCTGTGTTCAGCAAATCAAATTAATATTTTAATTAATTTTCAAGAGCTCCTTGCTCATTACTTGTGGAATTGTGTTTTGTAAAAACATTGTTGAATAAGGTACTTTACAGGAATGCCGTGGTGGCTGACCCTGGCTGGATGCCAGGTGTCCCCCACAGCTGCTCTGTCACTCTCCTCCTCAGCTGGACAGGGAAGAGAAGAAATAACAATGAAAGGCTCGTGGGTTGAGATTCTCCCCAGAGAGATGGGGAATCTCAGCTCCAGAGTATGGGGCACCTCCTTCCCCTCCCTCTGCGCTGACCTTGGTGTCTGCAGAGCTGTTTCTCTCACATAGTTTTCTTTCTTATCTTTGCTGTTGTTCTTCTGGTATTTTTTTTCACTTTCTGAAATCCCTCAGCCAGAAGCACTCCTGCTGTCACTGATGGGCTCAGCTTTGGCCAGTGGTGGGTCTGTCTTGGAGCCAGCTGGCCTTGGCTCCACTGGACATGGGGGAAGCTTCTGCCAGCTTCTCACAGAGACCACCCCTTGTAGACCCCCACTACCTCACTACTACTATAAACGAAGTACAGATGGTGAAGAGGATTAGTATAAAGTTGGTAAAGTCTTCAAAGATTACTTTAAAGGAAAAAAAAAGTGGGATTTTTGTATAGTTTTTTTTAAAGTTAAAAGAGAGACAAAAAATCCAGAGCAGTGCTAGCAATACTTTATAAGTATTTTCTCTTTATTTTTAGTGTTATACCATCAATTAAAACAGAAAGCATTCTTCCCTAAAGTGTGGAAATACGTGTTTTATGAAAAATATTGATGTGGTTACTGACATATAATGCTCTATGTCTTTTATGTTCTTTCCTCTGTGTTTTCTTTGACTATTTGAAATACCTGATAGGTGAGATGTTGCTTTAAAAAGAATTTTTTACAAGCAAGTGGTCTTTGCCTTATCAAAGCCATTTTGCTGGGCATCTTTTTTAGTCAGCCATTAATGTTTTTTTCTCATGAGACTCCTGTATTTTGATTTTTCTGGACACATTCAGGCTCTCAAAGAGAAGACTGAGCTACAAGCCCAGCTTGCAGCTTTGAACATGAAGCTTCAGGCACAGATGGAGCACAGCCAGAACAGCCAGCAGAAGCAGGAATCTCTGAGCTCAGAAGTGGCCACATTAAAGCAGTCTTGCTGGGATCTGGAACGAGCAATGGCTGACCTGCAAAATGCCTTGGAGGCAAAGAATGCCAGTTTGGCTTCTTCAAACAATGATTTGCAGTTAGCAGAGGAGCAGTACCAGAGACTCCTGCAGAAGGTTGAAGATATGCAAAAAAATGTTCTCACCAGAGACAGCACAGGTGGGATGATGTAAATATCAGTCTTTAAAATTTTGTTGTTGCATAAATCATTTTATTTCAACCCAATTCTGAAGTCCAGGAAGAAAAAGAAATTTTAATTTGTGTTTATTTGATATCATACTAATAAAATGGTCTGAATTTTGAGATGATTGGTTTTTATTTTGTGTCACGGAAGTGTCACAGTTTGCAAGCTGCCACTGCCAGCCTGGAGAGGGAGGCATAAATACTTAGGCCAGACAGTGGCCTAGTTGTTTTTTTGGAAAATTGTACAAATACTGATTTGTAATGATGACTCTATGTGCCAGGACACCTACTTCCTGATGTTTAGTTAGTAGCTGTTTTCTGCCTCTAAGGAACTGAGTGCTTACAGAAGTGATTCATTTAGTTTAATTTTACTCTGCTTATGACCTGATACTTTGGATTTAGCACTTTGGCAGGAAAAGCCAATCTTTATGTAATTAGGCATATGTGCATTTGTTCAAAAATAAAGGAAAAATAGAAAAAACTACGAATATAGCAATAATCCTTGAAAAAGTGCATGTAGAAACAGCCCAGTGGGGTGCACTAGTCCAAGTTCTTTATTTCTGTTTTTGTAGTTCATGACCTGCGGCAGCAGTTGGCTTCCTTGCAGACCCAGCTTCAGAAGGTGCAGCTGGAACGGACCACACTGACCAACAAGCTGAAGGCATCTGAAACAGAGATCACATCTCTCCAAAATGTGAGGCAGTGGTACCAGCAGCAGCTGGTCCTGGCACAGGAGGCCCGTGTCAGGCTGCAGAGTGAGATGGCCAACATACAGGTATTGTGATTTACTTGTCTATGGGAGAACTGACAATCTGTTCTTTTTTGTCACTTTTATCCACAGGACAACCTCGTGGCCTTCTACAATGGCCTGACTGCACCCGTGCCATGAAAGTAGTAGCTGAAATAAGGCACACGCAGTTTCAACATGGTGGGTTTTTTTCCTGAAACTCTTAAATTCTGTTGGTATTAATCTGTGATTTTTTTCCTTCCTTTAGGCTGGGCAGATGACTCAAGCAGGTATGTTGGAACATCTGAAACTAGAGAACGTGGCCCTGTCACAGCAGCTGACTGAAACCCAGCACAGGTCCATTAAAGAAAAGGAACGTATTGCAGCACAGCTACAAAATATCGAGGTATGGTTGTAGATGGGTTTCGTGAGTCATGTTCTGTCTATTTTTCTGTATTTATGCTTTGCAAAGTCAAGGCTATTCTGGCGAAGTAATAGAGAATTCTTATGAGTTGGTTCAAATGCTGCATTCTAAAAGCAGTAAATACTTCAGAGCAAATAAATTTGCATGGCATTATGAACAGTTAGAGGGAACAAGGCCATGTATTGCCCATTCGAAGGTGATACTTGCATTTTCAGTTCTGGTATTTGTTTTTAATTGAACTTTAAAGGCAAATGTAAATGTTGTCCTTTGCCCATTCATGAACCTGTTCAAGAGGAAACTTACTTGGAAGTTAATCTAAATCAGTAATGTGCTTTTTAAATGCGTGAAATAGCTCAGTAATCAGGTTTGTCCTTTCTTCCCTCCAGTAAGAAAAGTTGGGTAAAATCTGACGTGCAGTATGGTCACGTCCAAAGCTCTTAGAACCCTAAATTCCCCTGATTTTCAGTGACATTCCTGCTTCTGAGTCCCAAAGGACAGTAAAGCAGCAGGTTAGTGGGAGCACCCCATCTGCAGTGTTACTGATAGCTTGTGTAAATGACAGGAATTGCTGTTTCCTGAGTAGCTACAGCATCCAAGGAATCCCTTTTGTATAAGAATTTTTCCAAACAGCTTGATTTTAATAAAGATTCTTTTTCTTCATGTCTTGCTCCTAATTGAGAAAGGACAAGGTGTTATAAAATGAGACTTCAGACTGTCACAAGCATGCAAGACATTCACTGTTATTTTAAGGTGTTTTAAGTATAGGAGTAAGTGATGTCAGTAAAGGCATACAGGTGTGTAATGCAGGCATCAGAATTATTTTTGTTTGTGTCTTTCCTCTACAAATTTTCTTGATAAACTGCTTTTCTCTTTTCCTTTTTTTTTTTTCTTTTTCCCACTTCTTCCCCTCCATTGAAACTGTAGAAGTTGATTCCATGCTTTCTCTATGCAGGCTGACATGTTAGATCAAGAAGCTGCCTTCATGCAGATCCAGGAGGCTAAAACCATGGTGGAGGAAGACTTGCAGAGAAAACTAGAGGAGTTTGAGGATGAGAAAGAACAGCTTCAGAAGATGGCTGATTCTGCAGCAACACTGGAGCAAGAATTGGAACAGGTAGACTGTTGTTAATCAACTTCCCAAGGCTTCCAAGGGAAATACTTTTTTGGCAGAAAAAGCAATAGTAAATAAATACTGAGCTCTAAACTTCTTTTTAAAACCTGAAAGGTTGCTGCAAAACTGAAATGCATATTAAAGTCACTCTGTTCCAGGTGAAAAGGCCTTTTTTTTTTCCAACCATGTCAGTAATAATACTTTTTAAAAATTTCATAACTACAGTCTTGCCAGATGCTGGGGTTTTTTAGTGAATAGACAAGAACCATAGATCCATGTTCAAAGTTGTTAGGCAGTGAGAATATCATTACATACATTTACACTTACAGAGCCCTGCTTTAACCTTGTAACCTTATGTAGGCAGCATCTCAAGGGCTGCAATGAGATGAAGTATGTGATAGCTCAGTACTATATTCCATGTAATGATATGGTATTATTAATAAAGCTGAATTGACCTGAATTTACTGTGGACACATTTTTCAAGCAAAATTTTAGAATACAATGACTACTATGAATATTTTAGGTTTGTCATTCTGGTAATTTCTTAGCCTGTAACATAACAGGTGCTGCACAACCATTAACAGAGCAAATAGAAGTGGCCTAGGAAAGTTAAAAAATACTATCACCTTCTGCTATTTTCTCTTAAAGGCTAAAATATTAGTTATAATACTTGATTTTGATTAGAGTGCACTTGCAAAGATAACCTTTGTTTTGTATTAATTTAATCTTAAAATATTTCCTGTCAGGTCAAGTTGACTTTGCATCAGCGAGATCTGCAGCTTGAATCCTTGCAGCAAGAACACCTTGACCTAATGAAGCAATTGACTCTAACCCAAGAGACACTGCACACCAAAGAGCAGTCCCTGGATGACCTGCAAACACAGTACGACGAACTGAAGGCCAGGTTAGAAGAGTTCCAGAGTGATGCTGCTTCTAAAGATGACACAATCCAGTATTTGCAGAACGAGAAGATTGTGTTGGAAGTCGCTCTGCAGGCAGCAAAAGCAAGTAAAGAGCAACTTGATGAAGGAGCAACGCGCCTTGGAGAAGATTCAGAAGTAACATCACAAATCTTGGAGCAGCTGAAGCAAGAAATGGCAGTCAAGTCAAGCCAGGTACTGATCTTTCTGAAATCTTACAGTTTTAAAACAATAATTGGGAGTAATTTGGGAAGTAATTTTGTAGTGCGCTCTTTTCTGTGGCACTGTGGGCCAGACATCTTTCCTATGCAGTAATTTGGGTCCCAGCATGGTGACCTGGTGAATGTGTTTCTGTATCAAATGTTGTGTTATCTGACCACTGAGATGCTTAGTCAGAAACAGGATCCTTGTTAGATTAGGCAGTTGTTACAGATCAGGCAGATACGCTCACTGAAGAAATCAGGTAGAATATGACATTTGGCACATAAAGCAATGTTTGCTTTTCCCCGCTGACAGGTGGAAAATCTGCAACAAGAAAATGCCAGCCTCAAAAAGCAGCTTCAAAAAGTGAAGGAACAGTTCCTGCAACAGAAGGTAAGCAAAAGCAAAGAAATTTCCAAGACATAAACCCAAGGAATACACTTCTTTTTGTAGTGAAGGCATGTACTTCTGGGGGGCTTGTGAGGATATTTGAATCTATTTTTTATATCACAGAACTTTGTGACATTAAAATACAGAAACTGTGTAACTTAGCAGTTGAATTTCTATCTGTAACTAATGTAAAAGCTGCTCCACCATCCAGTTCATGCTTTGATAGGGCTTTGGGGAGTTTGCCAAGTGATCCACCAAAGAAAATCTCTCATTGGTTTGTTGATTAGGTTTGCTTTTGCAAAAGCACTCATGTAAATCTTCGAGTGTTGTCATTTCCTTGCAGCTTTGAATAGTTGCTTCAGTAATTAGATGGTAAATAAGTGCTTTACTGCAAATTTTATTCTGAATTTACACACTTATGAAACAGTAATTTGAAATTGATACGTCATTAGTGTTGTACATATATGTGTCTTTTAAATAAGGTGGCACCTTTAATTTGGTGCTTGATTGCTTATCAACCTAATGTCAAAGCTTGTTTTAGCTTGTTATGTTTAAGTTTGGGAAGTCTGTTTAAACTGTCAATCACAGTTAGGCCCTCTTCTCATGGCAAAAGTTACTAACTGTGTGCATGGGATGGTTAATTTTTTACAATTAATTTGGTTTTTAAAAATGGCACATAATTAATACAGTTTCCATAAAGAATGTGAAGAAGAGTATCCCTTACTGCAGAGAACACTGAGGTGTTTTTTTTAAATGAACTGCTAATATGAACTGTTACTTGATATCTGAGCTTGCATAAAAGCCTTCGAATCAGAGTAAATATGTTACAGAAGCTGATGCTGGTTTGTATGACACACACCCCTCTCGAACTAAAAGAATATCAGTAAATACTTTCTAGTAAATTAGTCATAATTTTGCAAAGCTGAAAGTGACATTGTTCTCTTGAAACTCTTGTGTGCAAGGTCATGGTGGAAGCTTATCGGAGAGATGCAAGTTCCAAGGACCAGCTGATTAGTGAGCTGAAAGCTACAAAGAAGCGCCTGGACTCGGAACTGAAGGAGATAAAACGAGAGCTGCTGAAAATCCAAGTGGAAAAACAGTCCCTCGAATCTGAGCATGCAAAACTACAGAAGGAAGTATCTCAGGTTCACCAGCAGATGGTGGAAATAGAAAATCACCTCCAGTCAGTGCAGAAAGAACGAGATGATATGGAAACACGCCTACAGGTATGGAAGGTGTAAAGCTTTGAACTTGGAGAGTGTTACATCCAGGATACATGGCTATTTCTATTAATGTTGGAAATAAACAGAATAACCACCTGCAAGTTAATGTTCTTGGTTATATATTTAAAATAGTCTAGACATTTCAACACATACCTACCAAAATGCTGTAAATGCATGACTGCTTACTAAGATCTCGTGTAAGTGGGGAGAAGCACTACAGGAGTGGTAGAAGACTGATGTGGAAGCAGTTTCCTTGGTCCTAAAGTGAACTCCATCTGAGAACAAAATCCAAACACTGTTCCATATGTGTTAACAGTGGTGGCCTCAGAGGGAAGAGTTAGACAGGAAATAAAAGGGAAAGAGAATATGGAGAACTGGAGAGCCACTTATATTTAGAGATGGGAGTAATTTTGAAATTTCATGCTTTTTCTGTTATAATCAAACATACACAGCAGACATGCTTTTGTTCTTACGCTCATGGGTCTTCTTTTCCTTCCTGTTAAGTCTTTGCAGTTCGATAAGGAGCAAATGGAATCTCTTGCTGAGGCAAATCAGGCATTAAAACAACAAGTAGAACAAATGCAAGAAGAAGCAAAGAAGTAAGTGGTTTTTTTAGCACAGACAAAAGAACTACAGCATTTGTTTTTCACATTTGGCTTTCAAATGTTGGGTTTTGTTGGGTCATGTGAAAAATTAATTTTGTAATACTATTTGTCAAGCAGCTTTTGTTTTTAGCTGGTGTTTTCTTTTCCTTTCACACCAGGGCCATTACAGAGCAGAAACAGAAGATGAAGCGTCTCGGGTCAGACCTGACAAGCGCTCAGAAAGAGATGAAAGCAAAACACAAAGCCTATGAGAATGCAGTCAGCATTCTCAGTCGGAAGCTGCAGGAATCTCTTACTGCAAAGGAATCCGCTGAGGCAGAGCTGAGCAAACTAAAAGCACAAATTACTGATGGTGGGAACGACCAGATCGCTCAAGTATGCAGATGTCTTTTGACATTGTACAGAGACAGAGCTATATGTCTTGAAATACTACTTCACCCTGAAGTGATGAAAATATTTGGAAAATAAATCTAGATAAGAACATGGTATCAGTGTTCTGAGCATGGAGAACTTCTTTAACTGTATTTGAGAGAGGTGATTTGGCAGACTAGATTTCCTGATTAATTTTTATTGTTGGTGTGTTTTTTGGTGGGATTTTTTCATCTTTTTTTTCTTAAGGGTTAGTATCTGAAGATTTTCCAAAATTCTAGCTCTTACTGCTTTTTTTCTCACTGACAGCTAAAAGTTTTTCAAGGTAGCCATAGCTTACTTATATATTAAGTGTGATAAGAAAATTAATTTACTGAGAGAAGCTCCAATTTCTTGAACCAATGGAGCAAGATATCAAATATACCAATAGGACTAGCTAGATGTAGTGGTGGAAAGCTCTAATCAAGACCTTTAAATTAAACACTAGCACATCATTTCATATTTGCTAGAGGAGTAGGCATTGTAACCAAAGCAGAAGTGACTCCTGAGGATGGGTGATGCACTAATCACATGGGTGGCCTCTTTGTCTTTAGGAGAAGATTCAAGCTCTGAAGACAGAACTGAGAGCTGTGAGCAGCAGTAAGTTGATGCTGGAAAAAGAGTTGCAAGAAGTGATTTCACTGACCAGCCAGGAGCTTGAAGAGTACAGAGAGAAAGTCCTGGAACTTGAGGATGAGGTGATTGCTTGAATTTGCTTGGTAGATGGGCATATGATAATAAAAAATGCCTGAGAGACAGGGAGAAACTTTAGTACCAAAATTTTATTTATCCAGTGGTGGAGAAAATCAGACTCTTGGATAGGAAACATCATGTCAGTGGTACTTGCAAATTCTGTTGCCTTGTGCTGGTTCTTCGTGGTTTCATGAGTCATTGTCATATAGGGAAAGAGGATGTGTAGGGAGAGACGAGTGGTTCCTGTATTAGATACCAGCTGTGGTCATGAGACAGTGAGGATACAAGAATCATTAGCTTTTGGAACTACTGGGAGTCATGGATCCCCAGTGATTTTGAGGGCCAGGCGGTGGTGTTCAGTTGTAGAATGGCACGAAAAGATATGTATCAACTACTCTGGATCTGCACCTGAGCAGTACTCCTGGATTCTTCTTTCTAGCAAGCATTTTCATCTTCCAACACGAAAAAATACCAAAGTGAACTTAATTTTTGATGTTCATTTAAAAGAGGAAAAAAAAAAAAAAAGAAAACAGAAATCCCACTCTGGAAAAGCAAGATGCTTAATGAGTTTAACTCACAATTCTTTTGTGATAGTAGTTTGAAGTTGTTTGGTTATGTTTGTTTGATTTGTGTTTTCCTTTGACTATAGCTTCAGGAATCTAGAGGCTTCAGGAAGAAGATAAAACGTTTAGAAGAAATTAATAAGAAGTTGGCCCTTGAACTGGAACATGAACGTGGAAAACTTAGAGGTCTCAGTCAGTCCAACGCTGCTTTGAGGGAGCACAACAATATCCTCGAAACAGCATTAGCAAAAAGAGAGGCAGACTTGGTACAACTGAATCTGCAGGTATTTGACTTTTTGATATAATAGCTTAAGAAAGGAATTGGCTCATATTATACAAAGTTAGTGCATTTTCTCCAGCTCTGGGTCCCCCATGTGTTGCATAACATCAGCAGTATGGGGGGCTGAACAAAAGATCAGAAATGGGACTTGGCACTAAACAGAGTTTTCTTTGGAAAAAAAATTAATAAAATGTCACTACAATATTTGCAATAGTGAAAGTGTAGGTAGTTGGAACATACAAACTGTGTTACATAAGGATTTATTGAGATAAATAATTTTTATGCCAGTAGGAATAGATTCATGGGGACATAGGCAATGAGCTACCATTTAACCATAGCTACTTTTAATGTTGAAGGTTCTGTGTGGAAAGAGTGATCAGTGAACAGCAGAGAGTTGTTTTGCAATCCCTGCATGGTTTGTGTTTATATTTCCTCTACTTCCAGTGAGCCCACACAAAACGTGCATTTGTTTTTTTGATGTGTTACAGGTTCAGGCAGTCCTAAAGCGGAAGGAGGAAGAGGATCAGCAAATGCAACAACTTATTCAAGCTTTACAGGCTTCCCTAGAGAAGGAAAAGTTAAAAGTTAAAGACCTTCAGAAGCAGGTAATGCCTCATCTTTTATTTACCTAAAAAGTGATTTAAAGGTATTTTAAAAATATCTTGAAATGAAATCTGTTTTATAACATACTACTTCCTGCAGGGTGTCTGTCACGATGGCCAGTGGCTGAAAGATCAGTTGATCTATTGTGTCCTGTGTTAAGCCCCGTTTATGACGCATGCTACAGCAATAGAACAAAATAAAACTGCATCTCTTTCTCCTGTTAGGAAGCAGCAGCCAAAGCAGATGCAGCCCATAACCGCCGACACCACCGCGCGGCGATGCTCGAGCTCAGTGAGATCAAGAAGGAGCTCCACGCCAAAGAGCTGCTGGTCCAGGCCCTGCAGGCTGAGGTGGACAAGCTGCAGTAAGTAAATCTCTGAAAAAGAACAGTATTTAAAAGAAATCATCTGAAAAAGCCATACATTAGTGAGTTTTTGGGTTTGGCCCTTTGAAATGGATTATGTTGAATGTTCTCCAGCAGAGCCTGACCGTGAGATGTTTGTTTGGACTCTTGAGAAAATACCTGCATTTTTCTCTCTTTATAATTCAGTTAGACCTGAGGTACACTGTTTTTAGGCATCACTATCTGCTTTTTTCCACTTTCAACACAGACTTCTACTATTTCACATTACTAGTAAGGATTAACACTTGATATATATCCTATTATTCTTCTCTTTTACGTCCCTGTGGAACTACATAGAGGATTAATTTGATTATTGACTATGTTCCACAGTGTATTAAAATTCAATTTGCTTGTATATAAAATTTTTTCTTAAATTATAAGAAATTATCAGACCTATATGAAAATGGGTATAAGCTTAACCCTATTCCTCCAAAAACAAAGCAAAATTGCTGACAGGGTTTTGTTTTGATTTTTTTTTTTTTTACTGCACAATCTGTTGTTTGTAATTGGACTATTAGCAGTGCTCAAGGAATTTTGTAAAATCTTTTCTCAATATTTAATATTTATACATCTCTTTCATAAAAACTTCTTGTGATTTAACTCTTGCTATGAATGTGTTGGCAAAGCCTCAGTCAAAGCTGTAATTAACCAGATTCCATGCACGGTCATGTCATTTACAGTTACCCGGCTAACCCGGTGAAATTCCTGTTTTAAAGAACAGATTGAATAACTGCTCTGTCTGTTACTCTTGCTGTGCAGGGTAGAAGATGAAAAACATTCCCAGGAGGTATCTCAGTTCCAGCAAGAGCTGGCAGAAGCCAGATCTCAGCTCCAAGTTCTGCAGAAAAACCTGGATGACAAACTTAGTGAGCAGCCTCTAGTAAGCCAAGAGGTAAAAAGTGAACACTTACTGTGTTTACCTGTTTTTATATTGCATTGTATGACTTTGTCTTTAATTCTGCATTTTTAATAAAGTTTTGCTAGGTTTTCTTAGGAAAGGTTTTTTTTAGACATAAGAATATATTTATTTTGATAGATTTTGTGGTTGATTGCACCTGTAGATAATTCCAATGATTTTTTTTCTTTGCTCTGGCAGGTGGAAGACCTGAAGTGGGAAGTAGAACGAAAAGAAAGAGAAATTGAAACACTTAAGCAGCAGCTGGACATGACTGAACAGCGCAGCCACAAGGAGTTAGAAGGGATACAAGTTGTCTTGCAGGTATTTAGTCAAGCCAGTGGAAATTCTGATGGATTGACATTCTGATTGCTGTAGGGGGATAATTAAAACAATATTTTTATTTTTTTAAAAGCATACTTACACTTTTTTCTAAATTTTTATTTTGACTGTGCTGTTAACCTTTGTTTTTCTTCAACCTTTATGCCATTGATAGGCTAGTGACTTAACCTAATTTCTGATTTTCTGCCATGGCACATTAATTTCAAACAGCAGTTTTTTTCTAGTTTCCTCTGGAAACTGAAAGATTATAAAGTTTCAGTTTCCTCTGGAAACTGAAAGATTAGTTGGCTGGAATTTTTATACTGTTTCTCTACGTGACATTGATTCTCTTCCCATTTAGAATATCAAGACAGAGTTGGAAATGGTGAGGGAAGACCTGTCAGTGACTCAGAAGGATAAGTTTATGCTGCAGGCCAAAGTGACTGAACTGAAGAACAGCATGAAGTCACTGCTGCAGCAAAACCAGCAACTGAAGTTGGACCTGAAGCATGGCAAGATGAAGAAGGTATTTAAATGGGAAGACCACGTTGTAAAGTACAGGAAAATACTCTGCTAATGTTCTTAAATAACCTAACATGAACGTGCCTGCGATTCCTGCTCTCAATGCAGACGTGTACCAGTAGTGTGATGTGAGACTCCAGGGGTGAAAAATGATATTGATGAAATATCTTAATCGTGTTTCTGACTCTTCTTTTTTTCCTTTAACCAGAGGAAAGAACTGAAAGGCGAGAATAACTCTTCCAATCCTGTGACTCCTGTCAAGATTCCTGATTGTCCAGTGCCTGCTGCCTTGCTGGAAGAACTGTTGAAACCAACAGCTGTGAGCAAGGAGCCTTTAAAGAATCTGAACAGCTGTCTCCGGCAGTTAAAGTACGGCCTGTTATTTTAAACCATATTAAAGAATCTTAAAAATGTTCTCAGGAAACCACCTGCCACCATGAGGAAGAAAGGATTTGTAAAATTAATTCTTTATTGGGACTATATTTAGGACAGTGGGATGTTCTGTCATTGTAAGTGCTGGCTTATATGGCCATTACCATCGTGAAAAAAGACTTTACAATAAACTAAACAAAATGTCCATCCTAAATCGTACAGAGCAGAAAAAATCAGAAACGGCTTTAATATTATGTAATTAAGCATATTGTATTTGTTTTGCTCTTAAAGAAGATAATTCCTAAGCTCCTTGTAGATTTCTTACTCTTGTATACAGCTATATCTTAGGTAGTTTTGGAGTATGTATCAAGAATCAGAAAAGTAATTTTTTGATCTTGCATTTAGCAATCAGTTTTCTGCTTGTTAATTTTTGCTTTCTTTGTTCTCAATACATTCAAAGGCAAGAAATGGACAGCCTTCAGCGCCAGATGGAGGAACACACCATTACAGTGCATGAATCAATGTCTTCATGGACTCAGATTGAGGGCAAGTTAATGGACCTTACTTCTACAAGTCCTACAACTGCATCAGACCAGCAGGAGATTCCTACTGCAGATGAAAAGAAAGAGAATTGTAGTGTTAGTGACAAGGAAGCTTTGACACTATAATCTCCTTATCAGTTGTCTTTCATCCTATTGCTTTAAGTATATAAACAAATCTTTATAAAAATTATTTATTTCATTTTTTTAAATGGTGTTCAGAGTTGTGCTTTTGCCTGTAGAAGCAAAGGGCACTGATTTGAGAAACTGATGTAATATTTTGTAACTGATGTAATAAGAATGTGCTATTCTAAGGGTTTGTTTGAAACCTTGCTGTAACAATTCTGTCATGTTGGGTACTGCCAAGTGGTGAATCTAGCTCATTTGAGGGTTTAGTAAGAGAGGCAGATTCAGATTTAAAATGAGGTCAAGAGGAGCATCTGGTTCCAAGTATGTAATTGTTCAATCTGGGTGAGTTTGCTAAGGAATTTTGTTCATTATGTAACATCTAGGTTTTCTTGTTTGGTTTCTTTTTTTAAATTTGTGGGAGTAGGATGTATTTTTTTCCCCCAACTTGGGTTGTAGCCAAACTACAGGGAAAAATAAGTTCTTCTCATGTTCAGCCATTAGCAGTGGTTGAGAACTGCATATGCTGAGCATTCTCTTGTCCCTCCTATAATCTCTTACTCTTGAAGTTCAGATTATAGATATCTGTATTTGAGGGAAAAGAAGTTACTGTAAGCCATTTCCAGTTTTGAAGATGACCTCTGACCTGTAGCAAAAGAAACAAGACTGTAAAGACAAGCAATGCAGAGCAGTTGGTCTCTTTGGCAGATTTGCCTGGGATGTTTGCTGATGTTCTTCTCTTACAGTCGCAGGCCAGTAGTGAGCTTTGCTTCACTGCACAAATATTTTGCACCTCTTTATTTCAAGTTTTGAAGTAGACACCCTTAAAAAAGTATGCGTGTAAAATACAGATATATATATATATATATAAAAGAAAAAAATCATAACTTTCTGACTTTGAATATCTGGTTTAATATGCTTATATACTGTAAGTTAAGGCTACAATGAGGGGTTTTGTTATTTAGTCATTGTTTTAATGTTACACTTACGTTTGCTCTTCTTTGACATACTGTACAAATGGCTTGGGGAAATCAGCCCCTAAAGCCAGAGCTTTTAGAAATGTAATTATTTTTACTTTAAAAGACATAATTATAATGCCTATAAAATTATTATTTTTAATAGCTTTATCTTCTCCCACACACTTCCTCTACTTTTTGCACCCTCTATTACAAGGTGTCCACCGTGAATGGAAGTGTTGGCACTGTGGCAGCCCCTCTGCAGAGCACCTTGACTAAGTTACTGTTAGAGCAGCTCACTTTAGTTTCCTTCATCTTTGGTCCCGTTGCTCCACGTGGCTCATAGTGCAGTGATAAGCCAGCCCTCTCCTCACTCAAAAATTCAGTGTTCAAGTATTTGGAAGATTTAGTGGCAACTTATGTACTAGAATGTTTTTGTCCTTAAAACGTAAAACAAGTCGATTATATCTACTATAGTTTGGTGTTTACCAAAAACCAAAAAAACCTATTAAGTACAAGTGGATTCAGAGGCTGGAAGAAAAAAGATCTAGTTCATGTATTTTTCCAGAGAGGCTGTTGCTGGCTTTGGGTTTAGTTGTTGCAGAGGAGGGGGAAGGATATTGCATTTTGTTTAGAAGTAAGGCAAAAAATAAACAAACAAAACTCCCAAACCCACCTATATTTATCCAAAGTCTGATTTCTCGTAACTACCACTTCAAGCTCTAATCCAAATGAACACTTTGCACTAAGTGTGAATAATGAATGATTTCGTGCCCCACAGCTACTGGATTTTAACATACATTTTACTGGGATCAAAGTCAAGTGATGCTGACAGTCAAGGTTTTGAACTTGGTGAAGGAAGAAATGCATTTGTGTGGCATAAGGTGCCCATGAAACAGATTTACCAAACAGTTCAAAAGCTTTACAGACTAGCTGAAGACATGTCTGCACACTGCTGCAGGCTGCTTTGTAGAGTAACTGGTACTGATTATCTCGCTGTTGTCATGTTCTTGAAGTTGCCTGTATATTAAGCTCAAAGAAGAAAAAAACCAAACCACAGTATTGTTAAAGGAAAAAAAACCTACTGTAATGAATAATATTCAGTACAGAAAAAACTACCAAATGTCCAGGATTTAAAATACTACTTGTGCAGCGTTAATGTTGCTGTTCACTTTTTAAAATATGTTGCCTACAGTTCAGAAATGCACTATGTTCTAATCTGTTAGTTCAGCAGTGGTTCTATGGATAAGGTTTTATCTGGTATCAAAGAAGCCAGAATTGTTAGAAACCTTCATAATGGTTCTGAGTGTCAGCTCTCCTTTTTGTATCCATTCTACATCCTGCTGCAGTTTCTCACCAGCTCCTGAAGACATCTGAGCTTGCACAATCAAGTAGCCTTAGATGTGCATTTCCCTTTCCAAGATGAGGGAGCTGTTGGGGATTAGATTCTTCCATTGACCCACCTGCTCTGGAAGTACCTGGACACTGGCTCTTGTCCTGTTACATTCACCATGTGTTTTTTCTACAAACAGAAACACTGTGTCATTTATTTAAATGAAGGACAGACAGTAAGACTTGAGGGTCTAAATCTGGTGAGGTACTAAGTCAAGTTACAGAAGTCACTGGGAAGTCTTCTAAGAGGAGCATGCAGTGTGTGATACAAGCAAGGCCTTTTCTTTGAAGCTCATCAGCTATGTTTTTAATTACCCAGAGAAGTAGTTGCTGCTTTATTAAAAAGCCTCACCCTGAGGCTAAGCATGCTTGGTCTACAAAGCTTCAGGTCTCTGCTGTCTAGGCAATAAAACAACTTAGTTGTAGGAATGAAAACTGCCTTCCCTCTGCCTGTCACAGCACTACCAAATAATCAGGAGAATCTGAAGAATAATCTCTCAAAAATTTATTTTCCTTTTTCAAGCACTGCAATAGAACGTATTTTCTGTGTTTCTTCAGTGGTTGCTACCTCCTAAACCAAGTCTAGTTAATGAAGGAGAAATGTCACTGCAATGTGAGAATGTTCCCAAGTGCTGAGAGCTGGTAAATGGTGCAGTGTTATTTTTTCAGATGCTGTTGAGTTTTTGAGGGCTCTTGAGTAACTGCATTTAAAAAAAAAAATCACAACAAAGACCAGCAAACCTTATAATGGAATACAATGTTACTGAGTCTCTGGCATTGCTGAATATTGCATAGTGCTCCATTCTGTTGTCTTCCAGATTTCTTGGAAATATTTGTGCACTGTATTGGGATCAGCTGAGCCCCCTACCCATTCATGCAACGGGAGGATCTGATCCCATACTGGTTTTTAGGCAATATCCTAGCAGAAATCTACGAGATTTTCACATGTGTAAAGTAATATCCAGGATGAATGTTCTACTGTTCAAATTGTCATGGATTATATATTCCTCCTTAGGGGAGAGAACTGCAGTGGCATGGCTGTTTTAGTGTTAGCTCTGTCAACATCAAAGGTGTGCTGGGCACGGGTACTATTATCAATTTAAATTTATCTTAAAGATGACAAATTCACTCCTAGTGATGCAAAAGCTTGTGATGTACATTTTATTAACTTTGTGGGGCAAGTGGGAATAGTTGCATGTGACTTGCTGTGATCAGAGCCTTTATGTATTTTCCTGTGAAAGCAATTGCTGTCCAGAGGAATTACTAATGCTCATCAGCTGTCATCTGATCACTCTGCCTCCTACTAATGAGCAACACTTGAGTCTCGGGCAGCCTCATTCCCAATACAGATGCACAGATTTCTAGGAAAGGGAAAGATGTTCTGGATATTGTAAATGAAATGGTTCTGTTTCATGTATGACATTCAGTAATGTCTGCTTAGGCTGTATTTGTAAAGATAGAAGTTAATTATTCCATGTTCTTGAAGAATGGATAACCGAGGGGCTGGAGGAGTTACACTATGTACAATTAATGTTTATGATCATACAAAGCATGTTGATTGTAAAAATTATGTGCATAGGGATTCCTTTAAAAGTTTTGTGCAATAAACTATTTTTGCTAAAGGGCCCCATGTTGTTTTTACTTTAAAAAGAGTTACCGTCTTCTTTTTGGTTTTGGGCAGTAATTTTTATGTTGGGATGCTGAATATGCTGTATAGCCCCCTTTTAAGGAAAAAACACCTCTTTGTTTTGAAAGGCTACATTATTGTGTATTGATTTTTCACACACCTAAACTTCACTCTAATTCCACTATATTTTATTTTTCTCAGTTGAACACGTGTTTCTTCCCAGAAACACGGTTCCTGAGCCTGAATTTGTCAGCATCTGCAGTCTGAGTATACAAAATGGAACAATGCAGAAACATCATCTTCATTCTAATTTAGCCAATTGCAATGATGAGGAGAGAAATTACTGTACCTTGCTTGCAATTTAAACAGTGTGAGTTAAAGGGATAGTATTTTTTTCTTTAAGGACAGCAACTTAAACCAGCAAGTGACTGCAGTGCATGCAGTACAGGTGCTGTACCCCTAAGGTAGGAATGTTGTACTTGCTGGGAAGGCTGGTTCACATCTGTGCAGGGAATTGTCTCCTTCTACACTAGAGGCCTCCTTCGCGGTTTTCCATCTCTCGCGGCTTATCCGAGACTGCTGCAGCATCTTGAGGATAATACCGGGACTGAACCTTTCGACAGAGGCCTCTCGAAGTGCCTGTGTGTTTCTAGTCCTCGGGGCTGGTGGCACCGCGTGCTGGCCGCGGGAGGACGGGACAGAGCAGTTCAAACCCTGCCCGGCCGAGCCGGCCGTGAGCAGCGCCCTCGCCGCCCGCCCGGCCCGCAGCCGCGGCTGATACGCGGAGCTCCACGGCGTGTTCCGCCGGAGCAGCGGCGCCACGCTCCCCTCGGCCTCCCCCCGCCCTTCCCCGCTGCCCGGGAGCGGCGGCCGAGCGGAGCCGCAGTCACGGTGAGGCCCAGGCAGGCGGCGGAGCCGCGTCAGCGCCGGGCG
>VYXC01001933.1:456391-488444 GCA_013397175.1 Platysteira castanea | reverse complement strand
GCCCTGCCCGCCCGGCCTGGGTCTAGACATAGGTGTGCGTTTCTCCTCCCCGAGAAGTTGTCCCGTTTTTCCTTCCCTTTCTTCTTTTCCCGTGGCTTATTTCACGTTTGCTTTGCAGTTCGCTTTCAGCCACGTTGTTCGTAAGTGGTGGCTCATTTGGCCACGGGCGGTACAGACAAATCCAGCCCATCGCGAAGCCACGGTTGCTCTAACATATGCAAATCCTACCAGCCAAATACAGCCAAAGACAGGATATGACTCCATTCCTGCCTCGAAAAAAAAACCCAAACAAAAAAACCCTAACCAACCCCAAATATCAGTTTTCTTACATGACTCATTTATTGAAGGATTTAATGAGAGTAGTGGAGTAAAATAACACTGCCATCCTTAAAAGTCAGTCGTTCATTCCATCATGGGTCTAGCCTTAGTTTTTTTTGGAAGCAGCTTCTGCTGTTTCATACTGATCCAGTGAGACAAGGGAAAATAAAATTTTTGCCCATTCTTCCAGCTTTTGATTGATTTGGAAGAACATGTGGTTGTTGTTAAAGCAGTTATTCATATTTGCAGAGGTAACTTGCAAGGCCGTACATGAGGAACTGGAAGAGGTAGCAGCATCAGTGCTGGCTGTGTTCTGGATCATTTGTAGTTATATAATACATTTTACGGTTCAAATAATTTCCTTTTGCACCAGCATGTAACGAACGGTTGAAAGTTTGTCTCAAACCGGGCAGTTGCTGTTTCTCAGGTTTGCAAGTCACACCTTTTGTTTTGGACGGATTAAAATAGGTGATGAAGTTATAAACCAGTAATGCTTATCTGAGTTAATTGAAATCTCATTGTCAAAACACAGATTTTGTGAGAGTTGTGTGTTGTCATTCCAACAGTGGTTTCCCTATTTCCACACCAAACTCGCTGTAGAAAACTCTTCATCCTAACAGCAGATCTTAAACCTGAATCTTCACTGTTGCTGTGCTTTGCCATCTCATTTTGATTTAGTCGTGCCAGAGTTGTAATAGGCACACAAAATAAATAATTTATTTTTTAAATAGACAAAATTTTGAGCACTAAGTTTTAGGTACCACGTTCTGTCAAAACATAAGAAACCAGAGAAATCACTCCGTCATGGCATTTTTTTGCTTAACCACAAGGCAGGAAGGATTTTTGCGTGTTCCTGTCTACTCTCCATACATGAATTATATATATGTACAGGTCTGCTCTTCTGCAGAATGATTGTGCTAGTTCTGTACCCTAAAAATAGGAGCATTTCTCAGGTAATTCTTTGAGGCATTATGTTGACTCTTCAGTGTTTTCACTGAGTGTTTTTGCAATGAACTTCCTCACTCCTGAGTTTTCATCTTTCTTGTGCTTTTACGGTTGTGCAGTCTCAAAAGGAAAATCCTTAGAATAGCAAGTTTGGATATTTTAATTGACCTTAGGGACGCATCCCTTGATTAAAACACACTGGTATCAAATTTACTTTAAAAATGGGGGATTAAGGATTGAAAACAAGTGAGAGGATCTTTCACATCTGTCTTTGCAATCTTGTGGGCAAGTCAGGTAATCGAAACAGTGAGGTTGTTTGGAGGCTCAGGAATCTCAAGGGAACCTCAATACTTTGGGGAAGTGGCTCAGCAGCATCAGCTGTGGCTCTGCTGCTGTTTGGTGGGGTTTTTTCCTTGGAAATACTCTCATTTCCCATTGTTTCAGCAAGGTTCCATTTAGTACTTGTGAAATGTTGAGGGACTGAGGTATGTTCTCCAAGCACAGACATTCAAAATGAGACATTCATAAAAAAGAGACAGTCCTCAAAGGAAATGTCCCTCCAAGGAAACAACCCTCAAACTCACATGATTGATGACTTGTAATAATTGAAAGACTGTTTAAGTTTGGCATTAAGTACACTTTCATAGTATTTCCTAATACTAGGAATGTGTTTATTCTGAATCAGATTGCAGTGAAACTTTTACTTGGCGCTATATCGACTGTGGCTGAGAATTACAAAAACTTACTGTGTGCATTTCGGCTTTTTTAATATATGAAAAGTAGTCTAAGTTTCATTATGTGAGGATGAAACCCGAAATTGAAAATGAAGCACTAAAACTGCCATACAGCCCTGTCCAAAGCAGTACAGCCCGTGAAATGGCTCAGCAGTGGACAAGGGGCAGTGTAAGGTGGGAGTGAAGCTGAGGGAGTAGCACAGCTGAATCATTTCTGTCTGGAGCTTCCCTTCCTGAGCAGCGTGTGCCAGGAGAGTCACAGCCTCTGCGGAGGTACATGGCTGCAGTACCTGATGAAATAATGTGAAAGCTTCTTACATTCTTGAGCTGCCCAAATC
Source organism: Platysteira castanea (assembly GCA_013397175.1). NCBI lineage: Eukaryota > Metazoa > Chordata > Aves > Passeriformes > Platysteira > Platysteira castanea. Next base: position 486,109 of record VYXC01001933.1, on the reverse strand, counting down.
CTGTATTTTTCAGCTGTGTTTTTCACAGCAAGGAATTTGTGTTGGCGTCAGTTTGGTTTTAGTTTCTTCTCGCTGACCAGTGTGGCAGCTGTCAGTGTGGATTACACAGAGGGACATGAGCTGGAGGAATTGTATCATAGCAGAGAGAAGGATATTCCTTTGGAAATGGAGAAATTCTCCCAGCTCCTGTTTCTTGTTGGAGAGGGAGATCTGAAAACATGAGTTGTTTGTGTCTTCTGGCTGTTTGCTCTCAGAACAGGCCTGGGAAACAACATGTGTACATATTTCCAGCCTTGCATCATGGCCAGAGAAAGCCTGCCCTGGTTACTGCGTTGTGCTTATGCCCTAAACTTCTGTCAGCCACAAAGTCCTAAGGAAATACTAGAAATAGTTCTGTGCCTTTAGCTGGAGGTGCAGCCCCTTTTTTTGGGGCTGACTAGTATCAGGAAAATAAATCCACAAACACCAGAAGTTTATGTCCAAAAAGGAGGCAGAGGGGTCCTGTAACTTTATTTGAGTAAAGGGAGAAGCCATGGGCATTTCCCATGGGGTCTCTCAAATTTTCGGAGGATGCAGCCTCCTTTTTATCTTAATTTCTCGGCTGCATTTCCCTCTCTCTTTCCCTACTGGCTGAGCTACTGGAGAGGTACAGACTTCCTGAATAACTTCATACAAACCCCCTTTCTAATGTGTAAACCCCACCCCCATTCTTTTCCTCGTGTCTCTGTTCTTTTTCTCCAAGTCCAAGGATTAGCACAGTCTTAAGTGAGTAAGTCTGTGTCAATTTAGTAGAATTCCTATGGAATTTATGATTCCTCCCATTGCTTCTTTCACCTCTCAGTATCTGGCTTTATTTACCAGCAGACCCACAGTTTGTTTGTAAAGACACCTCCTTCTCATTCCTTTCACTAGTGCTCATGTCCTTGTATTGCAGTACACACACAGATTGTGCCTTTCTTGTCAGGAATCAAGTATTTCTCAGCCTGTCATAAACTTTAATGAATAAATGCTCTGGATTGAATTTTCACTCCAGAAGAAATTGAAAGAGGATGAACAAGAATAAAATGTAAGCTGTAAATATTCTTTAAGTAGTTGAGAGAGGAGGAAATAAACGTGGTATAGCTCTAGTAGTTTAAAACTTGTTTAATGCATTGAATTGAGAAATATTTTGTCTTCTCTGCACTGCAAGAATCTCTTCAGAATCCCAAGAAGTTGTTAAGAGGCACTTTTTTCCTTGGCTTTAATACACTATTTAAATGGCAGGAGAAAAGTTATGTTTTTTACAGTTGCTCTCCTTTTTTGCCTTTCCTGTAGGTGAAATAACAATGGATACAATATTATCCCGATTGAAGAAGCTGAGCCATGATGAGCTTAGAGAAGAGATTGTGAGAGCGGGACTGAAATGTGGGCCCATTACTGCAACTACGAGGTTTATTTTTGAAAAAAAATTGGCTCAGGCACTGTTGGAGCAGCAAGGAGCCCTGGAGGAAGAAGGATCTGCTCTGCCAGAGGAGGCTGCTGGAAATGTCCCAGTGAATCACAACAGCCATGGAGGCGCTTCTGAGGAGGCAGACTTTGGGTACTGTGTGGGTGTGAACCCTCCCGAAGAAGAGGCTGTGACACACGTGAACTGTTCAGCTCCAGCCTGTGGTGCTGATTCACAAATCACTGCTCAGACACCATCCAGAGATCCTCCACTGTTCTATGGGGTTTGTCCAGTTTATGATGACATACTGGCAAGGAATGGTAAATACTCACTTCCCTTATTTCCAATGATAGGCATTTGTTTTACAGTCATGTCTGAACAGACCCCTTTTATGTAGCAGGTGCTACAAACACCACTGCATTAGTATTGTAAGCATTGCTTGGAGTATTTCTTTGTTCCTGTAAATAGTATTTATCTGATCTTCTGAGGCAAAGAAACACAGTTACAAAACATCCCAGCTGTCGTGCTGTTATAGTTCCTACACATGACGGTCCTCTACCTGATGTAGCTCAAATGAAGAAAGTGATTTCTTGTTGCTACTCTTGGACCCCTTCTGTGCCTTTAATCCCTCTCAAGAATATAAAGTAATCCTCTAAATAAACAATCAAAAGAACATTTATACTGTCATCAGTTGAAACTTTAATTATCTGTTCTGAAACTTTTCGCATTTTCTTTTCTGTTTCCAGCAGGAGTAGAGTAGTGCACAGAGGATCATTTACTCTGAGATAGTAGTAAGAATTCGTACTAAGAAAAAGTACATTAGGNAAACACCACTGCATTAGTATTGTAAGCATTGCTTGGAGTATTTCTTTGTTCCTGTAAATAGTATTTATTTGATCTTCTGAGGCAAAGAAAACATCCCAGCTGTCCTGCCATTATAGTTCCTACACAAGNTGTTCCTGTAAATAGTATTTATCTGATCTTCTGAGGCAAAGAAACACAGTTACAAAACATCCCAGCTGTCGTGCTGTTATAGTTCCTACACATGACGGTCCTCTACCTGATGTAGCTCAAATGAAGAAAGTGATTTCTTGTTGCTACTCTTGGACCCCTTCTGTGCCTTTAATCCCTCTCAAGAATATAAAGTAATCCTCTAAATAAACAATCAAAAGAACATTTATACTGTCATCAGTTGAAACTTTAATTATCTGTTCTGAAACTTTTCGCATTTTCTTTTCTGTTTCCAGCAGGAGTAGAGTAGTGCACAGAGGATCATTTACTCTGAGATAGTAGTAAGAATTCGTACTAAGAAAAAGTACATTAGGATATCCTTATTTGAACAATATAATTAAAAGGAAAAGAAGGAGAAGGATTTGTTTATTATCTAAGGTTCTCTGTAAAGATCTTAAAGTTGTGACAGTGGATCAGTTACAAATTTGGTCTTTCTAAACAAGAGAACATTAAGAGAAATGCAGGGTGAATAAGCTCTGAGTTTGCTTTTCCATCTGGAAGTGAAGTGCTCGTTGAAGGTGGCCCATCCATTGAAGGGGGTGCTCAGGTATTGATTGATACAAGTGGCTCAGCCCTGTACACGTCTCACCTGACATTACCTGGAGCGGGTGGGAGGCTCCTACTCTGTTTCCAAGAGACAGGATTTAAAAGGACTTTTGATCCTTATGCCATGTTTGGAGGAGAAACAGTCTGAGACCAAAGCTGGAATGCTAGTCTAAGAGTTCTGTAATCTGTTTTCTAGGAATTGAAATCTGAGATCGTTGAAATCACGTAACTCTGGTGGTTCTCTGTTGCAGAGAGAATACATGTGTATGAAGATAGAAAGGAAGCTCTCCAGGCTGTTAAGATGATTAAGGGTTCCCGTTTTAAAGCTTTTACAAACAGAGAGGATGCTGAAAAGTTTGCTAAAGGAATCTGTGATTATTTCCCATCTCCAGGCAAGTCCTCTTTATGTTTGTCTCCAGTGAAAATAGGATCATTTAACAGAGGTAAGTGGGGAACTTCATTTGTGTTCAGTAGATGCAATAGACAGCATTGATTTTTTTTTTTTTTTGGTGAGAGAAGAAGCAACAACTGCCTTACCAAGATACTAATAACAGAAAAAATTCAAAGTGTGGAGCATTGAATAAATTGAAGTTTAAAAGAGCTTTTATTTTAAGTGTAAAAATGTTTAAAATGTGGAAAATGTTTTAAATGTAAAATAGCATTGCTACTCTTCTGAGGGTGAAATGTAGGTAATGGTCTGCATGGATACCTTGCTTAGTAGTCCATAGTTGTAGGTCATATTTGTTAGGATTTGATTTTACTCATGGACTTCAGGATTTTCAGGTTTAGTAAGAAGCTGATACAATTGCACTGTGTAGTAAAACTGTACTCAATTGCTAAGTAAATTTGTAAGTTCAGAAATAAAATGGTAAGCACTGATGATATTTCACAGTGTCCACAGCTGCTGGATTAAAGGGATTCAGGAGTGACAAAACTGCAGAAGCAATTTTCATAATCAGAAAATTGTTGTTTCTTGCTGAATTTTGCTTTTAAGTTTGGATGGGAACAGACTGGTAATTACAAAGTTTACCAGTCCATATTAAAAGTCTGAAATGGTTTTACAAGATGCTTAATCATTTTCCTCTCCCTCCCTAACTACTAGTGTATTCAAATGTCTTCTTGTTGAGTTCAGTTTCCTTACTCCTGTATATTAAAGATGCAAAATTAATACACGGTTTAGATTAAAGCATAATTTCCATGGCCTGCGTGTGAAAACTGTGATCACTGGAAAGAATGTGTCTAGAAGTGAGTGGTTTGTGTTTTGATAGATGGGTTGTGCTCCCCTGAGAGTGAGACTGCAAATAAGGAGAGAGCCAACAGCTACAAAAGTCCACGGACTCAGGATCTCACAGCCAAGCTTCGGAAAGCTGTGGAGAAAGGAGACACAGCAACGTTTTCAGAACTTATTTGGAGTAACCCTCGTTACCTGATCGGGTCAGGAGACAACCCTACGATCGTACAGGTGAAAAAACAGCAACAAAACAGGAAAATCCAGGTTCTGGTTTAGTGATGTAGCTTTTGGGGCCTGAAAGCAGAAGTGGAAGGAATGATGCTTCCTGCTCCTCCTTCAAGACACCTTGTTCCACCCAGCTCAGGGTTTCTCAGTGTTTATTGACAGCAGCTGGGGCACTTCTCTGTAAGTCACCCTGAGAGCTCCCTTTGCTCCAGCAGAGCTAAAGGAACTGAGTGTGCAGTTCTTCAGGGAAGAATAGTTTTATTCAGCAGTGCAAGAACAGTCTTGTCTTCTTATTCTTTGGTCTCCTCCAAATCTTTTTAAAAACAGACTAATTTTAAAGACCAGGGTAGGGCCTAGGCTGTAATTAGCTGTTCCTACAGCATTGCTTACCTAAGCTCTCCTATTAAATTCCGAAACCATGTACAAAGTGCCATTTAGCAAACACTGACAATCTTACTTCAACTTGTATCAGACCAACTTTGTGGAGTTGTTGAAATTTTTTATGTCATACAGAAAAGCAGCTGAATGTTCTGTGTCTGTCTACATCCATTTTCCTGCTCTTCCTATAAACTGAACTTCCTACCACCCTTTATTGCATGATATTTTATTATACCGTTTTTGCTGCATTATTTCCCTAAATCAAAACTATAGCTGAGTATAAGAGTAATTTCATTAATGCTGGGAGTGTAAAGATAAGTCTTTACAAAAATACAAGACTCAGTGTGGGAACCCTTGTATTTTCACAGTTCAATCAGTTACATCTATGGGTGTAAGAGAGCTCTTTAGATTGGGGTTCATTCTAATGTTGGTCTTTTTTTTCCAGGAAGGGTGTAGGTACAATGTCATGCATGTTGCTGCCAAGGAGAATCAGCCTGCCATCTGTCAGTTACTGCTGGACACTCTGGAAAATCCGGAATTCATGCGGCTGATGTACCCAGATGATAACGATGCCATGCTGAAGAAACGTATCCAGTATATTGTTGACCTTTACCTGAACACTCCAGATAAAATGGTAAGATTTGGAGGGCTACCTGTTTATTATTATCATAGTTATTGTTATTATAAATTTTTTTGTTACTATATTATTATTTTATTATTACGGAAACAACTGGAGGGAGTTAATGCTGTGTAAGGGAGACTGACAGAGAACAGAAGGGGAGCTGTCCATGAGTCCTCTGGGTTTTGGAAATCATTATTCTACACTATGGTGGGAGAATATTTGTTAAGAGCTGGGATAATTCATCATGACGTGTATTTACTTTCCTCAGTCTCAAAATTAAATGTGTGGTATTGACTTTATCATCTTTCTAAGTGCATGTGAATGTTTCCCTTTTTTCCTCTGCAGTGGTTTGATACTCCATTGCATTTTGCCTGCAAGTTTGGGAATTTGGATGTTGTTAATGTGCTTACCTCACACCCAGCCATTGTAAAAAATCCAAGGAACAAATATGATCAAACTCCAGCAGAAGTAAGTCTCTCCATGTCTGCAGCAAACCCAAAAACGTTATCCTGATCAGTATTTTTCGTATTCAAACATTACTGACTAATATAGGTAGAAGGCTTCTAGTAAGGTGCTAGTGTCATGATTAAAGAGTAAATTCTGTATAATATTAAAAATATTTTATGCTGATTGTGTCTGTGGGAAAGTTTCAGAGTTTATGGAGTTGTATGTATTTGGTCTGCTATGAATTGAAAGTACTGGGTGAGATGAGTAGGGGCCAGTAATGTGGTTGTTCAGGAAGAACACACATTGTACTTGATTTGAAAATGAGGTTCTTATGCTGTACTAACAGCTGAATTTATATTAACAGGTAGTTTGTGAAAGAAGCAAGAATAAATCTGCAGAATTGAAAGAAAAGCTAAGAGAGTACTTGAAAGGTCTGTATGCAGAATTTTGTACTGTATGAGGTGTGTATTTTGGCTCTCTGCTGTCTTCTATTCTGTTTGCTTTCTGTGGCATTTCAGTTCATGGGTGACGCTGCTGTGCAGTGCTGTGAAAGCCAAAGGGAAACTCTGAAACTGAGCAGGGACAGAAAACTTTTTGTCTTTTAAATTACAGTCAGAACTGTTAATGTGTGCATCACAAGGGTGCCCTCATGGCTCTGTAACGTAGGCAAGGCCCTGATTCAGCAAGCCCGGAGCAGAGTGTTTGATCTAAAAGAAACAAAAACCCCTTGCAGGGCAAGAGATGTATCCGACATGCTGGGGAGTCCTGTGATTTTGTAATTTCCTTGACACAGAACTTTATTTGTTTTGTCATATGTGTGTTTAGGCATTTGCAAAAGGAGGTTGTGAAATTTGTGGAAGACCTTGAGGGAAAGGCTCTGTGTATCATTTGCAGGTGTTTTTGGTTTGAAAGAGAAGGGAACCTGCACTAAAATGCCATCTGTAATCACTGAAGCAGTGACTTTGAATTACAAGGAGTTTTACTAAAGAAGTAAAGTCAGGTGGTTCAGTGTACAGGTGCATTGATAGTCCAGGAAGAAGCAGCAGGCTGATGTAACAAACTTAGTGAGAAAGCTTTCTATGATTGATTTTAGGTCGCTATTATGTGCCTCTCCTGAGAGCAGAGGACAACTCCTCAGCTCCGGTCATTGGCGCGCCCTGGTCGCCCGATCAGACGGACGATGGCCCCCAGAGAACTTGGTCTAAATACCCTGGCAGCCCCAAAGACCCAGTGCTGTCCATAAGAGCTTTTGCTGGCCCCATGAGCCCCTCAAAGGTAAGGAGAGGACTTCATGTGACCCCAATGCCTATGCTTCTCCTTTTTATGAATAAAGAAGATCCCCACAGGGTTTCCTGTGTGGTGTAGCTTGCTCCTGGTACAGACCGTGGCTTTCTCTTTGCTGAGCAGATGAATCTTCCTCCATGGAGAAGCACAGAAACTTGTAAATATTTTTTTATTGCTGAAAACAGAAATGTGGTGTAAATAGGAAGAGTAGAAGTCCAGTCAAAATAGTTTTCTTTTTCCTCTCGGAATCTATTCAAAGAGCACCTTTGGCAAACCTTTTATTTCTTACAGATAATTACTGTAACTTTCTAACCTGAAACAAAGCCTATCAAGGCAGCTATGAATCAGTTTAAAAAACCTTAACTATATATTTATCTCATTTCGAGAAGTTGCCACTGGATGTTAGAAGCAGTTTAACCTCTGCTTGTTGAATTAACATTAATATATTTTTCGAGATGGAAAAGCTGACAACCAAGTAGTAGGTGTTGGGATGGTTTGGAAATGTATTGATTGTATAGTGGAAAAGCAAAATCTTCAGTTTCCAGTAGAAATGCTTAGATAGCTGTTAAATATGTTTTTAATTTACTGGTGTTTGTTTGACTCATTTTTTTAATATGAACATGCTGCAAGTACGACAGTTTTAGAAACAGTGAATAAATACAGTGGAGGACTTTGTGTCATCTGATGGTTGCATTCTTTAAGACTGAGTTTTACCAAAATGCTTAGTGCTTTTTCTTCTAAATGTTCTTGATAAATTTTCTGTTCAACTGACAGAAATTTAAATATCATTTATACTCTGAAAAATATTATCTATGGTAAACAGTTCATAATTTTGATTGCTGACAGGTATTTTAATGTCTGAATGTACTTCTTACTCATTGTTGTGATCTTTGTTATATAAAGTCAAGAAGTGTGGGATTTCGCAAAAAATTTCCCTTGGAGCATTCCAACTTCAAAACAGACAGCAAGAATTTATTCCAATAATTGCAGCAAGTCTGTGCATATAAAAATATCCTCTTTGCATCCTAGAGAACAATGACCAGGAAGCATTTGTAATTAAATAAAATGACATGGCAAAATCACAAGATACTTCTGCTTCCTGCTGCACACAAATTAAAACCAGGCAGATGTGGTGTCTGTGCAGTTGATTTTCAGATGGTTGTGCACTATGGTCCTTCTCTTTCATGAGCAGTTAAGAGATCAAAGTAACCACCAGCAGTGAAAGGAGTAGCTTTAGATCCAGTGTGAGATCCTTCATAGCTGGAGTAGAGCAGCACCTGTGGGCAGCAAACAGCTGAACATCTTCTAGACCTGTAGGTGGACATGTAGCCAGCTCAGAGTTAGTTCATGTTGTGGGGGGTAGTTTCTAAATTCATTTTTGTTTTTTAAAGGCTGAAGAATTTCGCAGGCTGTGGAAGACTCCACCTCGAGAGAGAGCTGGCTTCTTTCACAATGTCAGGAAATCTGATCTGGAGAGAGGTGTTGAAAGAGTTGGAAGGTACCTAAAAGATGTCAATATAACAAATTATTAATAGAGCATGTAAAAGCAAAAGACTGTCCTGAGACTACAGTTGTTACTTATTGCACAGTATCTTGGGGCAACAGCTACTGCAGAAATATTTCATGAAGTATTTTGCAATTGGATTTTTACTGTATTTTTGTGTAAACAAGATAGCGAAAATGTGAGACCTCAAGTGTGAGGCTTTCTTAGCTTTGGTAATAAAGATATTTTAGCTATTATTGGTGGTATGTATACACTGCTTTTTGTAGACGTTTACTTGCCTCATTTGTCAGATCTAAAATAGTGCATAGCCTGTTTGTTCCGTGAAAGTGAGGGATTGTTAAAAGGGAGCAGAATGAAAAGACCCTCATACAAATCTGCTGCTTTATAAAAGCTCTGGGGGGGGAGGGTGGGGGTCCTTGCAGTTAAAATACCTTCTGCCAGCAACATACGGGGAAAAATACTTTGTTAAAAGCTGACTGCATTTCATTCTTTAAAATAATCCTTCACTTCCTCCTGCCTCTCCCATTCCCAAATAGCAAAAGCTGTTGAATGCAGTGTCAGTGGGGATTCTTCTCTGTCTGATGTCTAGATACAGTCAGCTTAAAGATAGCAATGTTTATGCTGCTAACTGTAAAAATAGTAGATTAAATGTGAAAAATGCTCTAGAACGAATGAGGTGATACTTTGATTGCTAAGGATGTGTCTGTGCTTTTGCAGACTATTGATTGTTGTGGGATTGTGTTGCCTGGTTGCACGTTTGTGCTCCTGTTTGTAGCTGTTAAAATGTGATCGGAAAAGTTACTGTCAAACTGATATTTATGTCTTCACAAATGATTCGTTTTATTTTATTTATTGCAGGGAGTTAGCTCATGAACTGGGGTTCCCGTGGGTTGAATACTGGGAATTTCTGGGCTGTTTTGTTGATCTGTCTTCCCAGGAGGGGCTGAGAAAATTAGAAGAGTACCTGAGTCATCGTGAAATGAGCGAAAAGGCTCAGCCAGAAACAGGGGAAAATGAAACCTGCAATAGATATAAAACTCCACATCCCTCTGGTAAGAAAAGGGCAAATGCTGCAAACAATGGGTTGTACCTGGGGAGAAGAGGGAGAGGAAAAGCGTGGTGCCAGGGGAAGCAGTATTCACCTGCTGTGGTTGCTGTTATTCATCTGTTATCCAAGCAGTCTGATTACAGTATCAAAAACGGAGCCACTGTGAATATAGGAGAAGTACCATCTTTATCTTTCATGTGAAGTACTTTGAGTGTAGCCCCTAAATGAAACCCCTATAGGAAAACCTCTATCTTCAGTATGTTTTCACTCAGAGCATTTGGGAATTCATCTTAAAGTATAGAATTTTGTGATCCACAGATATGGAATAAATAACTTCTAAAAAACAAACAATAATTCTTTACAACTGTGAGGGTGAAAGACACAAGAAGCAAAACAAGACCACTGCTTGCCACTGCTTGCCACGTGTGCATTTTGGATTTGTAGCTTTAGTCAGGTTAGTTCATGCTGTTACATAAAATCACAGAGGTCTTCAGGAAATAGAATAAGGCATAAAGACTGAGTATTTGTTCCTGGTTTATGTACTTGACATTCTGTTTAAAGTCTTTTTATGTGTTGCTCTTGTTAAAATTGTTTACAGGTAAAAGTAAAAAGTCCTGCAATTCCATTTCTGTTGGTGCATTTTTGGATGAGGATGATGATGACATGAGCTTAGAAGAAATTAAAAACAGACAAAATGCAGCACGAAATATCAGCCCCTCTCTTGTGTCCAAGGAGCCCAGCATCGCTACCATTGGAGATGCTGAGTGTGATATCCTGTCCATGGAGTGTGCAGGAAACATCATCGAGACCTCAGCTCACCCCCGGCACTACGAGAAGGGAGCTGCTTCCAGCAAAAATGGGTTTTGCAGTCCTGTGTCCAGTGAAAGGATCATCAGTGACAGAAAGCAGCTGCACGATGGGTCAGAGTGCCTCGTGTCACCCGTTTCCAATTTGATGTCAGAGTTTGAAAGCCTGTCGTTCCAAGAACAAGAGGTTGCAGGAGTATCTCATAAAATCACTGAAAAAACTGAGAATGAGGGAATTCTGGACAAGACCTGCTATGCAGTGTCACTGGCAAGTTCTTCTGAGCCAAGTGTTAGAGGAAAACCTGGAGAGACCAAGTTAAGGACAGACCACAAAATATCATTAGAAAAGGAGAGAGTGTCCAGGGAGTCTGGAATTCAGACTAAGGAGGCACAACAACGTCAAGAACTTCCTTCCCAGAAGTTTCTTTTGAAGACTTCACCCACAAATGACAATTTAAAGTTATTCCTCCTTGGGTGAGAACTGTCTTTTTAAACTCTTACTTGCACAGGCAATCTCTTTGCTTATATAAAAACTAAGTGTTTTGGAATTGTGATGTTTTATTGCCTGAACAAATACATGGTTCTCTTTTCATCTAGTTCTGTTTCCATTCTAGGGAGCAGCCCTCGAAGCTGGATGGTGATGTCTTAGCAGCTATAGAAGGAGCAGAGATTGATCCCCAGAAATACCCAATGATTTACAAATGGAAACACGCGGTGCAGTCCTACTCCTCATCTGACAGGCAAAGGTATTGCTGCAAACTCAGTCACAGGAGTTGAGTTACATTTTTAGTGGGTCAGCTTGAACAGCAGAATTTCAGGCCTTGTTGCCCACAAACCCATGTTTTAAATATTCAGCAGAATTGACTTCTCTGAAGTTAATCACCAAAGCCTTTTGGGCTGGTGTCTATTGATAAGGAGTTTCCTGGTGCTGTGGTCATGTTCCTTCCATTCCACTGCTGTTCCAAGTAACTTGAGCATGTCTCCACAGACAAATCAGACTTGAGTATTTTCCTCCTGGCCAATGTCTCACTTCACTGATTTGGTACTTGGATCCTTCACTGGACTCAGTGGTAGTTGTGCTGTTGGTTTGTAATTCATCCCTGTTGTTGATGCAGTGCAGGAATGCTGTGTTGCCTTGTGGTACTTGGGTTGTGCAGAGGGATGTTAAGGTGAATTTAATATCTTTAGGTATCTTTTTATTACTGTTTTTATTTTTACCCTTTATTATTCCAGCCCAAAGGAATTGTTCATGTGAAGGATAGTGTGTGTCTTCATGGCTAATTTGAAAGAAATGCCTTACTGATTGGGGCAATGTGTCTGCAGAGAATATATTGTGCTCTTCCTGTTCCTTTTCTTCTTCCAGACCTGTCTCTTACCAGATTGGATTTTTCTCAGCTGGTGCTGAGATCTAAAGTGATTCTGAGTTTAAAGTGCTGCTCTCACTATTGCGATTTCCTTTAAAAAGTGCACAATGACTTCTGGTTTCTTTCAGTTGGCCAAGTCCAGCACTGAAGGCAAGATTCCGGTCCCAAACCATTGCTGCTGGCCTTCCAAATGCTTCAGTGTATCCTAATTCAGGAAGAAACAGTCCCATACTGGGAAGTCCAGGAAAACACGGCAGTGCCGCCTCGTTCCCTGCAGAGCCTGGGAGCCCTGGGCGCTACAGCCCCGCCTGCGTCCTGCGCTACTTCTCAGAGCCACCTGCCCACTAAAATACAGCTCCTCGTCCCGGGACTTCAGTGCTGTTTTCATTGTTAGAGTGGAGGAAAAACTACAATGTTACTAAAGTGACATGAGGTTTGTACTTGGCTATTTATTTTTCCTCAATTGAGGACAACTGTATGTTTAAAAAATGGAATATATGTCTTAATGCCATATACGAGGTAGATTATTACTGGTGATACGCAAGAAGTTCGTGGCAGTGCAGTTGTCCAGTAGCTCCAAATTAACTCTTGTTGCCAGTACCACGGTGGGCTGAACTGTCCCGTAGCAATGGTGGTATTTGCTGTCACTACTTACCCTCATTGTAATGAACACACAGCCCTCAACTGCCTTTCTTTACCTTGGATAATTGAGGGAATGCATCATCAGCAAATAGAACATGGGAGAGGAAATCGATGGCAGGAAGTGAAACGTTCTCCTGCTTGCAGGGGGAAAAGCCTAACGTGCCTGGGAATGCAAGGATGACTCTGCAGTGTGGAGTAGGCATGGGAAACCCTGTGCATTAGCAGAGAGTGTTTACAGCCAGCTGGGCTGGGCAGTTGATACCCACACCCACACTCACCTGTCTGTCCGTGTGTGTGTGCACAGATTTGCACAGAGACCCTTGAGGCTCTGCTTGTTCTGAGGCTGTTACAGACACCGTGATCTACCGAGTGCATTAGAAACAGGGCACTATAGAAACTACTGGGATTCCTTTAAGTAGTAGTGTGAAGATTTAAGGAAAAAAACCTAAAAATTAGCTGTTTATTTTCCCCAGAGAAGCTGTTAACACTAGCAGATTTTAATAGTTACTACACAGAAGCACATCAGCAATAATCTCAGCAAATTTACCAGCAAGATACCTTACCTTAATGGTCTAGTTTGTAGTATGTTAGCATGGTAGCCAGTGGCCCAGAAGGTGGCTATTTCCCAGCTGTAAAGACAGAGGACTAAGGACTAAAAATATTTTTATGAAATCTGAGCTTTTACTATGTCTCCAGTGTGGACGTGGTAATGAGTTTTTGTTACAGCAGTCAGTAATTTTATTCTTCAGCCTTCTGGAAGAATGACTTGTTGTGACAGCGTGATGCTGAGATTAAGAAAGCTTTTCAAAACTCCAGAGAGTTTTCCTTATCAAGCGTAGTGGTTGTAAAGGCTTCCAGAAACCGAGCTCTCTAGGTTAAAAAAAAAAAAAAAAAAAGAAAGACAACTTATCTACTGTTAGAAGTTTGATTAGAAGATGAAGCTCTGCAGGGCTGTGGCAGTGAGAAGGGGTGGATTAGGATGGGCTGGTGCCACACAGTCAGTGAGAGCTTGGAGCCACTTGGCAGGGCTGGAAGGGAAGGGCACCAAGTTCTGCAGCCACGGTGGTGGGAGGCAGCAGGGGCCGGCCCGGCCTCCCCCGGGCTCCCACGAGTGCCGGGGCCACCGCAGACCCGGGGCTGCTTACACGGCAGTGACTGTTCCTACACAAACTGTGCACCCTCATAGGTTCGTGACTGGTACAAACCTAAAACACTGCACTTAATGCTTTTGCAAGCTCAGTAGTGCCTTTTGTAATATATTTTTTTAATTGATTTTTTTTTCTTTTAGAAGTTTTAAAAAAAAAGTGGCATCCACTTACTATGGGCAGATAAAATACAGTTTTTCTCGGGGCTTTCTGAACAGGATGTCTTTTAATGTCTCTAAGTTGGGTTATTTGGTGCGATAGCTCTCCACTGGGGGAGAGACTCCTCTTTTAGAAATTATTCTTAAAAAAAAAAAAAGGCTTATTTTGCTCTTTTGTTAAAATTAAGCCTAGTTCCATGGAGCTGGACATTAGGAAGAGCTACTTTACATAAATGCCTCTCATTCAGTCATATTCCAGACAAGTACCAGGGGCTTGGAGGGTGTCATACATTAGGAAACATCTTTAAAAAAAAAACAAACCAGAACCACAAACATAACCTGCTGTTTCCAAGTATTTTAACTGACTTCTTCTTAAGGGTTTTTTGTTAATTTTTTATTTTTATGCTGCAGGCTCCATTTTCAAAATATTTCACATACCTCCAGTTTTACTTTAAAAGGTTTAAGACTGGCTTCTTTTTTTTGCTGGTTGGTTTTGGGTTTTTAAAATAATTTAATGTAAATTACATCTTGATCATTCTGGAGAAATTGATCAGCTGATGTAATTGTCTAATACCACGTTAGAGCCAAACTGCTGGGGTAAGTTGCTGTGGGTGCAGCTGCTGTTCCCCACCCTGGTCCTTCAGAGCTGTCGAGCAGCAGCACTGCCCTTTTGCGAAGAGTTTGTTACTGAGCCGGGAGTCTGTTACTAACACTTCAAGTTCTCTGTCCTTTTTACCTCTATTATGCTTTGCTTTATTTTTTTAGTATTTAAATGTATGCTACTGGTATGTACATGGAGCCAGGCACCCCCCACACCCACCCTCCACCCCCTACACCCTCGCCTTTCACTGTGTAATGTTGTTTCGGTTGAGTCAGAAGAGTATTTTTTTTAACTGTTATATAATGTGCATTAGTCCAGTTGTACTGCACTTAAGAGGTCATTTTTCTAACAATGTATTACTTCAGCCCTGACAAAAATAGCAATTTATGTAGCGATTTGATCATTTGTGATTTTGTGAAGAAAGCCCTTCAACACTGAGCCTGTGGAGACACTTTAAATCAGTGATAGTGCTTGAATTGTGTTTTCTTGGCCAAAAGTTCACTTTTAAAGGTGCAAAAAATTAGTTGTGTTTTTGTTGGTTGTTTTTTAATTAGCAAAGTGTCATGTTAAAAATACAGACGTATCCCACTTTCTATTAAAAACCAAATGAATAGCTGGAAGTGTCACCCTGTGTTCAGAATGGGACGTGGGGAGAAGGAGCTTGGTTGATGCCATTTCAGGGCAATTCTCAGGTTGGTCCAGGCCTTACTCACACAAAAGCTGCAGCTGCTGTGTGAGTGCAGTGACACTGGACTACAGCACCAGCGACTCAGAAGAGTCTTACAGGGTTGAAAAGACGGGAACTCAGACTTTGGTAAAAAATACGTAATTTTAAATTTCACACTTTCCACCCCCACCTTAAGTGTCACCAAAACTTGTTGATTTTGGTACCTGTGCAAAGAGGTGCTCTGGTTGCCCACCACGAGCTTGTTCAGTGACACAGAGGGTGTAGAAGGGGATGTGTGTGAGAGGGTACATGTGCACACACACAAAAATGCACAGAATTTCCATCTTACAGGTGCTCCTGTTCCTCGTGGTGGTGACACAGCCCTGCAAATGGCTATGCTTAGGCTACAGCAGTGTCCCTCTTGGGCAGCTCTGTGGATCCCATCTCAAGTTTACATTTCAGATGGTTGGTGAAAGAGCTGGGGCCCTGAGCAGTGTGGGACATGAGAGCTCCTGCACTGGCAGTCCCCACAGAGCTCCAGCCACACCTGCTACAGCTGCCCATGCAGCCATTCAGCTGAAGAGATAGGAAAGAAAGACAGACCAAGTATTTTATTCAAAACGTTTAAAAAGTTAATAGACAAAAACTGATAAATTATTCTCATTGCATCGATGAGAGATACATCATGATGGTTTCCTCTTGCCCCCACACCTTACACTACACAGCAATGTTTGTTCCCTTCCAGTCCCTGTTCCTTGAACTTACCCTGATGTAGCAGCAGTTCATTATCAAGCCCTTAAATCTTCTCCACTGGTTGTGTGCCCTGATTATGCTTCATACACAGCTCTGACAGGAGTAAGTTCAGTATCTCATCAACATCCTTACTGATCAGAGACCCTGTCAAACAAGCTATGTCTGCTGTCCTACTTCTGTTTGCTGGCCTACAGTCTGTGGTCTCTCCCCAAGGCAGAAAATGCCTATGGTGAAGTTTTCCAAGCCTCCACCTGTTACCTGAGCCACATTTCTACATCGGTTCAGGTACCCAGCAAGCTTCAGAATGATTCTGAGCCCTCCCCTACCACAAGCCCAGCAGCGTCAGAGCTGTATGAAGGAGGCACTTGGAGCATTCTGCCCAAGGCCTGTCCTATACACCCGGCCTGGACAAGCCCTCCCATAGTTTCCTCCAGTGCTGCAGGACCTCCGACCTGCAGCATCACAACCCTGAACTCTGTGGTGGTATTGCTCTACTCTGAAAGAAAGGTATCAACAAATACAAATAAGTGGGAAAGAGTACTCAAAAATATGTCAGTAACTGAAAGCACTTTGAGAAGATTACTGCTTTCCTTTCCTCCTATCTTAACTGCAACAGGCTCATCCCTACAGCCTTCTCCACACCATGTTTTAGTTAAAAGCTTCACAAGACTGAAAAACATTTTTAAGAACATCTTGAAGGACATTCTGAGGATGGTGGAACACTTGATATAAGCAGTAGTTAGTTCTAGCACCACAGCTCTGAGGCAAATGGTTTTTTTACCCTCTTTCCTTTATGCTCGTAACCTCCAGGCACAGTTTACATGGGCTTTGTGGGGGCAGAGGGGAACAATGACACAACATCAACATACACACTCAACAGCTTACAAAAACTGAAGCTTTATCCCTTTGTCCTTTGAACAGCAGAATACCCTGTTTGTCACTTCTGCAGGAGCTGGAACAAGCTGGCTCACCTTTTGTTTTAGCTGCAGTGTGGTACAAGGCTGTTCCCACACCAATCACTTTCCTGCACAAGAAAAATACCCACAGGAGCAAGCTTTGGTTAGAGGAATTCACAGCAGGGTGGGGGAAAGTCAGTGCTCTTTCAACTGCTGAGCAGACATTCAATCTCTGTATTCCACAGCTCAGCTTTGAGTTTTGGGGAATACTTAAGGACTGGACAGCTTCAGGCTTACAAAGGTTTCTTCTTTTCTGGACTGAAAGGCAGATATGAATATGAAAGAGGTAAGGGGCTAAAGGACATTTTAAGACAGCATCACACCCCAACATAGTAAAAATCTAGTGGTACTGTAGCAGAATGTGCTAGTGCAAAGAGAGTAGAGGCAGCTCCTGGACAGCCATCCATCCATTGTGCTCACTCAGGTGCGTGTGATTTTGTCTGGAGGCATGAAACCTGTGTCACCCAGTGTTCGAAGGGCCACTCTGCCGTTGGGACGTATCACCAAGTGAGTGATGCTGCCGTTGTTGAGAGACAGTCGCAGCCAACCTTCCGGGGGGAACTGCAGTGCTCTGGTGACAAAAACACACATATTACTAATTCATGAACAGTTAAATTAACATGCCCTCACAGCATCACCTTCTGTCCCAGATAAGGATGGGAAGGAGGGGGAAAATCAAAATTGGTGGGCATTGTGCAGCTTGGATACCAATGCCCCCAGTCGGCCTTGGAAAAAATCCTTTTCTTGTGGAAGTGATATAAAACCACAGCGCTGGTAACTGGATTGGGGCCAAGAGTGCACTTGGCTAAGCAGTCCCCCAGATGGGTGTGATTACTGCTGACAGGATTAGTTCAAGTGGACAGAAGGCAGCTCGAATGCAGCCAGGCTGCCGGGAGGGCTCTGAGCCCCGTCACAGACGGAGGCGGGGATGGCCCAGGCTGCGGCTGTCCCCGCGAGCTGCAGCAGCAGCACACCTGTGCAGGTGGGACAGGGCGGGGCTGGCTCAGCACCCGAGGGCCGCCCCTGCAGAGACGAGGTGGATGTGGACAGTGACTGTCACACTCCATGTCAGCCACGCCACCACAGCAGAGGCAGTGACACAGGATTCACTCCGGTGGCCTGCTCGTGCCTATGAGGAAATTCACCAGAACTACTTTCCATCGGCTACATCATTCCTCAGGAAGGGCAAGAAAAAGTACCTTGTGCCTTCCACAGAACACAGCATCACAGCTGGTCTGCAGCCATTCTGAAATTCCTAACTCAGCAGCCTCAGGAGCTCCATCAATTGTACTAAACGGGTGGAAAAAATACCATGTTGCCTCAAACAGCTTTTACCTCTGATACTGAGGAATAACTTGGTTTTGGCTCTTATGACAGACTTGTAGAAAGCCCAAAAAATTAAATACCACTACAGCCAAGCTAAATTTGAAGAGAATGTTACATGGATTGTGTTCAATTCAATCAGACTGCCTGGAATAGAAGGCACAGAAGAGACATTAAGATGAAGAGGAAAGCAACAGCAAAGAGAAGAAGTATGTAAGTATTTCAGAAAAAGCCTTGGCAGGAGCAACATGGTATTTTTTAGTGCAGGAAAGAATATTCTGTTTACCTGATCAATAATTTTAAGTACAGCAGTTTTGAAAGGCTCTAAAGCAGCCCACAGAGCAGACAGGCCAGCATTTAACTAGCTCAGCTAAATAAAGCTAACTGAAATTGTTGTAGGTATTGATCAGATTAAAGTTTAATCACATCTGTCCTGCTCGTGACAAATTATCTTACAGACAGTGCTTTGTTGATGGGGAAGAGGAATAAAACAGACTCAGCTGACTGGACACAGAGACAGGCAAAGATCCAGAACTGTTTTCTCCTTTATGAACAACCTTGATGTTATCGGAAAGATCCACTCTCCCCTTAATCCAGTGGTACTGCAAAAACACACTAATGCAACTTGAACATAACTCAAAAGTATCCATTAGTAATGAATTCCAAAAACTGAATCCATCTTTAATTACGTAAGATCAAATTCATGTCACCTCAAACAGATGCATCCAGTAATGCTTCTATCTGTAATCTTTTCCAACAGGCCCTGCCCTCGGGGTTATGGAAGGAGAAGCATATCATAATTAAAGTAACTGTCCAGATGTACAAAAAAGTTTCCCCGACTTTACCATTTTTGCTTTAGAATTAGAATGAAAGTGTTCTAATTTTCAAATGTACCTTGAGGAAGTTGCAGAAGCAGCTGCTCACCATGCAGGCACTGATCTCCAACCATTTCAAAGCCAAATCACGACATCTCCTCCCTCAGTGGTGCCATAAACCAACCCTGTTTCAGTGAGCCCTCCCTTGAGAAGCCCCAGGTGAGCAGGGCAGCCAGCCCGTACCTGCACACGATGTAGCGGATGACGTTGGCGTGGCACACAAAAATCTCGTAGCTGTCCTCCTCCTGTTTGGCATCAGCTCTATGAATGAAGTTTCGAAAAGCAGCCTCAATTCGAGCTCCATCTTCATAATACTGCTAAAGGCACCGAGGTCACAGTTACACACAGCTCAGAGCAGCACGGGCCACTGTCTGCATTCCCGGGGTCTCCTCAAGAGCTCTTGGTTGTTGGGGTGCACACTTGGGGCTCAACTAATGCTCAAGGACTGCAGGTTATTTTAACTGTTCTGCACACTTACTGGGGAGGAGGAAAGTATGCAATTATCTAAGGGCTGTGATAACAATCATCAGCTCAGACACTGCAAGTTACTGCTACTGTCCATACAGAGTACACTAAAAAAACATAAACAAAGAAAACTTTAAAGAAAAAGTTACCACAGCTTCTGGTTTCCAGTGGGAGACTGGAGGGTCTGGTTCTATGGGTGCTCCCTCTCTCAGCAGATCAGTACTGATTTTTTTGACTCCTGAAATATTAGATACACATTCAGAAAGGAGTTCACATGCCATTACAAACAGCCCCACAACTTTACAATCAATACATTTTTCACAGTCTTTGAGGAAGGCTTACTCTTCATCCTAAAGCCCATTTTAGTCTACATGCCTCTGTCAAGGGATGTGAATCTCTCCAACAAAGCTGTTTTGCCATCAGCAAGACTATTTCAATTGTGAACAGAACAGCAAGCTGTTTTTCCTGTCTGTTACACTTTGAAAAAGTGTATTTGTACTTCTAAAGATAAACTGGATACAAGCAGAATTACAGCTGTAGGTTTCTTTATAAATACAGACATCCACAAAGGGCTGGAAAATGGCTAAATAACATCTCAACCTTAAGGGCACGCTTAGAATTCTAGTGGAAGCAGTTTTAAGGATCAGAATACAAGGAAAAATTACAGGAAGTCTCTTACCTGGGAGATGCTTGCTTATAATTTCAGTTGTTTCAGTTGCTCTAGTCATGGAGGAGTGGATAATCTGATCAAATTTTAATCCCAAGCTTGCCAGCCTGTGTCCAGTCAGTTCAGCCTGCTCTCGACCTTAAAAAGCACATTTATTATATAAACTGGGGACACTCCCGTAAGCACCTCACGCAAACTACCAAGAGAGTTGTCCAGCAGACATAAAAGGCCTCCATCAATGTCAGGCTTTTTCCTTTCAAAAAGCAAGTGGAAAACATTTTTATCAGAGGCACTACTTACTCAGGCCAAGCTTACTGGTTGGACAATTTCTAGTCATACTTCCATCGGTAGGAAAAAAATTGTTTGTTTCAATTAGAAAAAAAAAAAATCAAAACTTACTCAGCAACCTTCACTGAAGTATTCAATATCCCTGCTAGCCCCATCCCAAGGAAGCAACAGGCCCCTCAGGCCTGACAGTGTGTTGTTGTTCATAAAGACAACACCAGCTTGGCACAGTTCACAGCACCTGGGCAGCCTCAGGAAGGTTCATCCCACCTTTCATGCAGGCAGGTGAAAAGACAACAGACAGGTTAAGTCACTTTCTTAAGGCACGGGATGAGACAGGATTAGGATTATGCTTCGTTACCAGTTTAAGATAGCACTTGAAGCCTGCAATTAGCATTTCACTCCTGTTTGCACACCAGTAATTAAGATGTGGGTGGAAAAAAAGTCCACAGTAATAATTCTTCTCCCTCTGAAAACAGTGTTGGCACATATATAATCAAGGAAGTGTCCACTACTTTTAAAGTACACTATTAGAAGTAATACTAATTAGCATTTGAGACCTAGTCACAGGATCAGTGAGTTAAGATTAACACAGGCAGAGGTTATCCTCACTTCACGTAACTGATTAGCAGTACTCCCAGAAACACTGACAGCAGCAAAAGTGAAATGTATTTAATTATAAACACTCCAGCTGAAAGTCAGAGGTGCTTTCTTTTTAATAAATCAGCAGATTAAATTAAGAGAAACATGAGTCACCTTTTAAGAGAAATCCATCTCAATGGCCTCAGCCTTTAAGAATTACATCAGCTGGCATGAAAATTTGCTCAAGCAACCTTAAGATAATTCGGAATTTCCTTTGACAAGTTTCTTTACAACTGAGCATGTTTAGAACTCTCTAAATCACATCTTAATGTTTGAATTTAGAGGATCAAAACTGCAGAAAACAAACTTATTCATGACATCTTTCTGCCACAAAGGAATCCAGAAAGTGGATTAAAGTTTGGCAGCAAGACCCGGAACAGTGCTGAGTTACTGACCTGTACTCATCAGGTGAAAAATAATTTGCTCAAAATGCAAAGTAAGATGCTGCTAGTGATACCTACCCAGTGGGGTCAGAGTTCTGTCTTTATCAGCCCGGCCATCCAAATTATACTGGGAATGACGGATAAGGAATATGTGCCTGGTGGCTTTTGCTTTGCAGTGATCTAAGCGAGAGGCAAGTTCTTCTTCCCCGGTTTCTTCATTTTTCTTTTTGAGGTTGATAAGAGCCAGTGGTTCACGTCTAAACAAACACATTTAAGGAGTCATTTTTAGATAGGGGAGACTAATAGGCAGGGAAATTTTACAGCTCTATAGTCTTGCCTTATTTCCAGATATAGCTGAAGAGCTGAAACTGACAATTTAACCACTTGAAAAATGATTCAACCCTTTCTATGAAAGGTATAACTAAGTGCCTGCATGAAAAAAAAAGTCATAGGTTAAAAGGTGTAATTTGACACAGGTAAATCTGCCACTTAGAGCCAGCCACCTGAATTAATTCTTGGGATATAAAAGCGGTGAGCAACAGAAAAACTTGTAGGATATAACAGTAGGGTTTTTGACAAGAACAACTAACCAGGAAGGATACCTATGAAAAGAGAAAAAGGTGTTGTCTGACCATTAAAGAAAGAAAATGCTCCATATCTAAAAGGCCCTGTGATAACACCTACAAAATTTGCACTTTATTAATCACTTTTGTATCAAATGACTAAAAAACCACCCCTGCCAACAACATCCTAGAAAGACTCCAACCTTCTGCAGTGCACATTGAGAATTATTTTCTGCTTTAAACTAGGTTACATCAGGTCTCTCCAGTAAAACTTTTCTATGTTTTTCAGCCTGGAGTATTTCATTTATCCTTTCATCTTTTTCAGCACTCTCTCCCCTCATGTCACTTTAATCTCTCTTCCACTTGTCACAGTGCTCATGAGCACCCTGCTCTGCACAGCACCCAGAGAGCTGACCCGGTTCCTCCTGAGGACACGGGGATCTTCCCCTCTCTCTGCTATCACAGGTTTAGTGCCACAGATCTCCCACTGCCAGCACCATCATCACCAACCCTGTCCCAACCCTCCCCACATTAGTCTGGGCCCCTCTCTGCACTGATCCTGCACCCCATTAATAGAAATCCTTTTGCTATGTCACTCCAGAGCATATTTAATTCATACCGGACCTCACTTCTTCCATTATTAAACTTGTTTATTTGATGATAGATTTTTAAAATCAAAAATAATTTTTATTCAGTTTGGGACACGGTAATTTGTTCATAGAAAATTACTCTTTCTCATACCTATTTCTCACAGCAAGACTGGCTGTGCAAAGCCCTCCTGCCTCCATTTTGCTTTACTGAACACATGATTTCCATTAAACAATGAGGATCTACACATTCCTCAAGCTGTTAAAGTTCAGCAAGGCATTAAAAATGAAATAATAGTCCAGTAACAAGGAGTTCTATTGGTACTTCACAGGATACTTCTTTTGATTCACTGGAAACTATACTGCTGGCAAGATACAACAGGAAAACAAAAAAAAAAATCTCTAAAATCAATTCAAGCACATTTATAAAGCAGCAAAGGGAATAACTCATCTGATATCTGAAATAAAGTATTCCACATGAATGAAACTAGATCTATCTTCTCCAAGGACTGAGCTGCACAATTCCTGTGCACATGGCATAGATGCAACATCCCAAGTGTGATACCCAATCTGACCAACAACAAGTTTGATATTTGCATTCGTTTGTTTCAAACCTGAAAAGCCATCCGTTGTTAAGAATATTGTAGTATCTGGTTATCTGCTCAAGATTTGACTTTCTAAATGTTCCCTGCCCCCAAGGAGCAGTGGTCAGATATTCTGTGTATTTATAAGCCATTTAACAACTTTTCACATTAAGTGCTTCTGCCAACAACATCCAAAAGTCAAGATTAAGATTTCAAGCAGGCACAAACTAAGCCACAGCACACCAACTGGTAGACTCCAAGCAGCAGAAAACAAATTGATCTAGGGTAATATATTCACACTCTCACTGTTTGCACACTGTGACGAATGGGGATAAGCTATTCTGAACTGCTAGGAAGTATTATCTGGCCATATTTGTTCAGGCAATGGCGACAGCTCAGTCACTTATAGCACAATCTCTACTTCCTAGATTGGTTAAAAAAAAAAAAAAATTACATGAGTCTGAAAGTACTTCAGAATCCTTGAAGAAAATCAACCACTTAGCAGAACCAGGAAGGCCTGGAGCTGCAGTTAAACAAGCAGCTTTAGTACCTCCCTCAGTATAACTGTGTAACGAGCTGCAACCTTATTTAATGAAGGGTTTATTTTTATCACCAGGGTGTACACAGACCTATTTATATGAGCATTTGATCCTGTAGCCTCTCAAAAATCAAAACTATGCATTATACAATAAAATCTGTTAGTGCTTACGTTTGGATTTACTATTCTTAAACTGGAGGCTGACAAGTCTCCCCTGGGAGGTAATTCTACCAGACAGAAGCTAAATGAGCCGAAGCTCAATACAGATATCTGCACGTTCTAATTAAAGATTCAGAAAAAATGTAGTCAACCCTTGCGTGAATGTGTTTCAACGCTGAAGAACACGACTGAGTTGGGTTCAAAGCGCCACTGCCTTTACAAGGATTTAAGACCAGGCAGCTTCATGGCCAACACGAGCAGCAGGCCCAGTGCCTGCCCAGCACGTGAGAGCGCTTGGCATCCACACGGGAGCTGCTGCCGAGCTCAAAAACCCTGGTGCAGACACAGCAACACCGAGATATGGTTTTAAAAAAAAAAAGGGCACCTCTTCTGCCCAGTGCTTACATTTGTCACAAGCCTGAGGCTTGGCAGTCTCGCTGGCTGAAAGCATGAGAATAAAGGGATCTGCACAGGGTAAGTCTCCGAGCTATCTGAACAAAACCCAGCGCTGGCACATCCCTCCAGAGCACTCGGGCGCTCCAGCGTTCCACGGGTGTTCACGAACTTCAGCTGCATTCTGCTGTGAGCAGGTCACCACACGGAATTTCACCGGGAAACGAGTCGCAGGGACCCCTCCTCGCCTCGGGGCTGCCCCGTCGGGCCGGGGGCTGCTCCCGCGGGGACCCGGGGCCTCCCGACCCCGAGGGGCCCTGCCCTGTCCCGCCCCGAGCCCCCTCCCCCGCGGGGCTCCGGAGGGGGTTNCGCGCCGCCCGCCCCGCCCCGGACGGAGCGCAGCGCGGGGCAAGATTCCTCCGCGAACGGGGAGCCCGGGGCTGCACAGACCCCTCCGGCCACCCGGCCCTTCACAAGGGCCCGGCCCGGACCCCTCTCCCCCAGCCGCGGTGCCCGCGGAGCTGCGCCCGCCTCAGGCCGGGCTCAGGGGCTGGTCCTGCCTGGCCGCTCCCAAACCGGTTTCCGCCCCCGCCGGGTCACCGTGTGGGGCTGGGCAGGGGATCCCCGCCAGCCCTGCCTGGTTTAACCGCCTGATGCGGTGACTCTTCAGGGTGGAAGAGACCTATACACTGNCCAACACGAGCAGCAGGCCCAGTGCCTGCCCAGCACGTGAGAGCGCTTGGCATCCACACGGGAGCTGCTGCCGAGCTCAAAAACCCTGGTGCAGACACAGCAACACCGAGATATGGTTTTAAAAAAAAAAAGGGCACCTCTTCTGCCCAGTGCTTACATTTGTCACAAGCCTGAGGCTTGGCAGTCTCGCTGGCTGAAAGCATGAGAATAAAGGGATCTGCACAGGGTAAGTCTCCGAGCTATCTGAACAAAACCCAGCGCTGGCACATCCCTCCAGAGCACTCGGGCGCTCCAGCGTTCCACGGGTGTTCACGAACTTCAGCTGCATTCTGCTGTGAGCAGGTCACCACACGGAATTTCACCGGGAAACGAGTCGCAGGGACCCCTCCTCGCCTCGGGGCTGCCCCGTCGGGCCGGGGGCTGCTCCCGCGGGGACCCGGGGCCTCCCGACCCCGAGGGGCCCTGCCCTGTCCCGCCCCGAGCCCCCTCCCCCGCGGGGCTCCGGAGGGGGTTCAGGGCAGCTCCCGCCGCCCCCGCTGATCCCCCCCGGCCCCTCACGGCAGCTGCGACCTCCCCGGGCGAGGAGGCGGCCCCGCCACCGCAGCCCGGCCGTGCCCACCTGTCCCAGTTGCTGTCCCAGTAGCTGCCGGTGCCGGCGGGTCTCTCGATCCAGCCGGCGGTCGGTGGGCAGGAGGCGGTGGGCGGCAGCAGGAGCAAGCCGGGCGGCGCGGCGGAGGGCACGGAGGAGCCCCCCGGGCGCGGCTCGCTATCGCCACCGCCGCGGGCCGGCTGCTTGCCCACGACGACGGCAGAGAGCAGGACGGAGCCGCCCGCCAGCCCGCAGGCGGCGAGCGCCAGGGCGCGGCGGACCNCCGCTCCCAAACCGGTTTCCGCCCCCGCCGGGTCACCGTGTGGGGCTGGGCAGGGGATCCCCGCCAGCCCTGCCTGGTTTAACCGCCTGATGCGGTGACTCTTCAGGGTGGAAGAGACCTATACACTGAGTCCAGCCACTAGCCCAGCACTGCCAAGTGCATCATAGTTAATTACAAGCCCTGAGCCTTATCACTGTATCCAGCTGCTCCTCAGTACAACAAAGACCAGGAGTTTTTGGAGAGGGTCCAGTAGAGGCCATAAAGATGATGAGGAGTCTGAACCATGGCCAACACGAGGCTTCCGAGGGCAGACTGTGGGAGCTGGGCCTGTTTAGTCTGAAGAGAAGACTCTTTTCACTGATGCCCATGATGGGATGAGGAGCAATGGCCTTAACATGAGGAAGAACTTCATGTTGAGGGTGGCAGAGCACTAGAACAGCTGCCCAGGGAGGTCGTAGACTCTCCCTCTCTGGAGACATTCCAAACCCGCCTGGATGCTTTCCCGTGTCACCTGTTCTCAGTGACCCTCCTTCGGCTGGGGGATTGGACGGGATGATCTCCAGGTCCCTTCCAACCCCAGCAATCCTGTGATTCTGTCATATAGGAATCAATCTCTTATAGGCAGCACTGGGACCCTAGCACTGGGAACCAGGGACCTGTGTTTTGCGAAATAAAAGTGGCTACCAGCCAGGTGGACTCAGCAGAGCCGAGCTGGCAGCACCCACCCAGGCATTCCTGTGCCACCGCTTGGGCCTCTGGCCTGAATGCTGCTCCCCTCTCACGTGGAGACTCCCTTCAGAAGCCAGAGCTCATTACAGCTGCACACATTGCCTTGCGCAGAAGAAAGACATGGTGGAACTGGAATGTTAATTACCTCACACTGGAATGTTAATTACCTGTTGACGGGCAATGGTGCTGTCTTAACCTCACAAGAGAGGCCTCAGAGAAGGATAACCAGAACAGACCCCTCGTTTCCTGGGTTGACATTCCAAATTCAGTACTGGTTTGTACCTGTCAGATTCAGCAGTTTGCAAATGGTGACGGAACTGCTGCTGAATGTGGACCTGGGGATGCCAGCAGATTTTAGAGATTCCATTATCCAGTCTTTGCATATTTAATTATGCATTCTTACCAGTCCTGTCCACCTGTTCAGGCTCTAACTCCATACCCACATTCCCCACACTACAAATTCTAAAATACTATTCCTGTTATTCCACTAACATGCCAGCTGGGCAGAGTTTCCAACTGCCGGATTTCAAGTGGTGTGAGTGACTCCAGAGCCACTGAGACCAGAACCTGGCCCCCCTGCCCCGAGCACACAGAGATGTGTTCCCCTGAGCCCTGGAGTTATTATTATAATTTTCTTTTGGGCAGGTACAGCGTTCTTAACACGCTCAGCCTCCTGTGGCACTGACAGCAGGGGTACAAGAACGCTGTACCTGCCCAAAAGAAAATGATCTTTCTGTAAAAGTGAAGCCACCTTCCAGCCTTCCCGGCGGGGTGTCTTTCCCCTGTCCACCACTCCGTGTCTCTGCCTCACACACATACGGTGCAGAGGAGACACCTCTGACTGGAGCACAGCTCCTTTGGCTCCGGGGCGTTTCTCAGACCAACAGCGGCTCCCAGGGGTCACGTAAGTGAATCTGACCCTGATGAAAATCCGCTACAGACCCTCCTTTATCCTTCTTGCCGGCTCATTCTCTGTATTTAAGATACTCAGCTGTTTCTTCTTATATAGCTTTTAAATGTTAATTTTAATTCTTTTCTTCAGTTTATCTTATTATACAGGCAAGTGTGTGTATTTATACTGTGTATGCTTTTTCTTACCAAGAGCCCAGAAGAAAAAAGTTTGGTTTCAAAACCTCACATCCAATTCCTCCTAAAGTAGCATGGCCCCTTTTCCCCAGGTCTCAGTCTCCCTGAGTCCTGCAAATGCCTTCTAAATCTCTCCTCTCATAATGCCTTTTCTCTTTTATCCCTAGTAATACTTATTCTCCATTAAATGGTTCCATGTGTGTCCTACCTCTTCCCCTCAGCCTGCTCTCTAACCTGAATCCCATTTGACCTCCAGCATCTCACAAAAGAAGGAAAAAATTGCACCAGATACCATCGCTTACTTGGGGACAGGGACAGGCTGAAGCTGGATCAGACAAATAAAAGAATTCCTGATAAACCTCTCAGTTGCTTGAACTGAATTCTAAAATCATATGGTTCACTTTGAAATTTCAGTGCTATTCGAGGTGCATTGCTTGCACAAATAATCTGACATTTGGGGTCAAAATCCCTGTAATAAACACAGGCAAGTTTCCCGAGTGCCTGATAGTGTCACCAAATGCACCAGGGCTGAGCTCTGCTCACCACCAGAAAAGTTTCAGACTGTTGTTAAGCTATAGCCAAAATTGTTTCCCCAGCACAAAAAAAAGCATTGCTGAGCATCTGGGCAATCTCATTGTGCTAGAAAATGAAAATGGCTAATATTGATTGTTTGCCTCAGTGCTGCATTTTGGCTGTCATTCTTCTGCACTAACACTTCACCATCAGGAATCTCCTTGCCTATGCTCCATTCTGCAGTTTATTTTTGCTTGGGTTAGGTACTAATACACTCAGACAATTTATGTTCAAAAGTCTTCTGAGATTACCTTAGATTTTCCTCGGTATGTCCAAAAATGTTATTTTTAATTAGATTACGCTTACCACTTTGTAAAACTTGCAATTCAATTATGTTAAAAAAAAATCCCTCTCAAAATAATTTGTTGAAGGTCACCATTAGTTTGAATATACAGTCCTGTGTTCCATCAGTAACTACCCAGCTTCTTGCTCTTTGTTCTTTTTATACGTACTTATATTTGCTGCTATTGTAATCCAGTTTTATTGTGTTGTATTTCATCTGTAAGCAGAAAATCCATCTAAGAGGATAACAACCTACTGATGCCCACTAATGGAATTATTCTGTTAGCGAAAACAGTAAATGCTTGTGCTACTGATGCCACAGGTCCAATCCTCAGGGATGATTCCCAGGGGCTTATCCCATTTCTGTGGTTAGATGCAGAGATACCTTTAAGGAGGATGGCCAAGGTTAGGGCAGCCTCTGAACTATGCTGTGACCAGAACCAAGAGAAGATAAGACAGAAAGCCAGCAAAAGGTTGGCAGAAAGGTCAGCACAGGTGAGGCCCAACAAATGGTTTCCTCTGGCAGGCAGGAAAACCCCGTGGAAAAGCAGGCAGCCCTCAGGGTTAACTCCACCAGGAATACAAACAACTCATCTCTGGATGGGACCTGGATCTCCACAGGGATGAGTCAGTGTTTGGATGTTTTACCACTAGCTACAGGGAGAGCAAGGGCAGGTCTCTAGCCTACAACTGGCAAGCAAAATTTATGAACTTTCAAGCATTTTTTAAAGACAAAACAGAGTAATAAAAGGACATTTGAAACAAGGAAAAAGTGGTTTTGTAAAGCCTCTTCCATGACCTTAAAAATATTTACTCACCATGTATCACCTTCCCAATGTAAAAAAAAAAAGTGTAAATCTACTCTCGAAGGAGCAACAGAGAGAAAAAAAGTTAACATTATGTCATTTGAACCACATGTATTCAGACATACACTGTGGACTTACTGCTGGCCTTCTTAAAGGAAATATTGATGTCATCCTGGCCTGCTTCAGACCCTGCAACGTTTAAATGATACACTAGTTTAAACTTTTGGGTTATAAAATGATGCTACTTAAGCTCACTTAATACATTTTTTATTTAATAGAGCAAGAGAGAATCCTGGTTTTAAGCAACTTTGGTTATGATGATTTGATCAGTTAAAAAAAAAAGATTTTGAAGCAGATGCTGGCTTCCTGACTCTATCTGACTGCATCGCTGCAGGGTAA
>VYXC01001933.1:412314-456201 GCA_013397175.1 Platysteira castanea | reverse complement strand
TTTAAATGATACACTAGTTTAAACTTTTGGGTTATAAAATGATGCTACTTAAGCTCACTTAATACATTTTTTATTTAATAGAGCAAGAGAGAATCCTGGTTTTAAGCAACTTTGGTTATGATGATTTGATCAGTTAAAAAAAAAAAAGATTTTGAAGCAGAT
Source organism: Platysteira castanea (assembly GCA_013397175.1). NCBI lineage: Eukaryota > Metazoa > Chordata > Aves > Passeriformes > Platysteira > Platysteira castanea. Next base: position 456,039 of record VYXC01001933.1, on the reverse strand, counting down.
GCTGGCTTCCTGACTGTATCTGACTGCATCGCTGAAGGGTAAGCAGGACAAATACTGTGTTGGTTAAATACAGCACAAAATTTTGGGAGATTTTGGCATGAAAGGAACTCTACATATATATATATATATATATATATATTTTAGCAGTGATTCAGATCTTGAATTTAATCTAGGTGGTGTGAATCACCTACTAGGGGATTCTTCAGATTTCCTTTGACCAGAAAAAAATGAGCAGCTCATTTAAGATGAAAGACTTCCTCTTCCCCAGGTACACTCTCTATAAACATATTTAAAAGTAGGCTTTGCCTTATCTAAAGTATACAAAGTCTTTATATCATGCATGATTAATCCATTTCTTAATTTTGCACTCACAGTCACCATCTTTCTAAGTGAAGTAGATTGAAAGAAATTATTTTAGTAACAGTGGGTGTCACTGGTAAAAGGAAGTATCTCAAATATAACTATGAGGAACTGCTCTTCTTTCCTGGGACTGAATTGCTTTCCCTACTCCTTTAGTAAGGAGTGAGTGAGCCTCTTTAGTACACTGGGACAGAGAATTAAAAGAAAAAAATCTCCTTGCAAGGTCTTGTACTTCTTAAACTGTCCCCAAATTGTTGAGACTGCAGTGACAGGACGGTTCTAGGACCCAAGCCTGTCTGTCTATTGCCGTATGAAGCCTTGCCTCTGATGGAAAGCATTAAAAAGAGAGTTTCTACAGAGGACAAGAATGAAAACATAGAAAATTCCGTCAGAAGTGGGGGTGTTACCTGCCAGATCTTTGTGTGCTCTAGAATCACACGGGGTGTGCCTTGAATGCTACAGGGCACTGGAGGCTTACGGATCTGGCTGCCCCATCGTGTGCAGGGATTGTGTTTCCTGCACTGGGTCTCTCACAGTTTGTTACTGACCAGTCCTTCTCAGTACCTTTGTTTTCAGCCATCTAAAGCCAGGAGTTTTCACTCTACCAAACACATTCAAAGTTGCAAATCAAGACACACCAAAAATGTAATTGTGAAAGACTTATAAAAAAAGTCATTTCTGAACTGGAAAACCAGTTTTATTAACAGTCTCTGGCCCTTTCATTAAGTAAACACCTCAGCTCTGTCTCTGAAGTCACACTCATGAAACTAAGGGTTTATAACAGCCGTACTAACACTGCATTATCTAATGTAATGCTCTAATAAGTGATGATGTATCCTGCCAGAAGGGTTTCATTTGAAACAGATGGTCTAAAGAATGGAAACATAAGCAAAGTATTTCACTGTAATCATTCTCCAGTAAACAAAAGGGGATTTGATATCATTGCCTCTAGGACCACCTGCCCCCCCTCCCCCCAACGCTTTTGTCTTAGATAACAGTAAATTTTGATTTTGCTAATGAAGCGCAGGTGCTGCTGATAGCACCCAACAATGAAACAACTCAGGCATTTCTCCTAATCCTGATTAGCAAGTGAAAATTTGCTTTTGCAACAGCACATGCTGCTTTTGCAAAGTTCAGCTGATCTCCCTTTGCAGTGTTTTCCTTTATTTTTCTGTTTTAGAAAGAAAAATAAATAGTTGTTGTGGTCTTGACAGTGTTGGCTTCTATTGCATTTAATAGTAACTGTCACTATTGAGCATTTAATATTTAAGCACTGCAGTCTGTAAACCCAGCACTGCTTTTAGGTGCCCTTGCAAACCACTAAAAAACCTGCTCTGCAAAATTCCCTTAGCAGGAAAGAGAGTGCTCTGCCTACAGAACCATCTGAGACACCGTGACGTACTTAATTACACACTTTAGGCGATTTCTAGCTCTAAAGATCCTTTTAACGCTTTACAAGAAATACAAAGGCAAAATTCTAGCTCCCCCAAATATCCTTTCCTATCTCTCAGCCAGGAGCTGTTTTAGATATTCCCTACTTTACTTCAAAAAAATCCACCCTAGGGATGAGCTTGGCACAGGCTGTCTAAACCCTGCTGATTCTTTTTTTGGCAACAGCATTTAGATGCAGTGTTTTCACATACAGGCTGCATTGAGGATGTGTAGGCAAAACCCTGGGATGAAATAGTTTAGGGGGAAGTGACGCTAACTCCAGGTCTGGGGAGCCTGGTTGATGTTCAGCCACACAGGTGACATTCTCCGCTGGTGACAGGGCACAAATAGCAGCTGTGGCTGCGATTTAGCCAGACGAGCTCTCCCAACACCACCCCCCCTTCAGAGAGACCAAGGCCCAGGCCAAGCCAGGCACTCGCTTACACTGCACCTACCTTTAAATATATGAATAATCTTTCTGAAGGCACTGAGCTGTGTCAGTATTGTGCCAGCGTTAAAAAACCCCCACACTGTGCAGGGAAATAATGACCTTTGGAGAGAATCCGATTTTGTATTTCAAGCTTCTCTCTGCAATGCTGAAGACTATTTCTTCCCCTCACCTCTAACGAAAGACTCGGAAACCCCCAAAGCAACCATTTACTTGGGACTTCAGGAGCTTCAGGTCATAAAAATCCCAAGCATTGTGAGACCAGTCCAAATAGCTTGGAAGTAAGAAAAGGTAATGGGATATTCAACTGTTTCAACACAGATGTGTGCTAAAGTGTCTCCTACACATTAGTTACACTATCTAGTAAGCTTGGTACAATGCCAGGAGCTAAGAAATCTTTAATATTAATTGCTATTCTCTTCACTCACCGTGTGACCAACTCTTCTGTAGTAACTGGCTGAGAGCATTGTCCCAGGTGCTGTGCAGTCCGTGGGCATGGGTGCCCTCCAGACCCTGCAGGGATGAATTTCATATGGCGCTCACTGGATTTATACCTCTCAGGAGAATACCAGTGGAAAGATTAATTTGTCCCAGGGACAGTATCTCTTGAAGAAAAAAGGTGTGTAACATACATCTGCCTGAGTGCTGAACACAGAAATAGCCGTGCCTCTGCTGACAGAGGAGATGAGACAGCACAGGGCTCTCTCCTGACGGTGTGGTTGTGAGCACTGCTTCCAAACAAGAGGAGTTAATGCAGTTCCTATGTCTGCTCAGGGTTTGTTTTTGCCTGAACACCAAATGCAGAGTCCATGACTGAGGAAACAATCTAATCTCAGTTACGACAGTCAGCACCTGGATCCTGTGGAAGTATTCCAGGTTTCCATTAGTCTGAAACCTGTCCTAGAGTACAGTACACACACGCCCAGACTGAATCTCGTAGCTGGGAGCATCACATAATTATGTTATTTTACCTGAGTAGGGTTTTTTATTTTTTCTATCAACAATTAGAAAATCACAGAGAGCATCTTCTCATATTACGATACTTACTACAACATATGCCATCTTTCTGTCTCATCCTCAACACTAATAAGCACAGGACCTAATTATCCCCATTTATAAATAACTTTCCTCATCCTATCTCTGTCCAACAATGTTTTGGCAGGCATCCTCAGCAGAAAATTTGGAATTATGTCCCTGCCAAAAACTATTGCTGCTGATGAATCACAGCACACACAGTTGAAAGGCTGTGGTTGGTTTTATAAATATCTGGGCACATACATTCATACATATGTAAATGTATGTGTATATTTATATGTGTGTATGTGTAACAACTTGGAAATTGCTATAGGTATAGATCAGGCAAAATGGCATTGTGGCTCTTCCTCTCTTCCAAATTGTGTTACTGAACTTATTCCATTGCATTTCTACTAATGTATTCATGCATTTCCTAGGGAGATGTTAAGGACCCTCAGGTGAAAATCAGCCTGCTGCATTGAGCCAGTCTGAGCACCACGTTAGTGCAAGTTATTCAAGTCACTAGTTGTAGGATTCAAGTGATGAATTTATCCTTAAGCATAGGATTAGGCAGTTTTGGAGCATCCAAGGAACTCGGCTTCAAAAATCGAGTCATGTCAACCCAGGCTAAGGAGAGCATTGCTTTACCTACCCATGCAGGGGATTGCTAATAACAGTAACAGAGTGTAAATATATTTTTATACATTTATAACTGAACCAAGAGCAGAGAGCATACCCCAAGTCTCTTGTACCCAAAAAGGACTCTCTCCATCATTTGTGTCACAGTGCTGAAATGCAGTCCTGCAGCATCCAGGGCTTCAGAGATACATAAAGAGTGGCTGTATGAATATCTCTAGAATTTGAGTACATATAATTAAAAATATTATTCTCAAAAATACTCCTGGAGAATGATGTTAAAAATTCTGTAAAAATGGGGGAGAAATACACTAAATTTCTATGATATCCATTCTTACGAAGGTTTTTACATGTTTAAAAAATGTAGCTATTTTGTTCTTCAATATAAGTGAAAACAAAAATTCTTTTTGCCTTTACAATTAAATAAACTCATGCGACTTCTATTTACACATGGACACACCTATTTTTCCTATTCCTTAAATCAGGATGTGTTATCCTGTGTTAAAAATCCAAGGAATTATTAATTTCTATCTTCTTCCTGCTCCTTGAGTGAAGGACCATACTAGAAAAGGAAAAATTTTGAGCACTAATAGACATTATTCCTTATTTGACAAGCTTTATGTGCTGTGAATATGGCAGTGTAGATAAGTGGATTTGTACTTCTGTACAACACTGTAGCAGACACAAAAAAAGACAGGAATTAACAACATTTTTCATATGGCAACACAGCAGCTCAGTCCTTGCTTCAAGAGAAGATGTGAAAGGCTGGGTTTCCTCAGCTGCCCACGACATGTCAGTGGCTGTGGAACTCAGCTCTTGATGCGTTCTGTGCCTCACCAGCACATCGCAGTGTCCCCCTTTTCGAGGTCACTCCCAAGCTACAGCCATTTCTTTTACTGTATTTCTGCTCAGTCATTTTAGTTATTATTATATATATGTGCAACTGCTCCAAGAAGCAGGCAGGGAAGAGCAGAACTGCTTAAGGCAATGAAGCAGATGGTCTCTTGGAATGAGGATTGTGCTGTGTGGGTATTGTGCAGAGGGTTTGGATTATAGGGAAATAGGCAGGGGGTCAATGGAAGGATCAAGGCAGAAATGTCTTTTATCTGTTTACTAAAACACTTTCCAAAGTCAGCGTGAAAGACCAAGATTGTCAGCAACACCCAAACAAACACCCAAAAACTTCCTCCCCAAGTACATGACCTGAGTGATGCTTTCATTTGAGGTTAAATGTGCCCCAAAAATGCCGTACTGCTCCAGGAGGCATCTGCTTCATTTCAGCTACAGAGCTGATGGCAGAACAGTAGCGCTTGAACCTCTGACAACACAACACATTTGTGACTCAGGAAGTCACATCCCCATCCAACATGGAGCAAAGAGGCACAGAAAGACATACGAGGCAGCAGGAATCTGCTGTGGAGTCAGGAACTGGTGCCAGAATGCCTGAAGCCCATTCCTGTACCTCACGTGCAGTGTTTGGAGGAGAATATCTGGCTGGTACCTCTGTCACTGTGAGTCACAGCTCGATGCTGAGAAGCTCCCAACAACAGCAGTGCAAAGCATGTGAGTTTTGGTGGAGATTGTGGCCAACAACAGAGTAGTTTGTCTCCACTATGTCTCAGTGTGCCTGAAAAATTAGTCATAACCAAGTACCACCTATTTATAACTACTTACTTCTCTGTTTTTAAGTCTGTTGTTTTACGTATCTGTCAATGAGACAATAAGGGCTGATCCCAAGGCCAGATGGATCCATAATATCCAGGCTGCAAAATATGGATTATGCTGTTACTCACTGAATTTACTCAGACACTGCAGTTTCTTCAAGATGAGTTTTTCCTAAGAAAAAGTAGCATTGGCTTGTATTTTAAAAAAAAACCCAACAATCCTTTCACCATCTGTTCCAATGACTGTACAAGAGAAGAAGCTGACAGCAAAGCTGTATTCTGCTAAACCACCTGTGCCTGTGACTAGAACCAGAATATAATGCGATTTTATGAGCTTCCACTGTCAGCTCTGTCCCAAAGGTCCCCATGTGCTCTGCTCGTACATAACTGAAAGAGGCTTCCAAGTCATACATGTGTGCAACGGGCACACCAGGAGCCATCCACCTCATATCCATGGGAACAGTGAATGCAGGAGGAAACCACTGCCCAGCAGCCACTGCCCTGCACATGGCATGAAAGGACAAGCCAGAAGGCAGAAGAGCCCACACTGCTGCTCCACTACTAATCCCAAATTCCTCCTTGCTGCCTGCCACTCAAAAATGCCTCCATGAAGACTATCTCTGTTCTGTGGAGCAGGGACAGAAGTTCCATTAAAAACAGAGTAGACCCCAAAATGGGATGTGTTTATGAAATTCCACTTTTCCCTTTGTGCTGCAGTGAGAAAAAAAGATGGTAAGTATTTGATTTGCTCCAAATTAGAGGCCTGAAGAAGTCCTGATGTCAATGAACTACAGCAGTGAGCAAATTCCTGTGGGTGCCACTCCCAATGGCATGCCAAGTATAATGAGGCACCATTAATATTAAAGAACATTCTACCACGGATTTCAGGGGAAGTAAGATTTCAGTGTGAGCTGGATGTGGCACTCGTGAGCTCAATATGTTACTGTGCCATTCTGAAAACAGGAATTCTCATTTTAGGTGTTCATCTGAGGTATCAAACGTTGTGATTTTGGAGTTAAAGCCCTCCATCAAGTCCTCATAGCTGACTGTGTAATATGATTTACTGAAGGCAAACTCACAGGCATGCTTTAGTTCCAAAACAACAGTGCTGAAGTGCTAAAGGACAGCTCTTCACTTGTCCGGAAGGCGACTTTTCTCTTAGAGAGTTCCAGGCATTGCCATTTCTCTGGCTAACCACACACATCCTTTCCATTCTTTCTTTCAGTTACCACTGAGCTCAGTGGGAGGGTTTCACACACACAGACAATGCTCAAATAAATCCTTGAAAATTCTGCTCTTACCCCATATTGAAGAAATAGATGGATAGTCCAAGCCCCACGTGGAGGCTGGAAGTTAAAAGGTGTGAAATACACCTCAGAAGGCAGCACATGGCCCTTATGGCTTTTACATGGCACATACTTCACAAAGTCTGCTGGAAGAGAGGTTTTTGAATTACTAATGTTCATAAAATCATTTTACTTCAGAGAGGGGATATTTTTAAAAATACCAGACTTACCTGTGGTATCCCTTCTTTCTACAATGCAGTTAAACTCCTAGAAAAGCTCCTGGTCTGGCAGAATTTGCTGCCTAAGCCATGTTGTGCACTTCTGCCATGTAGTCTGATCAAACTGGCCCATGCCCACAAAGGCAGAAATTACTTCCATTAATGAGGAGCAGATTGACAGAATATCTCAACACAATCTAGAAATGTTATTAAACTTCAGCACTGCCCACAGTGGTCACTGTCCATCCCAGGCCAGGTGCATTCTAGATCTCATACCACATGGACAGGCTATGTCAGTGCTTGATGTTCCTTGCAAATAAATGGCAAAATTACTGTCTGAAAAATCCACACAAGGGATGCACGTGTAGAAGGTGAACAGGATGGCAACACAACGTGAAATAACTTGTAAGGCAAGTTGCTCTTACATATTCTCCACTTTCTCCAAGCTTCCAGCCCTGCTTTCCCTTCTCTCTGAATATTCCTTACAATGATGGGTCTCTCTACCAGTCTTCCATGCCCTGGAACATAACTACTGGCAGAAACACTGTTTCCAGTCTACTTTATTTGCTTACATTTTTAAAGTAATTCTGGTTTTGTATTTTGTTGCTGATACAACCATATTTTTTCCATCAACACAGATCAGTTCCATTTAAAATACATCAGATAGGGACACCTGTAACTAGTTTTACTTGACTCTATGTACACAGTTACATATACATTATATACATATAGGCATTATATATATACATATAAATATATACACATATATATAAGGCACTGTAAAATGTACCATCACTTCTCCAGGACCATTATAATCTGTAAAAGTAGATAATATTTCTTCATATAATTTGAAATGTCTAACCAAAACATCTTTAAATTGTTTCAGGGTTAGAGATATCAGCTGTGAAATAAGCCTTACTTTAAATTTCAAGTTATTGTGACAAGATGAACAAAACCAATTTTGACAGTAATTCTAATCTATCTGTTATAAAATTGATTCTCTTTTAAAAGAGATATTCACCTATATAAATAGTTTTCTTTGTCTCTCCTTATTACGTTCCAAAGTGTGAACCTAAAGTTGTCCTGCAGAATGAAAAATAGCAACAATGAGAAAATTAAATACAAACATGGATAATTTACCCATTACTTAGAGAGAGGAAAGCTGAGATTGCTGCAAGCCAAGATATCTTTAAATAAAATGTATTGAAACAGATCATGGGCTTCTATAATCCTGTTTGATGTAGCCAACATCAGTGGAGGCTGGTGATTACAGTTTGGGCCATTTTATATAAAAGGTAATCTCTGCCACGTGAAGACATGACAGCACACAAATATGACAGGCATTTGTAATGAACATGCTTGAATGGATCAAGCATGCTTAATGCAATTAGCCTATATATGCAAATTATGGCATCAGAAATCCTGCAGCAGCTGCAGGGCTTGGCAGCTGTGTGTGTTGTAAGACAGTCTGACAGATCAAATGGACATATTTCCAAAGACTAGAAACAGACTGACAGATGAAGATAGATTAACAATGGCGCACATTTGGGATTTATAAACCCAGATGACCCGGACAGAATGTATTCAACAAATACCAATATAAAAATTTTTCCAGTTACTCTGTGGCAGTGATTCAAAACTGTGCTGGACCACAGGATCCCTATTAACCCCACAATTTAAATAAAAAACAGTACAGAAAACTTCATTTAGTGTTGTTTCACGGACCACTTGCTGTGACCTCACAAACATGATTCACTGGTCATAACTAGGAGACACTCTTTTAAAGACTCACCATATTTCCTGCTCTACCATAAGAATCTTGAAAATGAGATTTAACTTGCAGTCAGTTCTTCTAATATTTTGTCATTTTCATCCTTTGCACTGGAACTGGCCTTTCCAGTTCTGCTCTTCCAGTTCAGGCTTTGCACAAGTGGAAGTGAAAAAGGGCAGCGCACCGTGAACCATCTCAGCAAAGGAATGCATCTGAGGCAGAAACGGACACTCAAAAATACTGAAGTGACTCAAAGGTTTAAAAAATATATATGTATTACGAGAGCCACAAAAAAGGTTACAGACAGAGCTCCACAAAGCCTGCACAGATACATTCCAACAATTCAAGGTGGCGGAACAGGTGAAATACAGACCATAAAAACGGTTCGACATTAACTTTCCAGACTGTCAGAGACAGAAAAGCTTGACCCCATCTTTCCCACACACACAAAAAAATATTGACTATATATATATCTCTCTATATATCTCTAGTCTGGACCACAGATATAGTCCAAAGAAAACCACATTGCAATTTTCATATTAGGCTTGTAGGAGAGTAGGCATCATCTGAGGAACGTCCATTCTAAGGCCCGGGAGGGATCCTCGCGGGCCGAGTTGACACAACATCACGCTTGGTTAGAATTAGAACAGCAACACCCCACAGCTCCTGTGCTGCACATGGCTACCAACACAGAGCTCTGTGCAACCCCCCGAGCTGGCTGAACCAAACTGAGTAAATACATTTGTTTTGCTTAATTTAAAAAAAAAAAAAAAAAAAGCAGATGTAAGATTTTACGGCAGTTCCTGCTATCACCTTCCTTAAAAATTCAAGACTTGAAGACTTCTTTAATGTACTTGCTTACAGACATGTTTTGAGACTGTATTAATGATCTTCAGGAAAATATGCCACCCTGAAGCTTTTTCCCTTGTTCACTTCAGGTTATGTCTGCATCCAGTTTTGACATGGGGGCCAAATGCTGGTTGTCTGTCAGTGCAGTATTTGGCCCAGAGTTTCAAAGTCTTTGCTATTCACACTTTCCTATGAGGTCAACAAACAAAGTAGTAAAAAAAGAAAATATTAAGGCTTCAAGTAAAAATATTTCCTCTCTCTCCCACCCATGTAGTAAGGTACATTTAATTCCATAATACTCAATATATTATACAATTAAAGATACAGAGATCCAACTTTTCAAGGCAGAAAAGTACTACAATGAAAACCTGGAGGCTAAATGGGAGCATATGAACAGGGAACAAACAGATAATAAAATGCAATATGCAATGAAAACTGATGCATAAACTAAAAAAACCTATTGCTCTTTTTTAAATAAGTAATACAATCCACAGCTACAAATAAAAACATGTTGAAAATATTTAAGACTCCTGAAACATGAAATAAGCATGACAAAAAAGCTACTTTACAGGATGTATTAACTCGTGCTGGATTTTCATGGCTGATCCCCACCTACTATAAATTAGCATCAATTAAATGAGCTTTCATGGAGCCACACCAATTTATACCAGCTGTAGATTTGGCCTGCAGTGTCTGTAAAAACAGCATATCTGGGCAGATGAACCTTACTGCTGATCTGTAAACTGCTTAAAGAACTATACTTTAATATGGGCTGGATTCTGCTCAAAAATTAGATTTAATAAATAGGTCCCCAGTCCCACAACAGGAACTATGGAACAGACACTTACATGTATGAGAAAATAGCTGCAGGTTCAGTGCCTTGGATGGAAATGAGGCTGGATTTGCTGCAGGCAATCTCCTGTTAACAGTTCTGCTTAGATTATTCTTTCAGAAAATTTGAATAATTTACTCCAGGCTATGTGCACTGAATTAAATGCAAACCTCAAAAGGAAAAAAAAGAAAAAATACTTTGGTACCATTGTAAACCTACGAAAAAGTTGAATATCTCTCAACTGTGGGCAAAACTACTCACCAAATACATAATCCCGACTTCTGAACCTGTACTGACACAGTGCATCCCTTCTTTCCTCCCTTACCCCTTGTGAACTATGTCAAAATAACCCTGGATATTAGTGCTTTATACACACAATACTGTGTTTAGTCTTACTGAGAAATTCTCTCATGAACTAATGTAGTTAACTTCAAAGGCTCTTTGGCCCTTCAAGTTCCTCAGTAGCTTTTTCATTTATAAATGCAAGAGAAAGAATGATCAAAGTGGAGCATCACTGGGATGCAAATCTCAAATATTACGTTGGTGCAAATTTTCAGCCTTGCTTGCATGAATTTCATGTACGTATTCCAAGATACATGATAAAATGTGCCCTTGTTTTGCTCCCTAATCCCATGTGTCTCATACCCCCTGTTTTTCAGGGCCTACATATGGCATACATGATACTTTAAAAACAAGTAATTCTTGTGATACTCTATGCACCAGAGTGAATTCCAGTCCTTAAAGAAGTACTGCCTCTTCCCTGAGGAGTTAACATCAGGGTAGAGTGCAGATTAATAACAGTTAAAGATGGAAGAAATCTATAAGGCCATCTGGTCTACCCCTTGTCCTTACAGGCTCACGTCTCACAGAAGTTCTTTAATGACTTGTCCAAATACAGTTGGACTGTCCTGAACAGTTTGTCTCCAAAACTCTGCTTGGAAGACTATTCCACTGCACCCTCCCCTCCATCTTTTCTGTCCCCTTCTAAATGTAGACCATTGGTTACCAGTGACCACCCTTTGATTTACCTTTGGTTTTACAACTTCTAAGTAACATATTTGTAAAATTATGATACTTAATTTCCACTTCATTTCTTAGCCAGTGCCATGTTTTAGCCCTTTAAATCTTCTCATTAGCCAGCCCATCCAGTTCTTTAATATATATTGCTCCACCTGTCCCTGACCCAGTTTGCCAGCATCCTTCTGGTACCATGGTGCCTCCAACTAAAGACAATGTTCTACATGCCAGTGAGCAAATCTGCATAGAAAGACTATTGCTTCTCTGCTCTGCAGTGTCCCTGCACCAGGCGTTTAAAATATCACCAAGGCAATAAAATGCACACTGATTTCTACTTCACTCTCTCAGAACTTTGGCCTATTGCAGATGCATTGCTTTCCAGGTTTCTCCCTTCAGGCAATGTAGAGCATTACACAGAGAGATGATTACCTTTCTTATGTTCTCTTCAACCTTTGTCTCCAAAAAATAATGTGATATACAAGGGACATATGTATTGCAGCAGATGTCAAGATTCATCAAATCAAAATATAAATTTTAACCAGGCAAAATTAAGGTCAATATTTGCCTTCTGGAATAATTAATCTCAACATACATGAAAACAAGTAAGATGTTATCAACACATTGTGAGTTGCTACCAAATACCTGGAGAGCCTTCCATTATGGTCAAGGACTGAAAAGGATTTAACCCCTTGAAACAAATATCCTGAAAAATGATGGATTTAGATCTCTAATCAAAGCTCTTCACCAACAGAACCAGGTGGGAAGTCGAGGTCTCGTATGCTGACTGGCTCAGGTATAAATAATAACTTTTAGTGACTTTGGCAACAGTCACTCAGGATATTCTTAATTGCACACATGATCTGGCTAGTTAGCATTGGTCCAGATCTCAGTACTTTTGACTTCTGAGGTGGTAACTGAATGGAAAGGAAAAGGAGATAAGGAACAGAGAAATAAAAATCCATTTGTCCCAAAATTAGCTTTGCTAGAGTCCTCATATTTTTGACAAAAGTAATGCACCTCGTTCTTGTTTTTTACAGTAAAGTTGTCTTTAAATCCAACAAAGTAAATGTAGTTTTCTGGAGACAGGAAAAAGAAACCTCAGAATGTTAAATAGATTTGATTGATACTATTTTAAAAAGTTGTTCCCCAGGGGGAAAAAACCCAAATCGAAAATCCTTTGTCTAACAGTATTGAAGACCAGAGGGAATGTGCTAGTAGTTAGGCAGACAGAAAATTTATATCTTTTAGATGTAAGCTTGGCTCAGTTACACACACTGTAAATTCGACAGCTCATGGTAACCTTGCTGCAGGATTACACTGACGGCACCAGGGCAAGGCAGTGAACTGTTATTGCCTAAATCCAACAGGTAAGGAGGGTGCAGGGAAAGCAGCAGACAGCTGTTTAAAATGTTTCCATCCAAACACGTCCTTTCTTATCTGCTTGGTTTTGTTTCTGGGCCAGAGAAGCCGTTCAAACCCAGAGGGAGCAGGAGGTCAGAGTGGCAGATCCTCACTGGTGTTGCGGTCCTTTTCCATGGAGACAAACGCGCATACACACACACAACTTCACACACAGGGAGGTGAATGGCAGACAGGGAGAAACTGTTGCTTTCCTTTCTCCTGCCCCCATCCAGGACCAGGGAGGCTTTTAAAGACGACATGGTGTCTGCAGCCCAAGTGGCCTTGCCTTGTTCCTTCCGAAGGAGGAGGAACCTGAGCTGCAGCGCCCGGGGGACACGGAGCAGCTCCCGCCCAGCGCAGGAACCCTGCTTTCCGTGTCGGCAGGAAAACAGCAGTTGGTCCTCTGGCTCCTGCTGGACACATCGCTGGCGAGAAGCACTGGGAAGGGGCATGGGAAAACTGACTGAACGTGGACTGACCGTACTTTTTCACAGCACAACTGGTACACAACAGATTGGTTGGACAGACACACGCACAATGGCTTTAGCGCTCTCTTGCAGGAAGGAAATCCGCTCTGTGGTGGTCTTAGGTTGTAGCCAGTTCCCGCCTGTCGGTTCAGGAAGAGTCTGATAGACTGTACAGTTTTATTATTCCTTCAAGAATAAGGCTGCAGCTGGTTTTTGGCCAAAAGAGAAAGATGAAAACAGAACAAACCCAAAACAAGAAAAGGAGAGTGGCCGACTGCTGCTGCTCCTTCTTTGTTGTTATTTGAGTCTTCACAGTGCTCCTAGCTTCATGGCTGGCTGAGTGGATGGCTCTTTGTTTTTAATTCATTTTATTTTACACTGAAATTTCATAGGTTGTTCCACCAACTCCAGACACCTTCTTAACATTTGCGTGTCTAGCAGGGCTGACAGGCGTCCCCTGGGAACTTGATGTTGAACCCAACCTGGCTATTCCTTTTGGCTGTCCATTTATTTTATTGTGAGGTGTCTTCAACTGCATGTCATCCCTGAATCAAAAGAAATATCAAAAGATGCAATATTAGTGACAAAGTGTGATAGCAGAATGGCTTCATTCAGAACAAACAATCACCCCTGCCACCCTGAGTCCCAGCATTGCAAAATATTCAAGCTTGGGAGCAAGCTGGTTGAAGCCAGTGCACATGATGAAAAGCCACTGACATGAAAGAATTAATTTGGCCATTAGGTTAGTGGACCACACTCCAGTAATATTTGTTCATTTAATTATTTTCTTAAATGCTTTGTTGATTCAAACTAATTGCATAGGCATTTGTAGGACGCAGGAGGGTATATATGTCACCACTGCTCACTGCTGACCTTAAGCCAAACTGGGTCTTAATATCAGAAATAAATTCTCAGAAAAAACATTTCCCAGTTAAATATCCAGTTAAACAAAACTTTGTTGCTCATCTCTGAAACGACCTGCTGGCATTTAACTTAAGGAGCCCTACAATAATGGTTCTCCCACATTTCAGTAAGTTTTCCAAAAGTGTTGGATAACAAGAGAGAGAAACTTGTGACCTCAACCAGAGGCCAGCCCAGTGCAGTAAGTGCCAGATACAAAGGAAAATTAGATATTTCTGAAGAGCCCTCCAGGCCCCAACTAAGCTGAAATACTGCATCCTCAGTGGGATCACGATCTCTTCAGGCTTTGCAAGCTCCACAGTTTCCAGAAGGAAAAGAGAAGCACATGCAGAAGCTGCAGCTGAGGATCTTGCTCACATGGCACTTACTGAGGCTCTTGGCACAGCAAATCCTCTCTCTCCAGGCTTTCTCACAGAAAGGAAGGAAGCAGCAAGGCCTTAAGGTAATGTCATGAAGCTCTGTGCTTTTATCAGCAGTTCTGTACTATGGACACTCAACACTGCTCTCTATGCCAAGCACCAGGACTGGTCTCAACCCATTTCCCCCAGTGCAGGGTATATTGCACAAGTAGGATCCCGGCTCTGCCTCTGTATCCAAGCAATGTCTGGGTCCAGCCTCCCTTTAGGCTGCAAACTAAAACAGCTCCACCCTTTTGTGCATAAGGAGAGGGATAATCTGCCTCACACCTTGGAAATAATTCCCCAGTTCAGCTTCGACACTGCATCACTATGAATTTACAGCATAATTGACCACCCGCAGTTCAAGGTACAGCAGAAGTGCAAACATTTTGTCATGATGAGGGGTGTGGGGGTGTGACAGAACTGAAGAGCACCCACAAACCTCCTGCCCTCATGGCCCACAGCAAACACCTCATCTGGGCCGTGCCTCCAGCGCAGCGCCCTGCCCTTGCTCACAGGCAGATCCCCACTGCTATCAGCCCCTCAGGCAGTACATACCTCTGTGCTCCCACTGACTGCACCTCTGTAATTTCCACAGTGTTTACAAATGACACAGCCTTCGGGCCTCCGTAAGAGGGTGACCTAGGCATCCCTGTGGGGGATGATGGGACCTGGTGGCCTGGGGATTTGTAGGAGCCGTTGCTCACCCTGCCCTGTAGTGCTTGATGGGACTGCACGTTATTATTGGCTAAATCAGCTTGCAGAGAGGTTGTGGAAGTCCTTGGTGCTCTTGTCATTGCACTTGAGAGTGAAGACACTGAGGACTGCAGTATAGGGTTCCTTGTGCTAAAGCTGGTGGCAGCCATCAGATTGTCCCTGGATCCGTATCTCATGGCCATGCTGCGCGGGTCATCCGAGAGTGTGCTCACTTGCTGAAGGCTGTAGGAGCTGGGTGTGTCATAGACACCTGAGTCTGCAAACACCGAATCAGGATGTGAGTGGAGGAGCTTCTCCCTCTCTTCCATCTCTTTCCTTTCCTGGATGGATGCCATAATTGTCTTGGAAAGGTTATCATAGCGGACTGGGGAGGGGTCCCGCTGGTGCGGGGCCGGGCCCCCTAGCACCGGGCTGAAGCTCTGCGGTGGCTGGCGCTGCAGCTCGCTGCCCCGGAGGTGGCACATTTTGGCTGACAAGTATGGGGAGTGGTACCCCACAGAGCTGACTGCAGAATGGGCAATGCACTTCCTCCCCGAGGGAGACATGGGGTTCAGCAAACTGTCATACGAAAGACTCCCATTTCTGTTTGACAGGGAATTGGGAGAAAAGATGCTTTTGTAAGGGGTGGAAGCTGCTCCTTCAGACTTTATTGGATGAAGGGGCACTTTGTCTGTCCCTCTCCTGCCAGCAGATTTCAGGCTCAGGGATCGTGAATTGATGGCAAAGGAATCTATCTGGAGCGGGGAAGACTGATAGGTCTTGTGGAGGGAGCTCTTCCGGTAGCTGGGGATGTCCAAGCTGGGTTCAGACTGGTAATCAAGGCTCCTGCCATCCTCTTCTATCAAAGCCCCTTGACTGTGTCCCTCCTGCAAGGTGATCTAAAACAGAGGTGAGGATGAGAAACAGAAGCCAGTGACACGTAAGTACAGGTTTGCTCTCTCAGTGAGTGCATGGGAAGGACAGAGCTGAAGGTCTTCCCTCCAACTGTCAGCCCAGGTTCAGTACAAGAAAATCTCCTGACTCCTGTTCAACATAAGGATTAGCACCTTAGAAGCAAGGAGTAGTTACTCATAGTAAGTGCTAAATAATAGTGACAGTAAAAAGTAAGTCAATACATGGACACTGAAAGCACTGAATGAGAGACCTAAGCTGAGACTCAAGTCTCAGCCAAGGTAAATCAGATTGTAATCTGATGATACTGCCCTTGGAAAAAGCACTGCACTTCACGTTTCCTACAAATAGGTCTTGAGCCGAGGGATGTCTGGTTTTGTGTGCTGAGACAGAAATATTTTGAGCTTCATTTCAACACACTGGGGACCAGCACACTCTTATCCACTCTACTTGGCACTATGAATATTCAGTAAATCTCAATTTCTGGTCATAGGTCTTCAAAATTAGGCACCCAACCTTAACTAAAGCAGAGAGGCTCCTTCCCACCATTTAGATGACAAAATGAAGCAATTTTCTCTTTTATTGCCTGTGTAGGAGAAAGTGGCCACATCAGAGAAGGAAACAAAGGCCATAATTTATTTATGTTCTCTGAAAACAAATAGGACTTCACTTTATTTTACTCTATGAAAATTGCTCAGAGTTCTGTTCTTAAAAAGCCATTCTGTGCAGCAAATAGTTTTTTGCTGTTATTTTTAAGGAAGAGTTTGCCATAATGCACAATAAATTGGCTACACTGGCTCTGCAAACAAAGAATTATTATTGGTCACATATTTAATACGAAATGCAGTTGACACAGCTTGTTCTTTGGTTTCTTTTAAAGGAAAGCTATCAAAAGAAAAAACTGAATGACAAACCCCTGGTTTATTGTGGATTTTTAAAAAAAGTTTTCTTCTTCCTTTGTGCTAGAAGATAGAGAAATATGCAAAACAGCTCACTCTCTTCTAGAGCATGGTGCTAAATTTGGCCTTCTCTGGAAAAAGGAGACCAAGTGACAGCCTGTAAAGGAGGATGAGAGCAATGACGTAGCTTTTAAGTATATTTGTGCTACTTATCCTTGTGTCCCAATGCCTCTTTCCTAGCAGTTTTCACTGCTCAAAAGCAGAATTACATTGACAGGCTGAAGAACTGATACAGAACAGACACCAAGGCATTCCTCACACAGCCCAGTCTCTTTCCCTCTGTACCTCCTACTCAGGCTTCACAGACAAATCCATGCCCTCCTATCAGCTCACCACGTGAACCTCATTTTATGATACTCCCAGCTGACTACTACAGAGTTGTGACTTCTGTAAAATTGAAGTTCCCAGAGCTTGCAAACCAGTCAGCAACAGCACTGTTTTGGGTTAGGATTGAAACAGCAGCCCTCAGAGTGAAGGTGCTGTTCCCTGTTATCATTTCACAGTGCTGCCCAGTCCCCAGGCCTAATCAGAACCTCCTCTGTATCTATATTGCATCTCTGGCTGTGCACTGAATGAACACAACAAGCCTGCCTTCCTTGGCTCCCCGACTTTTGGCATTATGACTCAGAGTGCTGTGGTTTCCACAGCTCAAAATTGCTAGATGATGCCTGTAAGTAGAGTATTTTGAATTGGATCTCAAGCCATTTTTCATGTAATAAAATGAAAATGATAGGATATTAAACTTCTTGGATACAGTGAACACACTGTTGTTCTTGTGTTCCCTTTCATAAGCCACTCGTTTCTTCATTAAGTGGACAAATCCAGAGAATAAGATTTACCATTACTGCAGTAAGACTAAAACTTAAACTTGGTCATAGCTGGTATTCCACTATCTATCACCATCTTTCTTTTCAAAATGAGAAGGATTCACAGAAAGCTTTCCTCAGCATTTAAGGAACATTCTGCCTTATTACAGTGTTGCTGCAGTCAATTATTTTTAGCTACCATATTTTCCCTTCCTTACTTCTTTCATAATACTCCTTCCTATCACCCCCTTCTTGTTATTCCAGGGGTGACACTGAAGGACCTGATGAAATTAATTTTGAGAAAACTGCACTGTGTGTGGTATGTGTTTTTTAAAGGTGTCTCCACTGGTGTGTGAAGACTTGGATACATATTGCAAATATAAAAGTTAGACCAGTGATTTTCAAACTGCTGTTCTCAGGTCCTGGGGGCCAATTAATATTTGCAGTAAGTCCATGAGAAATAAGTTTCATAACTTCTAAGCAAAAAAGAAAACTGTCAAAATTCCAGAGCAAATCTGTCTAATTGTTTGGACCTCAGTTTTCTTGATAGGTGAAAATGAAGCCAAATATTAGAAAGGTGTTTTTTTCCATATAACCCAAATGCACTGAATAGGTGCTAAGGAAGGTCAAACATAAGGAGCCTGCCACTAATTTTCTCTAAAATATCTCTTGGGATGCTTTAAAAGTTCTTTCTATTTTGCAAGCTGACATCTTAAGGAATCAGTGAGTACACTGACTGTTGGCTAAAGGGTCTGATCCAGAGAAGCACTCAGCATGCCCAGCTCCCTCTGAAGGGAATGTGAGGTGGCACCTCTGCCAGGAGAAGCCAATGGGAGGTGACACTTCTCAGCATCTCAGGATCAGGCCGAGACGCCGGAACAGCGGCAGCGCACGCCTGGCAGCGGGACAGACGTGTCAGCAGGGGAAAGCTGTGAAATCAGACATGTTTCCATAAGGGGCACAGTGACAATCATACACTGCCACACAACAGTGCCAAGTGTTGTTATTTACTTTTACACTCTGCCATTCACTAGGGCCCTGCAGTGAATTCACCCTCAGCTCCATGCTGCCTGGCGTTAGCTGGGAGCAGACACTCCCAGGCTCACTCACCTGCTCGGCCGTGGCGTGGTAGTGGACTTTGGGATTGTTGCTGAAAGCTGGTCGGTACTTGTACATGGCAGGAGTGGGAGGGCTGATAAGTTTGGGTGAGAGGCCACCTTCTGCAAAAGAAAGAAAAAGTACTTTCTATTAAAATGTGTGTGGAAAGAAAGCTGTCAGCCATAATTCCTTGCTATCCATCATCCTCTGCAAACGGATCTGTTCTGGAGAGAATAAAACTTGCACTACTTTTGTGTAGCATTCCACCAAAATCAGTAGGGCTCCTATGGCAGTAACAGCACAGTGCTGCCAAATCTTTCTTCTACAGAGAAGAAGAAACAAGGCACAATATATTGAGTGGAGTGACATGCTTTGGTGAGCAGTAATTTGAAATAATAAATATTTGCGTTGAATTCAGCTACTAGTTCTGTCTGAAATAAAGGATTTTTTTAACAATAGCAAAGCATTAAGCTCACATTCTCACAAATGAAATAATTCAGTTTGTAATGCCTAAGAATTTCATGCTAATATTTCTGATTCCTTGGTTAAAAATGGCATTTTTCATTTAAAAATTTATCAAAAATTTAAGAAGAGGTTTAAAAGAGTTTATAAACTTTAAGAAGGTTTAAAAGAGTTTATAAACTCTGCAAAACTGACATGAAACATTCAACCTAGGCTTGAATGAACCACGTCAAGCTGGCTTTTCTCCCCCTTTCCTGCTGTTAATCCGCCTAGTCTGGAAATCCTATAAATAGAAAAAAAGCCTTCACCCAGATGTTTTGAAAGAATACAAGAAACCCTTTAAAGAGCCTAAAATATTTTCTTATTAATAAAAATAAAACACCGATCATGCAACTATACCTTCACTGGTGCCCAGCTGCCCTTTTAGCTCAGAGTACTTGCTTGGATCTCCTTTGGATGGAAGAGGTGGTTGCACATCCATGTTTTTATCCTCCAGACCTTCCAGGCTGATTTTAGACTGAAAATTATCAAAAAAATCAATCATTACATGCAACTTGGTTAAATAACAGCATGTGTCAGAGTGCTGGATGTACCAGAGAACTAGAACTACCTTTACCTCTAATGACAGACAGGAGTTAGCATCCACTGCAGACAAGGACTGTCACATGTAAAATTAGCATTATCATAACCAGCCAGGAGAATTTTAAATGCACTGTCCTGGTCTACTTGGCATGCTAAGTATCATTATCAGCACGCTAATTAATATGTGGTAGAAAACAATAGTGTTCTCTAGCATTTTTCAGTAACTTTCCAGGTAGCTCTCAGCAAGTAACTATCCAAAGAGTGTAGGAAATAACTATCCACAAAAATCTTGCAAGTTGGCTTCCTTTGAATCCACTGCTTTTTATAGGACTAAAAAAACCCTTCTCTATTATTTGTGCCAGGAGAAACTGAAAAGAGAAGAGGAGAGAAGAGAACTCAGCTTCTGCGTCAATATTGCTTGACCTGGACCACAAGCCTTCCTGCAGCCTGGAAGCTCAGAACATTCTTTGAAGTAGAACAGCTGACCTGGTCTGGTGGTACAAGGGTTCATGAAAATTAATTTGAACACCAAGAGGTGACAACTCTTGGGACAGAAAATAACGACTGCAAAGAACAGCCAACTCTTCCAAAAGAAGCCCAGAGGGATTCCATTCTAGAGCTGCATGTCACTTGATCAAGAGCTGCTGTTACTGAACCTGGGTTACTTTCAGAGGATGAAGTATACGACAAGGACTCAACCTCTATCATTTTCTGCATCATCTCAAAGAGATTTGTCAATGACAGACTCATTCCCAAGCTTGATAATGCTCAATCCATGACCTTCAAAAGCAGAGCCTGGAGATTTGCTCACCTTGCTCCGGTTGAGGTTGGCTTGGATGCCGTTGTCACTGATCTTCACTGTGATCTGTCGCTCAGATAAATCAGGTCTCAGGAAAGGAGGCTTCACACTCACAGCTTGCTTTTTCTTGGGCTCGACCACATACCTGATTAATTGTGCAGCAGTCATCATTAAAATAAACAATAACCTAAGAACAAGGCTAAGAGACGAGAAAATCTTCCCACTTCCAGGTTATGATTTAAGAATGTGTCAGAATCTAGGTAAGAACCTCCATTTATTGCAATGTATGTAATAATTAAGCAGCAATTTTAAAAATAAATTTTTTAGTGTGTGAAAGGAGAGGATGCATTAAAAAAATCAGCAATTTTTGAAGCACTAATGGACAAGAGCAAGAAGAGAGCATGAGAGGCCTGCCACCAACAGAAGTGACTGACTAGATCATCCCAGTCAACGTGAAACAGCTGCCCTGTGGTGAAGTCAGGGACTGGGGGAAAAAGACCCAGCAAGTGGGGAGTTTCCATGGAGAAGATGATGTGCTGCCAGTTCTGACTTACCACATGGTGACTTGTTTCTGTAGCATGTTTAGTGTTCAAACAAATGGAGGTAAAAGAGACTGACAAGTCTATAGGAAGCAACAAATGTAAGAGGAAATGGCTGACTTTAGATATCTAATTTCTCTCCAGTGGAATAGAGTTCTCTAAGTGCAAATGGCCAGTGGCTGTACAATGCCTAAATATCAATACACAATACACACACCAGCTTTCTCTGTTTTAAGTGGTGGACAGGACATTCTAGTAGTGATGGGTCAGCGACCTTCAATATACAGGACAGTCTGAACAGGTCTTCACAAAACACAAATGTTCTGCTTGCTATAATTCTGTGAACAGCCATGATGATGGTACTCACACCCCTCTCCTAACAGAAGTGTCTCACAGCGTTTAATACCTGGCTCTTCTCATGTACCTTGACCTGATTTTCACAATTTGGTAAGTTTGAGAAGCAGCTACTCCAATGTCTTTAACAGATGTAACAGTCCTTTAGGACTTATTTGTTGTATAACAAAGGGGAAAAAAAGGCAGATAATAGTGTCAGGGTCTGGAATTGTTCAACACCCCAAAAAGGCTTAAATAAGTCCTGTAGTAATATTATGAACGTGTTTGCAGACTGGACAACTCAGCACCTAGAATTATTTATAGTCCATCTGATCTACTGCATTAAGATCCTGATTTCAAAATGTGAAACAATAAATCCATTTCCCCAAAAATAGAAAGCCATAAATAAAATCTCAAGTTCCGTGATGTAGACCTCATTGATAATCTGTTTTATGATAATGAAAGTGCCAGTGAGATTGAAAACCACAGCAGCCTTAAATTAGATTTAAGTCTTAAGGAGAAAGGCTGATTTTAGCTTCCTTCCTTCCCTCCACCAGACTGGACATTGTGTGTACAGTGTAAGAAGTTGTGTGGGCAATGTGATAACACACAGAAATTTACTTTGTTACGGAAATCCACTGGATAAACAAGCTGATGAAGACAAGTGTATCAGCTCTCGACATAATTTGACAAGCTCATTCCAAAGAAATATTTCTGGGATGAGGGTGGTGAATTACATGAAGAAAGCAACTACTTGGACAGGTTACAGCCATGCAACAGGGAAGGAGCTATCACAGAGCTCTGCCTTCAGGAGTGTTTTGCTTTGCTTTCTTCTTACTCCACCAGTGATCTTTGGCTTGTGAGCTCAACCAAGCACATTTTCTTCCTCTGTTCCAACAACTACTCTTCCTCCCTCATTCCCAGATGAGAGCATTTCTCTTACCTGGGAGCCAAGGGGCTGCAGAGCACATGTTCCACATTTCCACAGCATCCTCGGGTAAAAGGGTTCACTCCCCCACGAAATTTCCCTGTCACCTGGAAACATATTCAGGACAGTGCTCAAACCTCTGGTTATATAAAAGTCATCATCCAACCCTCAGAAAGCCAAGAACAAGCCTGACCCTTCTGTCCTTCCTAAACAGATCATTTTCCTTTGAATGCTGCACTTTTTCTCTCCAGCTCTAACACACCACCTCTGTCAGCTAATTCCAGCTAGGAGGCACTCAACTCAAGATCCTTCCCAAAAGGACACTGCTGAATGCGACTGGCTTTCAAAGTGATGTGTTCACCTCTCCATGCTGCTCCTGCACTGGATTTGTGTCTGCTCCCAGCCACACATCCTGTTTTGGTCCCTTTCATTCCCGTCACTTCCCCTCCTCTGCCTTGGCAAGTCCCCTCCAATCCAAGAATCAATTTTCCCAAATGCTGCATGAGAGCAATGTTTCCTCCCTCTCAGATCCCATCCCTAGCAGCAATCAGTACAAACCACTGCCTTATGTGGGAGGGTGCCAGGAACTCCCTGGTGATTACAATGTTTACTTGTAAATGAGCAGGTTTAATAAAAGCCAAGCCTCATTAGACTGGCGGGATCCATTCAAGGCTTTATAAGCACTATGAAGAGTTTGTACTCTACAGGCAGATACTTGAAAGTCACCATATGGGGATAAATACCAATAAAGCCAGGGAGATTAAAAGTAGTTGCCATTAAAAGCATTACTGTTGCTGTTTGCAAGTAAAGCATTTTAATCAGCTCATAGTTCTGATCTAGCAACAAGTTTACAGAGTACCAGAAATACTTTAATAGCTTGCACATAAAATACCAATGATTGAATGATTCTGCAATATATTATGCTGGCCTTGTTGATATAACATAAAGCTCTTTAGGAGGCCAAGAGAGAGAGGCTGGAAGTTCTGAGATTTGGAAGAGCAACCTTATGACGAAAACATGGGCCTGGGATGTTTGGCACATCTGCATTCAATCCTAGGCTCACGCTGACTTGTGCCAGATGCTGGCAAAGCATTTCATATCTCTGTGCCCATTTTCTCAAACACAGTATGAAAATAAAATTTCTCCAACTCACAGATTACAGTACTAATTATATCAATCTAGTTTCTAAAGTAGTTTGAAATCCACTGGTAGAAAGCAGTCTAAGAAGGGAAGATATTTATTTACTCTATTCAGAAACTAAAAATACCAGGATATGAGCAGATGTTGGGTTATGGATTATTTTGATTCCATGAAAGAATTTCAGAGGCATTCAGGAAGCTCAGAAACATCTAAACCCAGCCACTACGCACTTTTCAATCACAGTCTGCCTACTACTACGAATGCTCAGAACTTACAAACTCCAGAATGAATAAATACCAAAAATTTACAGTAAAAACCCAAAAATATCTGTACCACTGGCCTATAAAATGTACTGGGAAAAGAGGACAAGATAAGCTGAGCATATTGCAACTGGAAAGTTGACAGTAGATAGCTACCAGTGTGAGAAAAGAGAATCAACACTGAGACTGCAGGAGAAAAGAGAATGTTTTAGTACAGTGGCAAAGCAAGGAGCAGATCTCATATCCATCTCTCCTGGGCTGGTGCTCTAATTACTTAGATATACTTCCTCTGAAAGGCACCTGAAGGCTGGAAACATCCATCCTCCAGTTACAGATAGCCACTACATATGACTAAGAAGAAATTAAGACCAGATTATATTTAATTTTCAAAATGGCATGGGAAGATGAATTAAATCTCAAGTGGTTTGGTAGCTCAGGAAACCAAACCAAGCTAGGATACATTTTCCAATAGTTATTTCAATCACAGAAAAAATCTCAACCTTTCTAAATTCTAGTACAGCCACAAACACATGAAGTTAAATCTTACATTTTTTAAAGTTAAATTTTTCCCTCTTCTTCAGCCTAAAAATTTCATGGAGAGTTTATATCACTGCACTAAGACAAGCCTAAGGCAAACCACGATTTGGACTATGAGACCAAACCCCCTGTGTTTTATGCTCCTATTGTTAGCACTATCAAACCTAATACTTGGCCAAAATCAATTTTAAAATGAAGAGCAGATGATTCTAAGCAGGACAGAGAAAAGCACTTGAAGATGACAGCTATGGAAGCTTGCTTTGTTCAAAGGCCATGTTAGGCAACAGTTCAGCATGACTTCAGATTCCTTGCTTATGTAAACCTCCCACACTCTTCTGGGTAAGAGTTTTTATTGTCTCCTGTGGGATGGAGTCAATGTCATCGCAGTTTACGAAGGCCTGGCCTCAGACAGATGTTTTCAATACTCACAGCCTGCCCAGGAGCCAGACAACTCCACAGCATGGAGCCATCAGCCCCCAGGACAGCCAAAACAGCTCAGTGGGAGCTGCAGAGCACCCATGGGTGCAAGGGCAGCAAAAACGCAGCTGAAAAAATCCAAACCACAAAGGAAAAGAAGTGTGGTGGGGAAAAAAGTGAAAAAAGGCCAGGTGTGAGGGGCACTTTGGGGCTGGGGCAGTGAAAGGATAAAGCACTGGAAAGCACAGAGTTGGTGAGCCTTGGAAGAGGGCTGAGACCAGTGCCACACCTGCAAACTGTCCCTCCAGGGTGGCAGGGGCCTGTTATTGATCCCAGCACACTGATCTCCATCCCCCACACCATGCTATTGATGTGCACATGAATGTGGGTCTGCATCAAGCACAGGGGCTGTGGATCATGGACATAAGGGTAACTGCAGGGGAACTGAAGTTTTACAGGCTTTTTGGCACAAGGTGTCATGTTGGCACTTGGTTTGGAGAAGCAAAGCGAGCTGGGTCCAACAGCACTGTGTGTGTGTGTGTGTTCATATGCATGAGAACAAGAGAGAGACACAGAGTGAGACAAAGAGCTAACTCAGACCCTATCATGGGCAGTGTGGGCTTGCTGGGGGAGTTCAAAATACCAGGAGAGAGGGCAAATGATTTAATTTTTTCCTTTCTTTCTTTCTTTCACTCAATCTCATGGATTGTTCAGTCTGACTCATAAAGTTTGAACTTATGGGGTTGATGGTACTCACCACATAAAACCTATTTCAAGGGCATAAGTAGATTTTAAATAATAAATAAGGCTGGGGTGAAGCTCTGTGGCTAAAAAAGGGAAATCTTTGCCTGCATTGTATTAAAAAAATCTGAAAATAAAAAAATAGGCAATCTTCCTAGATCTTCACAAAAGCTCCAGTAAGAGTGTTCCTGGTAAGATCTGGACCATCTTTTGCTTTACCCAAGCTGACCTGCCAACTTTCCTTCCCAACTCAACACCTTAGCCACAAACATGGAGAAAGGATTGCTTCTTACCTGTTCATTCGTTGTGCGCCCTCGGGCCACTAGAACAATATGGAAGCCAGTGAGACCAATGACTGGAATAAAGAATAACCCAGCCACACACATGACAGCCATTCTGTATACAAGAGTTAAAGAAACTGGGATGAGTGAAGGGAAAAAAAGTCTATGAAAGACAGGGAGAGGAAAAGGAGAAAAAAAACACAGGGAAAGTGTGACAGTGTCATAGACTGATTTGGGTTGGAAGGGACCTTAATCACCTAGTTCCAACCTCCCTGTTGTGGACAGGACACCTTTCACTATCCCAGGTTGCTCCAAGCTCTGTCCAGCCTGGCCTTGGACACTTCCAGGGATGGGGCAGCCACAGCTTCTCTGGGCACCCTGTGCCAGGGTCTCATAGTGAAGAACTCGGTGCTGGTATCTCATCTAAACCTGCCTTCTTTCAGTTGGAAGCTGTTCCCTTGTCCTTTCTCTCCAGATCCTTGTCCAAAGTCCCTCTCCAGCTCTTTTGGAGCCCCTTTAGGCACTGGAAGGGGCTCTAAGGTCTCCCTAGAGCCTTCTCTTCTCCAGGCTGAACAACACCAACTCTCTCAGCCTGTCTCCAGAGCAGAGGGGCTTGAGCTCTCTGGGCATCTCTGTGGCCTCCTCTGGACTTGCTCCAGCAGCTCCACGTCCTTCTGGTCTTGGTGCAGCACTCCAGGCGGGGTCTCATGAGTGCAGAGTAGAGTGTCCCTCACCTTTAGCAAGGTCTGACTAAATTTCATCTCAAAGTTAAGTCCATTTGTTCCTAGTCTGGGTCCTCATCATTGAGATGGTTAAAAAGCAATGTGAACTCAGAGATTCTGGCTCTACCTACCTCGTAAAGAATGTTCTGCACCAATCTGTCAAGAGCAGGGACACCCCTCAGAGCCAGCGGTTCGTGTGTTACGCCAGCACCAGCATGCAGGAGGCTGCTTCCAGAGCAAACTCTGCTCCAAAATACAGCAACAGAGTTTTGAATACAGCAAACGCCAGTTGAGAGCTACCTGGTTCTAAGTAAAATTTAGGGAGGCAGCTCATCCTTCTCCTGGGTTGTCATGACAAAGACTGAGAAAGACAAAGGGTCAGCTATAGTTTCTGGAGCAATCCATGTTCACACAGGTACGACGGGAACAGAGGAAAACCTGCACTGAGCATTTACAGGAGGAGAGCAGTGGGGGATCGCGAGAGGCTCCACCAGCTCCTGGAGAACAAATATTCAGATTCATTCTTTCACATTTTCCTCAGTCACCCTGATTCTTGAAAGACCAAAAGGAAGGATACGTAATGGTAGTATGAGCTGCTCCCAGCTTTTCCATATGGTTTAGTACGAAGATGAGCCCAAAGGTGAACACTCCAACCATGTGCGTACTTAAGGACAGCAAGAAGAGAAAAAAATAGCGGTAGTTCCTCCGTCCTATGCAATTGTTGACCCATGGGCAGTGATGGTCAAAATCCTTGTAAAGAAAGGGAGAGATAGGGAAAAATATCCAAACAGTGAAATACATTGCCTTAGAGATCAATCTGAACCACTGTCATGTAAAATTACATCAGACTAGTTCTGCAGCTTTACAAAATGCTTGACTGTCTTTATAAGGCTCTTTTTAGGACCAAGTTGTTTCTCTATCCATGGATGGAGAGGTACTTGAGTGTTTATAGCATTTGAAGAGAGGATATATTAAAAATAAAGGACAGGCTATTTATCTGCTAGCAGCAGAAGCCCTAATTTTTTTTCATCCTTAGCATGAGTCAATTTCAATGAAGTTATTACAACCTAGAATGGTTTGAAGACGCAGTACTGCTGCAGAATTCCCTGTCCCACATTTCAGTATTTATACATCACTGAATGAATCCACTTTGAACAATGGACATCACAAAAGTACCTCTCTACCAAGCAGGTCCGCAAAGAAACGCAACATCTGGATCAGACACAGGCAAAGTTCTGCACAGGTTCATCAATAGTTATGAATCCAAACCTAACTATTTGTCTCAGCCAAAAGTCCAAAGTACCTCACAAAGTCAGATCCCTTTTAACAGGAGATTTAATAATGAGGGCAAGCCGCAGACACCCTCCAAGTGCCTTTACACAGTTTTGTAAGCATGTAAATCCACTGTCTCCAATGGGATTATTCTTGACGTGAAGACAAGATCAGGTGCAAAAAATAAACCCTTCTTACCTCTGTGTTCTTCAGAACAGATATTACACATTCACTCCATCAACAAATGAACTGTTTATTCTTTGCTTTGTGCCAATGCTATTTTTAAGCACTGCTCACCGATAACACAGGGGGTTTTATATTTCTAAGTTTTGCACAACACATTTACCAAAAATTTACAAAATACAAAAAAATGGATTAGAGCTTTCTCAAAGCACATTAGAAAATGACAGGGGTAAGTTATTATTAAGATCATTTCAGGCTATATCTGAAATGCTGACATAATATCTGTCTGTTATGCAAATCTGGCTGTATGCAGCCCAAAATACCTATGGATTATGAAACTATGTAAGTACTCACTGCAAACATTTCAATTAAGAAAACAAAAATCTGACTACTTTTGTCACAGATTCCTTTTTGGGTCCCTCTGGTAACAGCATGCTTTAAGTTTTAATTGGTTTTATTTCTGCAAATGATGTCTGCTTTTGCTGTTTATTCATTTTTATCAAATTAGTTCAGAGGTTTTATAGGAAAATAATTTTTAATGTACATTCTAGACTGAAAGTGAAAACGTGAACTACAGCCCTGAGTGGATCCTACATGGAAAGCCAGCAGAGTGACTCCTTTTACTGTCTCAAAGCTCTTCTAGGATAGACAGGTGAGTAGGAAATAAGCATCACAAGAATCAATAAAACATGTTTTAGGCCATGATTTATTGATGCAGAAGTCATTAATGCTTTTTGCCTACATTCCTCCACAGCACTAATAATTTAATTACAAGCAGAGCTCCTTACTTGTGCACCAGAATAGCAGGGAACATTCAACTGACCTGACTATCAATAGAACTTGTGGAGAGCTAGCCAGAGTCACCTTGCCTTCTGCTATTTTATGCAGGTTCCTTTTGGATTCTCTCCCGTTTTCACTTCTGCTGCAGAGCTGACTCCCATGGAGGCCTTACATCAGCATGAAACTTCAAGTGTTTATACCAGTGAGTTCTGAGCAATCTTTTTCTGAGAAAACTTCATTTGTTGAAAATGAATTTTTATGCTGAGCCACCGGGGAAGGTGGGAGAAAGAAATTACATGGGACAACTGAGAATTTACCATCGTCTAAACAATCCTGAGGATCTAGAATTAGTGCAAACATTTATGTTTTAAAACTAGGAATGTACAACTCAGGTTTTCTACAAAAAATCCAGCTCTATCCAACAATTCACAGCAGTCTAAACAAATTGTGTGTCACAACTTATGAATAGCTATGGCTATTCCCCTCTACCCAGGGACCTTGGCAGCTCTGCACTCTCAGGCTTCTAAAATCCCACATCCTTCTAAAGCCTTCCAAAACAGGACAGCCTTGTCCTATTTATCGATGGTTTCTAGGCACAGCACTGCTTCCAGATAATTATAACTTAAGATATATACTGCCCTGAAGAAAAAAATGACTGACACAAGATAAATCCAGGCAGCCTTTCTCTCACTTGTAACTGTGCTGCTTTCTTTGGGACTATTCCCTTGCTTATGGCAAAGAGGATTAGGACAAAGGTAGTGTATACAGCATTCCAGCTGACTGTGGTATTTTTTCCTCTTCTGATTAGTAATTCCTTTCATTTTAATGGCACAGCTGAATATATTTTGGACATATTAAAGATTTAATCTTTCTATTGAAAAAAAAATAGACCTTGCAGCAGAAATGATCCTTTAGAAGTAAAATTTTCAGCTCAGCAATAAAAAGTGTCCCCTGGCAATACACTGCTGTGAATACAGTGCTCTGTACCTACATGTTTGGGAGATGCTTATAGCCCAAAAGCACATCTTACTGTTTAGGGGTTATTTTTTAAAAATCCTGCGTGACTCACCAAGACCCTAAGGGTATCAAGAATCATGAAAGTCCCCTAATTCAGAGCAATCAACTTTAGAAACATGAATGAGCTCATGCTCTGAGCTGGCGTGTTGAAACAAACATGGGCTCCTTCCATTGACTGGAGAACCACTTCCTGAATTCTGAGTTTGGTTTTCTTGAACTCACACCATTCTGGCTTCTCTGCTTGTCCACTAATGTTGGCACCAGCTTGCTCCAAATTAAATGATGAGCCTTAAGCTCACACATGACAAGTTAAAATGGTTCACCCTGAATTTCTTGTTCTCCTGAACTCTGCATCAACTCTCCCATTCACTCCTTCTTAACATTCAGAATCCCTTAGCTACTTCAAGGAAGACACAGCCAGCATTATAAATTTTTATTCTAATTATCACTGGCAACAAGGCTGCCATCGAGCATTACTGATTTGTAACACACACAACTGAGGGCTGTTCAAGTAGTACTGCTCAGTAGGAGTCCAGCAAGGCTACAGCTGTGAACTTCCAAGAACTGGAATACTGGGGCAACCCCAGTGCCTGTTTCCAATCGCAGGTGCAAGCCCAGCCCCGAGGCAGAGCGCAGGGTGCCCTGAGCCCAGCAGTGTTACCTCCACACAGTTGTCACAGACGCTGCAGTGGGAGCAGCGGGGCGGGCGGTAGAAGTGGCAGGTGGCGCACCACTTCATCCGTACTTGGATTCCTTTGATCTCCACGTTCTTGTACAGCGGCGCGCGGAAGTCATCGTCTTTATCCTCATCTTCGTCCGCTGCTCAAGGCAAAACTGAAAGTTAGTGGGGGCAGCAGAGGGCAAAGAGAAAAGGGTTGATCCTGTCAGTACCTGGGACGCAGAGGCACTGCACAATCCCCTTACTGGGGACAACGCAGAGGGCAGATGGTTTATTACCTCTGCCCTGTTGAAGAGAAGAGCCCATTTAAAAATAAATGCCCAAAATAAAAACCGGTCAATAACAGACAGAGATATATTGGGAAGAAAAAAATATTATTCTAGATTCCTGTGATCTTTGTTTGTTTCCTCCTGACGGAAAATCTAAGAAGTTCACATCTATTTAACACCTGGTTAAACATTATAGTGCAGCTGGCATTGGCTGACTGGCTCCAAATTAGGTGGAATTTGATAATGTTGTCCCAGTGGAGCATCAATTACTGTCATGCAGTTCTATATTAAATCTTCTCTAGATGTGTTATCATGATCCAATTTCCATTGACTTTAGAGGGAAATTCTCCTTTCACTTAGATGAGCTTGGGATCTGGCTCAGCTACAGTATTTATCTTGCAAGAGTATTCTCTGGATTAACGTTTGTGCGTGGAAGCAGAGTGCTGCACTGGCACCATTCCCTATAATTTTCCTTCATAACTAGTCAGTGGGACTCTTAGAGAGAGCCAGACTCTAAATCCCTTAGGCACTTCTATAAATACAGTCTGTAGGTTCTCCAATACCATTATAAACCTGCCCATGCTGTGTTATACATGTGGGCAGATGAAAACAAGACACCGAAACAGTCAAACCATTTAAGCTCTTATAAAAAATCTGACTATGCTGACAAAAAGTCTGTACATTATACATACCTACATGCATTTAAACATGTTGCTTTTGCAGAATTCAAACACAGAGTTGGTATAAAACAGATTCACATCAAAAATGCTGAAAGCCAGTTTATAGTTGGTGTCATTAGTCAGCAACAAACACTGCCAGTCTCAGCCTAGACTGTAAATCAGATTTTTCAAGGCAGCCCCAGTTTCAGTTACTTAATACTTCCTTTCCTACTCATTCATTCTGGTGTATTACCAGAAATTCACTCACACAGAGCCAGTCCTGATTCATACCAGAAACACTCAGAGAGCCAACAAGTTTTAAAAAATATTCAAAAATGAGTAATGGATCTGGGAGTTTGATTAAGATCCTCTTCAACAAGCTGGGTTTCTGCAGCCCAACTTCTATCATTTCCCCCACAGGCCATGTTCTATCTGCCAGAGAACCTGTAAGCTCTTATGATACAGCTGGAAATGTGCTTACTTCCAGTTTCCAGTGACCTGAGCAGAAGAACACATTGACAAAGGAATGTATCTTACTGCACAGATTCTCATCCTGTGTCCACTGACACAGAGTAGCCAAGTCTCATATTTTTCTAATAAATTTTTGGTGGCTGCCTTACAAGAATTGTGTGATTTCATTACAGTCTCAGCTTTTGTATTGCTTATTTGTTGTTCTGGTTTTGAAGTAAATTCCTAACTATCAGATATGTGCTGAGCTTGAAAACCAAGAAGACTAAACCTAATTTCAACAGCAGAAAGCAAATGGAGTGATTGTGTATTCATTTTAAGTCCCTCCTACAATTCCTGAACTCCTTGCGCTGGCAGCTCTGCGGGCGGCGTGGGGTGGTGATAAGCTTTTTTTCACATGCACACTTGTGATCTGAAATAACATCTGCTCCTCTTTCCTCCCAGCACTGGTATTTATAGTCTTTTCCATCTTTTCCCTTATCAGTTTGCTTCCTTCACACATCTAAACTCCTACTCCATTACTTTCTCCAAGGACAGATTCCATGCCTTTTCTCGTCCTTTCCCCACTCCCCTTGCTCCCAGCATCTTCCTGACAGAGCACAGGCACAGCACAGAGATGCAAGGCGAAGGCCACAAACGAAGTGAGAGACAGAAGAGTGGTGAACTGTAGGAACTCCTCCTCTTCCTGCTTTGCTCCTGACTCCCTCGTGTACAGGGAGATGGGGCAGGAGGGAATGTGGTGAGAAAGTTTCTATTTGATCTCCCTGTGTGTTCCTTCCTTAAATGCAAACTCCAAAATGAAGAACTTGTTTGTAAAAGGACTTTAGAGGAGCACAAAGGAAGGTATGAACTGACAATACACTGATCACTCCTGGGGCCTGGTGAGGTCCAGCCCTGCTCTACGGGAACTGCCCTGCACAAACACACTGGATTCTCAGACTGAGAATGTTTAATGTTTAATTAACCACTGCTATCTCTGCTGAGATAAAGAAACTAACAAGTCCAGGAAACTCCTTAAAACTCCTCCTGCCTAAGTTCTTCTGAAAGTCACTAACATTTGTAGCTTTAAGCACCTTTACACTGTATTAGTTGATCTTACACAAGTGACCCAATCTTGCCTCTGCCTTAGTTTGCCTTTACACACAATTATTTCCTTAACTGGAGTGCTGCAACACTTAATCAGAGGTTCAGGAGCTTCAGCTGAGAGGAACGGCAGAGAGATGCTCATCATTAGACCCTGCTGCCTGAAGAAACCTGGCCTTGCTATTGAGGGAAGCCAGCAGGACTGGTACCTTGTTCTTGTCAGGTAGCAATTCAAAATAGATATTGAATTTGGTGAATAGAGGTGAAGAAGCACAGCTTGCAGACAGCACAGATCCATTGGTTTAGACAGACTGCCTAGAGCAGTCTCTGCTGCAAACTGCATGTGAATAATTATTGGAAGACAGATAAAATGAGGTGATAATTCTCTCATTAGGATGTGTTAAAAGTGATAGCTGCACTGTGGTTCCCATTACAAAAGCTGAGTGATCTCTATCCTATTTAATCAGCTGTGAATCAGTACTAATTTAAGCAGGAATATCTTTCTAAATGTATACATTTTTAGACACTCTAAGGCAAGCCTTAATCATTATCTGTTCTAGCGTTCAATGCTTCTGCATGTCTTTTAAGGTATTCTGGAAGGACTGCTTTGATGAAACTGTTTCAGAAAGTTTAGCCTCTCCCCTCTGCCACGCTCTGCTACCTCTTGAGAAGACAGCGACTTAAATCCAATGTGCCAGCATGACACAGGGGATAGCAATCAAAATCACATCACTCAGGAGAGCTGTTCAAGGAGAACCATTCTACACAACCCCGTGCCCTCGAGTGCCAGTCTGAGCAAGTGCAAGGACAACTGACACCCAGGAGCTCAGAAGGGAGCTGGAGGGTACCCAGCATTTCACTGCCATCCCACCTCTACTGACAGTCAAGTAAATAAATAAATAAAGTCTACAAGATTACTCAGCAACTTGTGTGTTTGGATACCTGGCACCTCCTTTGGCTTGGATTTTCAATGCGCCCCCCAATCCCTGCAACAATCCCATTTCTGTTACCTCGTGGGAAAACTCCAGGGTCCATGAAAGTTGCCATGCTGAAGTTTGCCAGTACAAACAAGAAAACGAGTCCATTGTACACTGGGATGGCTGGGGAGATGGCTTTTGTCAACCAGGGGCACCTGTGGGGAAGAAGAGTTACAGGTAAGGGCTCTTGCAGCTGTAACACAGAGTTTCTTCCCACTCACCACCATCACACAGAAGTACTCTGCACCCCCAGCCATGCAGCAAGGCTGAATTTGCAATGTAACAGAAATTTCCACAGAGCCAGTTTCAGTGATCACTGCAACACCCTCTGTAAAGCTGCTTTGTTCCAGCGCACAGAAAGCACCGATTGTTCCCAGGGCTCACAGGGCTTTGCCACCCTATTGCCAGACAGAGATATATTGGGAAGACTACTCTGTGTAAAAGCTTCATCCCATTGTCACATTTCTGTTACCTTCTTTACAGCCTTGTTGCAGCTGGAGTTACTTTCAGTTTTCACTGGTGTAAAGCAGAATAGGATACAAACCATTGATCCCCAAAGCAGGGGCAAAGAGAATCACATTTGCTTCTCACTAAGCTTCCATGGTTTTCAACACTCAGAACCAACACTACAAAACCTCTCCTTGGGGGAAAGTTTTGTCAGACCAAGCATGGGCTTTGCAGGTGTCAGCAGAACATGAAAATGCAATATCAAAAAGAAAGTGGATGGCATATGCCATGTGAACAATGTTCAGAAGCACCAGAAGGATTTGCTGCTTACCCAGTGAGATAAGAAGATAAAGGGTAAAGGAGAACGAGTAGGAGACTTTGGAAAGAAGATGGGGAAATGCTTGTTAATTAGAGGGAAACTGTTCAAACTGCAAAGAACACTTCCCACCAGGAGAGAAGGGCAGGGTGAGGCAGCAAAGAGCCTGCTTTACAGGCAGCTTCACCAAATAAAAAGCAGTGTGCATTCACTCAGCCATTCACAACCTCTGAACACCACACCAAGTGTACTCCTGTCTGCAGGAGGAGGTTTGGTGTTACAGGGGCACAGAGGAGAAAAATCTGATCAATCTCATGATACTTCCAAATATAAACAAGGAAGAATGTGGGTCAAAGTATGTAATTGAAAAAAAGACCCCTCACTGAGCTGCTCTTTAGATTTCCACGTCTTGACAGCCAAGGACTCTTCCAAGGCTGCCGAACAGGCAGGCACTCAGCAATGCCTGCTGCCATTAGCATAAATCATACACTGGCCCATGTATTCTGGTATTTTGCCTGCACTACATCTACAGCTGGATCTGATTGTCTGCCAGGCTGAAGCCTGTGCAAAGGAGAAAAAAACAAGCAAGCAGCCTTCTTCCACAAATTTGCACCAACCGGCTGTTCTGAACAGCTGAGAATGGTGTTACTGACCTTGAAGGGACACTGTCAAACGTGCTCTTACGGCCACTGTTAGAAGGGCACCACGTTTTCTTCTCCCATTTCTTTGTGGGCAGGCAAAAAGAGATTGTTTTGCACTCCCCCACCTCTTCACAGCTGGGCTTTTAACACTGCACTGCTGCAAACTGCTTTTAAAAGGAGCTCTCCTTGTGTGTGCTTCGCTCGGCCTGGCCTGGATTGAGGAAAAGATGGGTAAGTCCTACCCAGGATGAATGAACTGTAAAGCCATGAGCAAGATACATCCGTGGCCAGGGCCAAACCTCCAGGCTGACTAAGGGAGAAGTTAAAAAAAAAATCACCTGAAGACAGCTTGACTCCATGAGGTACCCTAAGAACCTTATGCTTCACAAAAGGTGGCATTTCAACAAGTAGCAAGGTCATACTGCCTTGCTGCCTTGCTCAGTTTGCCTCTGAGCAGCTGCTGATGACTGAAAACCAAAGCAAGGCACAAGCTTCTCACTTGCCAGGAAAGGTGCTGCAGTGACCTTGCAAAGCAGGCTGCAGGCCTGTCACTAACAACAGTTTCTGCCACATCCTTTGGAGGATAGCAAAATAAATCCTGAAGTAAGCAGTTATAAAATCAATTCTACTCAGGGAAGAGTTCTTCCCTCTAAATTACAGTAAAATTAGATTCAGTAATGGGCATGACTGACTTAATTTCTTCCCATGAAGAAACTGCCTACACAGAGAAAGATTATGAAGTTACCCATTGCTTGTCAAGCATGGAGGAGAGATGTCCTTGGCAGTGAAGTCACGTGGGCTGGCAAATCAAGGGACAGGAAACCCTTTCGTACAGATAACTAGTTACTCTGAACAAGATTATAATGAGAGAGACTGTCTGAGGTGATTAATGTAAGTATTTTTTAACATTCTCATTTGTGATTTACTTTGTCATGTTCCCAACAAATATATCAAAATATTAGGAAGCATTTTAGCCATAAGGTAAACTGCACAGCTCATTTAATGGGTAAACAGTGTATCTGAAAAGACTTCACGGAAGTTGAAATAAAGGATAGAGTGAGTCACTGTACATACTAGCCACAAGGTCAGTTCACAATCCTTCCATTTCTTCTTCCCAGAATTGTTATGCAGCATCATAGATTACATAAAATTAGATGGGACAAAAGGGGCCTCATTTGTAAACTAGACTGGCCAATAAAAACAGATGTGGAGATCAAGCCCAGGCTCATAACAGTAAAAACGTCTGAAAAAGAAAATAAAA
This sequence comes from Platysteira castanea, assembly GCA_013397175.1. Taxonomy (NCBI): domain Eukaryota; kingdom Metazoa; phylum Chordata; class Aves; order Passeriformes; genus Platysteira; species Platysteira castanea. The sequence continues at coordinate 419,062 of VYXC01001933.1, read as the reverse complement.
TTTCCAATAGGATTCACCAAAATTATGTAGCCTCCCTGCCCCTATCCACTAATGCATACATAATTTTTGGCAAAATAACAGAAATTCTAATCTGAGCCTAGCAGGTTGTTTTAGCACTAATCCATCACGTAAAAGCCTGGCTTTTGCACCTCTGCCTCAAAAAGAAAGCTGCAGAAATGTTGAAGCAGAACCTGTAGTGAGTTTCTTTTTACTTTGTGCAAATTGTATCTCCAGGAGATCTGGTTCCAGCAGCAATTAAGCCTATTACTGGGACAAATCTAGCTGAACTTTTCTTTTGCCTTTTCCTCACAGAAGCTGTTGTGAATCCAGACAAACAGCACATAGGATTTAAAGCTTTCCTTGGCTTGGTGAACCCAAAATTTCAAGAGGCTACAGTTATGTATCTTCAACTCATCTCAAAGTGGAATTATATAGCAGGAAGGGTACCACAACTTTTATAGGGCTATATGAATCAAGTAGAGCCAGGAGCAGTGTATAATCCCCTAATGGAGCACCACCAGATTAGTTCTGAGAGAGAGTAATTGTACAATGTGTGTCCCATTCCAAGTTAATCTGGATCCCTCACTTGGACCAGAAGCGTAATGTTGCTATTGCTGCAGGTACCAGCCACACTGCATCAAGAACTGCTCCAAAGAGAAACTTTCCTGGGCTTTGTTTACTGTGGAGGTTCAGAGCCAGCACACGCTACCATGGCACCCTGCAGATAATTACAGATCTCAAATTCTTCAGAACGAAGCACACAATTACACAGCAGCATTTCCCTCATAATTATACTTCTCTGACATGGAGTGATTCTGTTCATAACTCAGTGGAGAGTAATTCAGGGCGACAGATTTAATCTCATTTATCCTATTTGCTCTTGAAACCCTATCCTAATAAAACGGAAAGTTAAAAAGATTAACAAATAGGATCACACAACTTGCTCGGTGTCAGATAGACTTAGCATGATCAGCTGCCTATCTCTGCCAAATTAAACAACAAATAATCCTTTCTGCTTTTTTGCCTGGTGCTTTGTAGCAAGACATGCTTGTGTCTTATAATTATAGTTCACCTATAATTAAGTAATTGAATAGGACATTTTTCTTGAATCCTGCTCTAAATTAAGATTTGGCGTTTTTCATTAAAACATGCTTAGAGGCAGTAGGCCATAGAGAATGGACTCCTGGATTTCAAGAACCAGGTTCCAGTCTTGGCTCTGACATTGGCTCGCAGAGCCACCAAAACCCACCTGCTCCCCCCAGCCACCCCAGTTACGTATTTTCCAAATGAGACCAAACTCCTGTCAGACCACCTTCCCCACTGCAGGGCAAAGTTTGAAAGTCTTAAAGCATCTCTGTTAGGGCCAGGCTGGTGGCTGTGGTGTTTGTGTCCTTGGGGGCAGCTCTGGACACCCACCAGCCTCCCCTGAATAGGGCAGGGGTGAGGCTCCTGCTGCTGGGCCGTGGTGTGAGGATGGGTCTGTGATTTACCCAGCACACAAGGCCAGTGTTTCATTTTACACCCTGTCTGCAGCACCACCAGCACATGTGAGCACGTGTCCAGAGGCCAGAGACAAGGAGCAGAACAAGGGCCAGGAGGCTACAACCCTTCCCTTTCTTGAGGCTGCTTGTGCAGTGCACAGAGATGTGGGAACCTCAAGAGATGGGAATCCAAGCTTTGGACACTTATCCACACCTCATAAGAACACCTTCAAGGATTGTCTAATTGGCTGCTCAGCTACACTTAATATTTGATCTGAGATTACCACACATCCTTCCCCTCAGCCTCAAACAGATGGCTGATGCACAACAAAACAATTCATTTCTTCAAAATCACAAGGCGTGGGGTTATAACACAGAAAAGAAAGCATCTCAGCTCAAATGTACTTCTGCCACCATTACCGTGGTAAAAGGCTAATGTGAAATAGCTGATTCAGTGCATGCAAGTAGAAACAGCTCAGTGAAGTAGGGACTAATTAGATAAGAGGGGTCAACAAGCAAACACAATTTGACTAAACACAAGTACTTATTTCACTGGAAACTTTCAAACCACGTCCAAAGACTGTAGAAGCCCGACCCTGAGTAAATCCTCTCCAAGACTTTCTAGCCAAACCCTGACTGTTAAGAACATGTTTACACTGTAAAATCCATATAAACAATTTCTAATCATCTAACCAAAGATTTAACATTTCTAACATCAACCCTGGGAGCTGGGCCCAACATCCTGGGCTGCCCAAAAGCTGCTCTACCCTGTAAGGCACAGCAGTCAGGATGGCTGAGAGGATACCCCAGAGGAGGGACAGGTCCACAGGGCTAAAAGTCCTCCTCAACCAGCACTGCACCAGCTGGAACGTAAATGAAAGGGCTGTCAACTGACTGATTCTGAACGCCCGCGCTGTAGAAGGATTTGCAATTGGATGTAAACATTGTACCTTAAAGCCCATCCCACCAGTTTGTATGTGGGACAGAGAAGGTGCAAGACAGCATTCTGAAGGCTGTGCATGGCCCAGTCTGCTCCACAGAGCAGAGAAGGGCAGAGCTCTCTTAGTCTTTAGCAGTGTTAACCTAACACATTTCTCACATTTCCCAGTCTGGGCGAGATTTTTCTATTTATATGCTTTTTCCTACCCTGAAATTACAGAGAAGTACCTTTCTGGAATAGTAACAGAAGAAAAAAAATTGCTCATTTTTCATTTTTTGTCACTATCAAAGACAGCATGAAGATTATTGTACATCTAAAAATATTTTCCAGGGTGCTGAGACATCTGTAGGTTTAACAAGGCATCACTGGAAACAGTCAGGAGAGAATTTATGTGAGTGTCATAACCAATGTGAAACAGAACAGCAGGTCTTGTGAAAACAGCAGGAGGTTCTGGACTGCCAGGTTCTTTGCTCAGCTCTGCACATCAGATTTTGATAAGTGAACTAATTTCTGCACCATATCTTACTCATTGGCAGGACTGCAGATAATAACATCGTTGCCATAGCACTACACTCTCACCGTGAGTATGGCAGTTGTACTGACAGAAAGTGATATCAAAGTAAAGGATAACAAATCCAAATGTTACCAAAAAATGGGAAAAGGACAAGTAAATACTGGAAAATTTATTACTGAAAAGCAGTAAATGATGAGAGCTGAGTGCTACATAGAACAGCTCATGCTAGTGATAAATAGGAGCTACCAAAACATCTACCCTGAGTTTTCAGGTGCAGTTATCCATCAGAAGAGGCAAAAAATCACCCCAAATCCCACCACCAAAACCCTCATGAATCTTATGAGTCCCTTCCTCATTGAAATACAGATGAACACTAGAGATAGAGGTTCAAATCCATCACCTGCTTAACTGTGTTTAATTATTCACAAGAAATGTGCTGGGCTGGAATTCTCTCAGGTTTAACAAGAGCTGATGGGGTTTCAGTGAACTTTCCATTACACTTTGGACTCCATCCAAAGGCTAGTGGTTCATGTCTGGCAATGTACAGATCAGAGGAGCTAAATCAATTAAAAAGTCAACTTGAGATGTAATGGTCCTTGGTGAAAAATCTTATCCGGGCTGTACATCACCCCCAAAAGTAAAATAAAATCTACCCTTTTCACAAAGCTGCCTGAAAGGTCTGGATCATGTTCCCTTCCTGCCTTTTTAAACAGTCTCCAAGTATCTGAGAAAAAACAGTGCTGTCATGTGAACTGATGTGGGAGAAACACACTGAAGGAACAAGAATACCAATAACCCAACCTGAGTGAGACCACCGCAGGGCTAAACTCACCCATCATCCTCAGCTTCAGAAGCTGTCCAGCCATCCCAGACCTACTGCCCAGGCACAGGCAGACCCTGCAGCCAGCGGGCAGGACGTGCTATGTGAGCTGTGACACTGTGTGACTTCACATCGTGTGCACAGCGAGCAGACACGCCCGGGCCGGGCTGGGCTCAGTGCTCACGCCTTGCAGAGATGCTCTCTGCACACTCCGTAGCTGCGGTGAGCCCAGGAACCTGGAAAGCACCCCCAGCTGTGGCCAAGCCATGGGCTACTGCCAGGAGCTGCACTCGCACGCTGCTCAGAGCAGGGCTGGGCTCACACAGCACCCAGCAAAATCCTGCTCTGCACACTGCTTTGAAATCTGCACTGTCCTGCAGGGAGTTAAGGACCTACTCAGAGTCAGTTTGCACTTACTGACATACACGAAGACCCAGGACAGGCTTTGATGTATTTGTAAAGGAATATGCTGTAATAGTGCAGCAGCACTTGCACACTGATCTGGGGCACAGACAGGCTGGATTTCAGAGGGCACAGTAACATTTTTGTACGAGGAGCAGGATAATGCTCACAGCAAAGTGAGGCAGTAGGTCTTCATGGCACTTCAAGTGTCTAATGAGCTGTGAGCAGTGTCACTCCAAGCAGCAGTGAATACTCTGGTGCCTCAGGAAAGGAGCCAATTTCCAGTGCATGGGCAAATCAGAGCAGATTCAGGTGCAGGTACACAGGGCGAGCACACAGATCCAGAGACAAACACCTTTTGTTTGCTTTCTCAGCCCTGGACTTTGCAAAGCCTAAAATGCCACACAAGCTGGAAGAGGCAAGGACAAGTGTAATCCAGGGCTTCTCAGACGTGCATCAACCTTTTATCAGTACCATGCTGGGCAGCTGGAAATGAACCCTGCTTTTTCTAGCAGCCAGTAAGAGGGCTGAGTGTATGGGTGGTGTTTGGGTCATGACGGAAGAGAAGGGCAGTAAGGAGTCACTGCAAAATAACCACAGCCTGAGAGACACTATTGCCCAGTCACACTGAAAGTTTAAAATCCACTTGGTTAGAAAAAGAAGGAACTGCTACCCAGTAACATTCCTTTGCAGCTCTGCCTGCATGTGGCTGGCCACCAGCATCACTGCACTGCAACAGCTGAGTGACTTCCAGCCCGTTCCAAAGGTCACATAAGTGAATCACCAAGCATGGAAACCTTGCTAAATGGGAAATCAGAGAATTATCTCCAAAAGATGCTGTATGAACCAATAATTCATAACACAGCAGAGTTCTCAGTGCATGTGGCTGCACTGCCCTGTCTGTGCTCCCGTGGGCACCACTTCCAGCAGTAATCACAGTCCAGCTGCCCAGGCCAGTGTCCAGGGAGGTCAGAAGATACTTCACAGTGTCTGAAATAGATACACAGCCTACACAAGCCAAATTTTTCTCAGCATTTTTGAAGGCACCGTGTGGAATGCAAACTTGTGCTTCTAATTTGTAAACATCAGAACTATGAAATGAATGTCACACTGACTACAGGAGTGCTAAAAAGAGACAGCCCCTCGTCCTGAGTCCATCAGAGTCCCATTTCCTTCAGTAATGAGGAACAGTAATGAGGTTTATTTGGTCACCACTAGTGACTCTCATGACCTTCCAGACCTCTCAGCAATCAGTAACACAAGTTTTTGTTGGATAGATGGAATTGCATTTCCCAGATCCCAAAATGGAAAAAAAGCACAGGATAGGTCCTCTCTGGCTGAAGGATGTCCTCCTGTTTCTCTATTGTCTTCACCCTTGTGAATACATACATGAATCCAGCAATGTGGAAAGCTGAGCTGGGCTGCTCCTATAGAGCTGCTTTATAGCAGTTTAAATTATCAGCAGCCTAATGCAGACACACTTGAGGTGATCCCAGCTGCTGGCACACAAGGATTTGTACACTTGCTCACTGTATTCCCCAACCATATAGTGGGAGAACTTCTAGTACACATTCAGTGTTTGAATTCATGAGATAGTGGTGTAGTGGAAACAAGGCAGCTCATTTTAAGTATGTGGTGATAAGAGAGAAACAGAAACAGGTAAAGAAATATTATGATATAAGGAGGGAGGTGATGACATCAATGAAAAGACAGTCTATATTACCCTTGTTGAAAAGTTAATTTGATTTTTTCGATATTCCTTTTCCACATGAGCTCAGTAGAAAGAAATTAAACTTCACAAGATACCATCCCTTTACAGCTACTGGAGCAATTACCTAACTAAAAGACAGCATCTATTAGATTAAAGGATGTGCCACTTAAATTAACAATGAGCCAGTATGCATAAGAAACATTCAGTGTGAGCTCTGAACTCTGTGATCATGTCCTCGGTGGATTAGCAGAGAACAGGGTAACATGATGCGCTTTCAAAGATGCAGGGAAAAAGAACAAAAGCACAGAACACCAGCAGAGACAGCCCAGGTGTCTGAGGCTGATCCAGGGCAGGCAGGGTGTCCTGGTGTCCTGGTGCAGTCACGGGGCTGCATCAGGGATGAGCGGCCCTGGTAAAACACCGCACTGAAAAGAGCTGGAGGGGCTGCCTGGGGGAGTGGACACTCCCAGGGAGTAAATCACTGGAGGATCTTATCTACCACACGTGCCACTCCTCCATGAACTGGCAGTGAGAAGCCAGCTGGCCCTGGCAGGGATGTTTTGTGACTGGAGCAGGAAGGACAGGACGGACCATCCACTGCATGTGAGGTCTGACACTGCCTCCACGACTCCGGTGTTTGCCAGGGCAAATAGACCAATGTACCAAACATCCCAACGTACCAAACATCCCAATGTACCAAACATCCCAACGTACCAAACATCCCAATGTACCAAACACACCAATGTACCAAACATCCCAACGTACCAAACATCCCAATGTACCAAACATCCCAACGTACCAAACACATCAATGTACCACACATCCCAACATACCAAACATCCCAATGTACCAAACACACCAATGTACCAAACATCCCAAT
>VYXC01001933.1:316544-412211 GCA_013397175.1 Platysteira castanea | reverse complement strand
TACCAAACACACCGATGTACCAAACATCCCAACGTACCAAACATCCCAATGTACCAAATATACCACTGTACCCAATACCCAGCTGGCTCTGACACATCTGCAGCTGCTCTTCGCTGTGCTGGGGCAGCTACAGAGACTTGGACAAAGAAGGGGCAAGAAAATCCTGTGAGGTTGATGATAACAGTTAAATTTCTTCCACGACTGGAAAACGCTGTTCAGGAATTTTACAACTAGTTGAGACCAGAGGTGCTTGCAGACTTGTCTGGATCTTTTATTGCCTTTGAAATCTGGAAACAATACCTGTCCATGGCCTGAATAACATGCTTCAGAGCTGCTACACAAGGTCTTTCATCTATGCAATCGCTTGCTTATGCAGGGAGAGGAAGCCAGTTCCAATCTGAACTCTCTTGTTTCAAGATTTCTGGACACATGGTGCAGCAAAATTACTGCAGTTATTGCAAGGTTCCCCTGTGTGAACCAAAATGATTAGGGACTTCATATTTTATAGAAGAGATGAACAAAACAAAGAGATAGAGGCACCTCTATTGCAAATAGATACAAAAGATAGGGTAGAAAGTGTAAACATTCTCATATATCAAGTACTGGAGCAAATATATAACAATAAAACAAAAGCCTCTCTTAGAATCCCATCTTTAATTTCCCTCTGGAACATCTTCCTGAAAGGGTTTTATGGAAACCTGAACTGGGAGCACGACATTTATATACCTCATTCTCACTACACTGAAAAAAACCATTTGCATAGCAGGTATTAGGGCGCCTTAATATATTAAAATTTTAAGCAAGGAATAAAAAAACCAAAATTATTTTAGCTGATTTAATAAAAGAAAAATATAAGAGACCTTCACGTTTCAACATACAAAACTTTGCATTTGGAAAAACCATGCCTCTGTGGCCACCTGCTTTGGGATGTCTCACCCCTTCTCAAGCCCCCAGCTGGTACCAGTCTCCTTTGGAAACTGGACATCAGAGGAGAATCATCAGTGATCCAACCTATTTTGGCAACACCTTTCATCATAAACTGGAATAGACCTAACAACTATGACCAAGGTAACAGAACAGACCAGGACAACCCACCCCATTCAGCCCCTGCTACCACAGACACCACGTGCACCACCTCTGCTGGCCGTGCACTGCTCTGAAACCCAGCAACGCCTTCTTATACCCCACATCTCTTCCCTGCAGGGTGGATGCCAGCAACAGCAGGGCAAAACTGGGGTCCTCCCAAACTGCTTCCCAGCCCATTTCTGCTGGAGGACTGGGACTGTTTTGGGGCATGCGGACAGAGCTGAAAAATCCTCATTTCTTCCAGCAGAGGGTAGTGGGACACACACGCCCGCAAGCAAATGTGTAAGATGATATTGCAGGCGAGAGATACACACAGTTCAAACAAAACCCAGGGTGCACAACCAGAACTCCACTGCCTAACTCAGTGGAAACGTTACAAAACTAAACACATTCCTCCATTTGCATTCATCTAATGAAGAAATACATCAAACTTAGCTTGTTCTCATTATCTCCACCCTTCCCCAGTAACAACATCATCTTCATTCCCTTTTCTTATTTCGGGAAGGACACCCCCAGGCAACAGCAGAGTCAAAAGAGCCTTTTTCTAAACATCTCTACTAGAAATCTGCCTTCTTTTTCCCTCTGTGGAACTATTCTCCTTTCCTTGGATCTCCTCGACTTTCAGGCTCTGTTTCATCTTCTCTCCTTCCCATTGTCCTGCTCTAAATCAAATGACTGAGCAGTCCCACACGTCCTCCTGCAGCAGAGGAACACAGTGCAGTTGCTGCTTTAATCTGGGTGTGTGGCTGCTCAAAGGCATTCTCAGGTGTCTCCACGGGCCTGCAAGCCCATGGGCAGACCTGCACACAGATGTCCCAGGCTCAGAGCAAAGGTGACCCATGCAGAGGACTCGTGGCTGTTCCCATGCATTCTCTCAACAGATACCAAGAAGAATCACTACAAAGAACAGTCACAGTCTTCTCAAACTATTAAATCGCTGTCCCAAGACTCTCCTGCCTGCACATCAGTGACTGAAACATCTCCGCTTACCATCTAACAGGATTAGGGCAGGCGTCTGGAGGCAGCTTCTCCTGCAGGGAAAATCTTATTACAGAACCTATCAAAAACCAAAATGCTTTTGGGGAGCAATAAAAACCTAAAACAGACCATAGTGACTGTCACATTAACAGTAATTTTTTTTATTTAATTGATGAAACCTAGCAGCACCACTGCCTTAGGTCTAAGTGTTTCTGTCAGCTTGGACAAAATATAAAGCGAGTCTTCCAATATTTGTGCTGGTGCACAACTATTGAATTCAGGTTGACAGAAAACAAAACTACTTTCCTAGAAAACATCCTACAAGGAGATAGCATCTTAATTACAGACAGGGAAATGGGATTCAGGATGGTCTACAGATTTGTTTCTTGCCAATTCCTCTCCAAAGTGCACAAGGTGAGGATTCTCCCAGCAGCCACAAAGGCGGGGGAAGTGTCACTGCTTTACTTTTGTATTATTGACTATACCCCCAAACCCAGAACTTTTAAAGACAGAAGAGTGGCTTGCTCACACAATGCAGTGGACACAGGGTAGCTGTTTTCCCTACTAACACCTCACTGTTGACTAAAAGCCCATGGGGTCTGTCATTTTGGGGTGTGTTTGTTTGGAAGAATCACAGAGTAACCAGAAGAGGTACAATTATTCACTGGATGTGATGAACTAAAACTCTTCCAACTCAGTGGCCATAATTCAGGAGCTTAAGCCAATTACAATTACCTGAGATGCACTAACAGAGCTTAATACTCCCAAGTCAAAACAGGACAATTAGCAGCTCCTGTACCAAAGTGGAAGACTATGGAAATGACATATGTGCCACCATCTGCTAACGATATGCAATAGGCAAGCTCATTCAGGGAAGGAAAAGAAAAGAAATATAAAAAAAGAAACAGTTTCTTGATGAAACTTGTTCCCATTTCCAAGAATCAAAGTGAATATTCAGCTTAAACATTACACTTCCCAGATTCCCAGCTGGGACCAGAATGAGGAGCGTCAAGCACCTTCTGATTTAACTGGTGAGAAATTTCCAGGCCAAATTTTCAAGCAAAAGGTCTGGATACAGATTTGAACTTTGGGATGTTTTGTCTTTGGAGTTCTGTCCTTGCTTCCAGTGGCAATAGCTTGCATTAGTATGTGTACTTTTTCAATACCCAGCTGCTCCTGAACTTTGTTAAGTCCTTAATTCATGCTTTTCCCTTGATTTAATTTAAAGCGTAGGGAGCATCATTCTGCCTTTCAGAAAAAAAAGGAACATTTACTTCTTGCTGAACAGCTGTCACAGTGTAATGAAAATAATTTACTGTTCCATTTTTCTGAATGAATCCCTTATCCCTCCTGTCCTTTCTTCCTTGAATATTTCTTTAAAGTCATAAACTACCAGCAAACTAGTTTTGGCTTATACCAGAAAACTTCTTTAACTCTGGGATAACCTTACTGCCCTTTACGTTCCTCTTCCACAGCAGGTGAGCCTGCCATAAAGGACAGGGGAAGTGTGGAGCTGCACAACACAGGAGAACAGCCACAGAGACATAAGCAAAGCTTGCAAAGATAAAACTGCAATCATCTCCTTCGACTAGGGGGAGAAAATAAAAACAGAAAGTCAGAGCAATCAGAAAATCCAAGCACAGAGCTGCAATTCATATTCTGTGAAAAACTTTGAAGAAAACTTGTAATTTCTCAAATTGTACTACAGAGCACCTGATTCTGCAGGGCAAGAACAAGGTAGAAATGAACCATCTTCTGAGAAGTTAAATCCCTGAAGTACCCTTTGGCAAATATGAAAAGCAATTTCTTTTCCAGAGCCAGAAGAGTGGCTTTTTAATGTTTTAATTCCAGGATGCACATTTGAGTCCTCCAAACAATATTTTTCTCACTCACCCACTGGACTAAAACCAGGCTCTTGTTTATTTACCTGAAGAAGCATAGTCAGGTAGTTTGAGTGACCTGGTTGGGGGTTATTTTTTTCACCAGTTTGTTTATATATTCCACAATTGAACATATTTTTTTTTCTCTGGAAACACCTTGCCTTTAACATTAACTTCATCAATTTTGGGAAGATTTCCATTTAAAACAATACAAAGATATGTCAATAAAAATTAACTGGAAAGTGTTATAGCTCATCTCAAGAGAAGTTCACCAACTAGGGACACAGATTTACTGAAATAATGGCTGAAATTAGTGACTCTCAGCAACAGACTAGTACATCCTTAAACGAGAGATTTACACTGCTGCAGGCTGGGCATGGAGATGCAGATGAGGAGTGGGGCCCATCCCCTTCCTCATCTTCTATCACAACAGCCCTCCCAAAGCTTCTCACTCGTGATATTAATTCTCTGTCATGCTTACAGGCCTGCTTCTACACACTACAAAGAGGAAAAGAGCCTTTTACATTGTTCACTTCTTGGGTATGAGTGACACACTCATTTTATCAGCTCCTCAACATCTGCTGTTCAACATTAAACAGAGATATCAGCAGGTATTATTTTTTTTACAATACCAGATCCATCAAGTCACTGACAAGTGAACAAATCTGCTTGCTTTTCATGGTGCTTTGCTTTGATTTTTTGTAATTAAACAAAAGATTGTTTGGATCCCGCCTTTTCCCTCAAATGGAACACTGCCATACAGCAGTTTAACTCTGCATTTACCTTCTAAAGCTTCATATTCTCTCTTCTCCCTCCCCACGACAGCTAAAGGCAAACCACAGTCCCTGGGACATCTGGAGGTTGTGGTTTGACTGCATCCCTTCCTGCCATGAACAAAAGCAATCAGCTTTGCCGAAATAATAATTATTTAGGAATTGTTAGTATTTCTGAATTGCAAAACTCAATGCTTGCAAAGGCTGTAGAGAACACAGCCCTCCTTAAAAAGGTTATTTAAAAGAAGATAAAGGCTACATGTTAGTTGTCTTAACTGTGCAAGATGAGAAAATGCATCTGCCTTGTTTCTCCAGTAACTGCTATGCAGCAGCTCCTTTGGTATTCCTTGCTTCTCTCAGATTCACATAACCACGGCTTAGTTTCCCAGGGACATTTTGTGGATGTTGGAAAAAAAAATAAAGGCTAGAGACAATGATATGGTTATGCTAAAGATACAGCAAACATAGCCAGCAAGAAAACACAACTATCCTCATTCTGAATAGGAACAGACGCCAAGACAGCAGAACCCTGCCTTGAACTGGACATGTTTTCAATTATTCACAGTTTGTGCCAGCAAAACAAAAAAGGGGTTAAAGTGAATTCAGAACATCTAATAGATGTAGAAAAGACAAGAGCCTGTTCAGAGGGTGTCCTCCCACTGGAGCCCCTGTGCCAGTGCTCCGGACGCTGAGGGGCCGCTCGGCATCCGTGCAGTTAAACCATCCCGGCAAAGCTGCACCCTTCGGCAAAGTCAGCCTGGGTGTGCACTTCTGGCAGAAGGGCTGCCTGGGCAGAGGGGAGGAGCAGGCAAGGAGAACGGATTCCCTTTCTACCAGGATTTTGTTTCCTATGTGTTTGATTCGACTCGGAGCCCTCGCCTGCACAACCACATGGGCGTTGAATTGTTCAAATTACACAGTCTTGTGTTGCTCGTTTACAGCAGCACAGCCAGTGACAAAGAAAAGAACTCAACGTGCTCGGCGCCCTTCAAACAGGAAGAAAGCCCGTGGTGACAGGCTAGAGAATGCGTGACTTGTTTTTTCACCACTCCATGATGCACAGACACCACATGGAGTTCGGGAAACTCCAGAAAACTCTGCACACAGGCTCACAGTTGTCTGCAAGAGTTAAACCTCCAGCTCCCCCGCCCCGAGTTAGGAGTACAAAGCACGAGAAGAACCTCTCTGGAACATCTCTCTTGCAAATTGTTGTAATTTCCCATCTGTCTTCGGCTTGGATGACTTTGCCAGGTCCACAGGGGACGATTTACAGCATTCGTTTTGGATTAAGGGTTCCTACACCGTGACTCAGGAGCCAGAGTAAATGACCTGCAGCTGCCTCACAGAGCCATGTCAAATGGTGAAAGTGCCAGTCCCAAGGGGCTCTGCTAGTGAGTCCTAAGCGAGTTAAAATCCAGCAGTTACCACCTGATCTCAAATTTTAGGAACCAATGACTGTGTCAAGTTGATTAGCAGACTGATAAAAATGTGAAGATTTGTTGGATAACTTCCATCAGAAAGGACAGGGTTTGTTCAGGCTTTTTTTTTAACAAGCAAAGTTGTTGGCTGAACCAATCCAACTAATTTTTTTTCTACTAATGAAATCTATTGTTTGTCATTTGCTTTTGTGTTGAAAACTACTTCTAACACCACACCTTGCTTTGTGTGCAAACAATATTACAAACAGTTGTGTTTGGCTTGACACCTAGTCTAACTGCAGTGTGACTTCACAGAAGTTCACAAAGACAAACAGGCATAATAAGAACAGCATCTCCTGGATCAAAAAATGTTTTCAGAAACAACACATTCATTTGCTCATTATTTCTTTGGAAACTTCTGAGTTTTGGAAATTTCTGGATTTCTCAGTAGGCACGAAGTCCTTTCTCTAGTGAATAGGAAAACCATGCTTTACATTTGTCTTTTATGATGGCATTTTCTATATACTCAGTGAAAGCCAAGACTACAATACTGTATTACTGGACCTTCCCCTCAGTTTTCAGTTTCCATACAGTCACACTTTAGCCAATCAGTGGTGTTGTCTCCAGTGCTACATGGACTTTGCTGTACTGTAAAACTCACAAGTGGAGGCCAGGCTGTGAGAGTCACCTTGAAATGTTTTGCTCCTTAAGCATCCCATCTCTGCAGAGTGGATACACCCTCACGAGTGGATGCTGCCAGCCGGTATTGGGTAATTAACTGCAGTCTGGTAGAAAAACTGTATTAGCACAGCCAAGCCTAACATCGATCTACCAGGTCAGTGCAAATCTGCAATGCAGATGCAGAAGCCTATTTAGTCAGTTTGTTTAAGTATTTTAATTTCAATAACTGAAGCAACTCTACCAGTTCGCTGCTCAGCATCTTCCACACTGTGGCAAATTCTGCAAAACTGACCTAAACTCTTGGTCACTGAGTGCTCGGTGTTGAAACACCCATGTTTGAAACAGGGACAGTGGTCGTGCCTGCAGTGTGTGCAGACTGCTCAGAGACTGACACACAGCAACAAAATAAGCATAAAGAAACACAGTGCTGTAGGTATTATAATCATTTAGTGCTCCCTCATCTCCCGCCACTACAGCTGTGTGAGAGGAAAATGGGTCAAGGAAAGATACACCCTCAACTTTCAGATATTTCAGATACTTATGCCCTATCTTAATGTGGCTGCAAACTCTGGCCCCTCAAAGCTTTGGCCACTCACTGCAACTCCACTGTGTCAGCCTCCAGGTCCACTCCATATTCACATATAAGCCAATTTCAATGTGGACTTCGCAATTCATTGATAATATAAAACAGACTCAGAGACTAACACGTCTACCTAAGCATGCAGGAAGACAATTTTCCCTGGTTGTAAGTGCATCTCTTCCTTCTGATCAAAGATCTGACAGGAACAGGACTGTAGTACACGTACAAGTACAGGAATCAAAAAACTACCAACCAGCACAGCTGGAACTGAGCACCAGCTGGAGCCAGCCTCGACCATGGTCAAAACGACAGACAGAAGCTTTCCCTTTTCCCTCAAATCTTTCCCTTCTAGAGAAGAAGGGCAACAGCACTGTCACCAACATCTTGCTGTACCAGCTGGCCCTGTCTACAGAGCAGCACACAGAAGGGAAAGCAGGACTTCTACAGCTTTTCCTAAAACATACATTTGCATCAAGGAGTGAACTAGTTAAACCACTGTTCCATGCCAGCTGATAAATTCTGTTCAGAAATCAAGTAAACATTTTGAAAAAGGTTCGATTACAGCTGCCTGGGGGCCTGGCAAGATGCAGGAAACTTATGTGACCCACTTATATTGCGGATCAGAAGCCTCTTCCTAGCAGACGGTGAGACGGTGCATGAGGACAGCCAGAGAACGTTCAGGGGAAAGCTCTGCACAGAAATATTCTGCAGTTAGCTGTCTCCAGCTTTCATTACCATCACCATGTCGCATCACAACTCTTTTGGGCTTTTGACTACCAAGGATACTAAAGCTTCCTCATGCAATTTCTCTAACTTTTGATTTGAACCTGTTTCCTTCAATTGAGCTTTTTCTTAACTCTGAAAATCTTTGCATACCAATAATGTGTCAGGAATACTCCCTGTGCATAAAGAATTTACATACTATGCAGCAAGAATCTTTTACAATTGTTTACTTCTGACCAGAAAGAAGGCTCAGAAAGAAGCCTCTGATGGCTCAAAGTGGCAGCAATGGTAAAGTAGGAGTAAAATGCTGCAGCCATGAAAGAGAAAAATAATCTAGTTGAATCATGAAGTAGATGCTTGGAACATATGTCAAGGCCAGATCAAAACAGCCAATTGTTGCTATTATCTACTTAATCTTCTGTTGTGTGGAAAAGGGAGTTAGGAAATTCTTTTCAGCCAACGCGTCTGTCTAAGCCAATGCCCAAGGCAAATAATGCTCTAAACAATAAGGCATTTTGTTTAACTCTGCAATAAATACTAAATTTGCAAAGACAGCTGTTTGGTTGCAGTCTCCTCCTGCAATTTCCAGTCAGTGCTTCATATTTACATAAATAGATAACCACACGTAATTCCCCCACCCTCAAGTCTCAGCTCCTCGAGAGAGCAGGCAAAAGGGTGGAAATTGGGGCTTAGAAGTTTAATCCTTGAAACAAAAAATTAGGCTGCTTCCTTGAGAGCTGCCACATGGTGTCTGTTTGAAAAAGTGACATTTCTGGATTTTTACTTTAAAGTTATTGAAATCTTCTCACAAGATTATCAATCACAGAACAGTTTCATTACAGAAGGATCTCTAGCAGAAGGAATTGACAGGAGCAGCTCGTGTAGCATGGGAACTCAGAACAACCACAGGTCAGGGCAGCAATCTTTAACCTTTGTTTTCAGGGGAGCCTGACCTTGACAAATTACCAACAGCATCTGACTGTACCATGAAGTGGTTCCTGATGTTTTAGCAGCAGTAGTATTCATACAGTAGATTAACGTTATTGTTTGCCCTATCTATTGATTGTGAAAAGCTAATAAATCAACTTTGGCTGAAAAAGGTACATGCAAATCCGTGCTATTATGCTGAAGATATCAGTAAAACAAGTCAAATCCAAACCCAGAAATCGTAATTGAAAGGGACACTACCCTGAAAGTACATTTACCTTCCTCGAAACTCAGTAAAGTTCTATCATCTGGACAGGAGTATGTAAGTTTTAAAATATTTAATAACCCTCAGAATGCAGGGTTCTGGAAGCTCACAACTCTTTGCCAAGCAGTTTTCCATTCTTGCACTCACACCAGACTCTGCTAAACTTTCCATTCCAAGACCCTCAGAGTCCCTGGAATGAGGATGACTGAACATGGTTGTTTGCAGATACAGGAGCAGACAGAGCCCCTCCACCATAAGCATTCCCACCCATGACCAGCTTTCTGCTTGATGGCTCAGAACATCAGAGATGCTCACTGCTGAAAACTCCTAGGATAAAGAAGTTTTGAATTTAGCACCATCCTTCTGGGGAAAAAAAAGAACAAACAGGTTTTTTTTTTTTCTATATGATTCAATGCAAGGCACGAGTCCTTTTGTTCAGTGGGATAAGTACAAATCTTTAACTTGCTTTGGATCCTCTGCCATTCCCTTTTAGAAGCTAACTTGCATATGGCCACACTGAGGCTAAAATAAATACATAATTCTAATGTAACCACAGACCATCCATGGACTGGATCTACAGCACAAAACTCTGACGTGCTACTGAAACTGCAGATGCTTGAAATGTTAGAGGAGGAAAAGCACATAAGCCCCAATGTAGCTCTTATACCCAGGTGCTTCCCCTTCCCTCCTTCTTCACCAGGCACATGGCCCATGCATTGACAAGAGCGTTTGCCCAGTTTGGTTTCCTGGGAGTCCCTATGGCTGCACATCAAGCCAAATGTTCACTTTGCTATCAACATAGCCAGGGGCTTAGAGATGCTCGCCAACCCTTGTTCAACCAGTGTTTCTGTTTTACAACATGTCATGCTTGGTGATACTGAAAGGAAAAGCCAATAAAAGGAAAAATTAATCTTGTGATTAAACAAAACACTTTGGATTGCTGGCTGCTGACGCTGGCACCAAGCCACCTTCTTCGAGGACAGAATAGAACCTGCCTGCTGTCTTCACCAACAAAAGGATTTTTACAAAATAAGAGTGTCTTGCTATGAATGATCAAAATGAGCAGCTTGGCAAAGGGACCTGGCCAATCCTCAATTACAGCTTTGTTCTACCCCAACTTAAAGATGGTATTGCCCAGTTCCAGAATGAGATGATCCTGCTCTTGCAGAATTTCTGCATGCCATGTAAGTTACATCTAAATTCACAACATACAGAATTTATAGAAAATTTTAAGAGAATAAGAGTTTGGAAATTTGTTTTTAAGGTATTTTCATGTGTCAACACAATGTACAGTTTGGAAATCTGAATCCTCAGGGCTTGCTAAGCACCTGCTCCCTCAAAAGCAGGCTTATATGCCATTGAAAGATTTGTGCTGGCCCTTTGGAAAGGGATTAATACCTTTTCAACTATGAATATTTGCATAGGGTACTGTGTTAGTTACGCATAAATTGTAGTTTTTGTCATCAGTTATACAATGTTCATTTTTACTCCGGTAAATGCTAAAGTTTAATTTAAACACTACTTAGGTCTCTCTTAGGGAAATTCAGATATGCAAATATACTTACTTAAGGAAAAAAAAAGAGCTCATAAGCACAGTCAAATCAGAACACACTTCTGAGTGGCTTCTCACCATTGCTGTGCTAGAGGAATAGGACAGAAACTTCATACTGTAAACAGCAGAGGCTGGGTCTGTTATTTGTAAATGGAACCCACCCCCCTTCCAGTCCTGCTCTCCCTATTTCCGCGCATTCTTCAGTTAACTGTAAAATCTCATCACTTTATACATCAATATTGTCTTAAAGTTGAATGGCACAAGCACTGGACAGCCCTTCCTGGTCCAAAAGCTAATCCAAAGCAGGGCAATGAAGCTGGTGAAGGGTCTAGAGAAGAAGTCCTGTGAGAAGTGGCTGACGGAATTTGAGTTGTTTAGCCTGGAGGAAAGGAGGCAGAGGGGAGATCCTCAAGAAGAGGAAATGCCCTCACGTTGCACCAGGGGAGGTTTAGGTTGGATATTAGAAAACATTTTTTCACTGAAAGGGTTGTCAAGCTTTGGAACAGGCTGCCCAGGACAGTGGCTGAGTCAGCATCCCTGGAGACATTTAAAAGTGTAGATGTGGCACTCAGGGACATGGTTTAGTGGTGACTTGGCAGTGCTGGGTTAACAGTTGAACTCAATGAGCTGAAAGATCTTCCCAAATTCTATGATCTATGTTTCAATCTATGTTAAATCACGTGAGTGACCAATTAACACCACCACCAAAACCAGCAACACCACCTTCACACAAAAACATTTAAAATGTGATTAAATCCAACTCCCAAACACTGTAAGACTTCTCATTTTTAATTTCAATACAGTTGCTGTTGTTA
Source organism: Platysteira castanea (assembly GCA_013397175.1). NCBI lineage: Eukaryota > Metazoa > Chordata > Aves > Passeriformes > Platysteira > Platysteira castanea. Next base: position 400,533 of record VYXC01001933.1, on the reverse strand, counting down.
CGGTGTACCCATTAGTCTTGGCAGCACCAAGGCCCTTCAGTGGATCAGAGATCAATGTCACTTCTTACAAACCAGCTTTCCAAAAACCAGTTCCATCCAGCAGCTGTACACAGCTGTCTCCCAACAAATGTGGTGACAGAGTTGCTTCCCAGTAATAAATGGTAAAGATACCACTGCTTCCCCAAACAAATGCTATCTCTATGAAAACCTCTCCATTTGTTTTTTTAAATGATCTTCAGCCATTCCTAAACTCATCATGGGGGACACTGGAAAGTCTTACTGAGAGGCAAGTTTATGAGGACACAAATAATTCGATCAGAAGAAACCTCTGGCCAAATCTTTCATGATGAATAGCAGAATATCAGTTTCTGGAATCAATGTCTCTAAATAGTTGTGGCAGATAAAAATGGTGCTGAGACATAAATCCCATAATCTGGCATGGAGTACAACCTGCCTGTATGCTTCCCCTACTGAAGGAACTGTAAGCAGCTTTTATTCAGCTCACCAGGCAGAAAAAAAGCATGTGTTGAAAGAAAAGTTGTGCTACCTAATGCTATAATCTATAAAGGTGATGAATAGCCCAAATGTTGATGCAGCTGGTGAGGAGATGCTGTCAGATCATTAAGCACAGCCGGGTGATTTGTCAGTGTTCAAAGACGCAGAATTTCCTATCTTCCACTTCCTCCCTTAGGCTCCTTGCACATGCACATGTCCTCCAAAGCCATCTTTCATTACAGCCCGAAAATCATATTTTATCTCCTCTTTGCCCTACTCACAAATCTGCCAGGTTTCCAGGGATGATTTTCAGCTCAGTCTCTCCTTTCTCAGAGAGGCTGGGTCTGAGCACAAACCTTTATGAGCAAGTTTAGGCTAACACACTGCACTATGATTATCATGTCTACTGTTCTAAGGAAATTCTTTGCTGCTGCAGTAGCTGAATGCATGTGGGCTTTTTTCCCCCTCTCTTGTGGCTACAGACAAAAAGTACTGCTGATGCGTGCTTTTTACAGAGCAGCAGATTGATGTCAGATTAATTCTAAAACCTATTTTATCAGATTAGTTTGATTAGCTTAGATTTCACATCTGTTCTGTAAGACAAACTGAGAATCTCTCTCCAGTTTAAGTTCTGGGAGAAAAAGCAGTGAATTCACAAATGTATCCTAACAGAGACATAAAACTCCCCCTAAAGAAAAAACCAAAGTGAGAGGCACCAAGGCAATGACAAATGGAAGGAGTAAAAGCACAGATAAGCATGAGGAAAGCTCCTCCATTAACACTCTACCACGACCAGTGTGCCTATGACTTTGTTAAGCAGCATTGCAAGATCACATTGAATTTTTCACTTATGTAAGCAGTCCTGCTTGGGTAGAATGAGCAACCTAGCAGGAAGGTTCATGGTTTAGTCCCACAGACTAAAGAAGGTAAGAAGGTAATTGGAGCATTCTTCATGTTGGTCACAGGGTGGATGCTCTTCTGACTTAACCATAACGCTGTAACTGAGACATCTCACTGGAGACAAAAGGAACAGACACAAATACAGTGTGAGAAAAGGATCTTCAAAAACACCGTACAGAACAGGATTTTTCACTTGTGTGCAACTAAGATAATTTCTGCTGGAAAAATCCACTCCTCCTGCAGGCTAATATTTTGCATATAACGAACATAACCCTGAACATGGAGGTTTCAACTAAGACACCCAGAAAAACAGATACCTTTACATTCTCAAAGCAAGCAAACTTTTGACTGGCTAGGGGAGAGTTGGAGACACAGGAACTTCATTTTTTGGTCTCAACTGACTGCCTTCCTGTAACTCAGCAGCAGCTCTGCACTGCATTAATCTTACTTTGCAAATGCTCCACAACATGGACTGGCTGGGCTTCAGGACAGTCAAAAAAAACTCAAGTGGAAACTGCTTGTGTTTGCTCAACACTTCATTTTCAGGCCACTTGTCATCTTGGTATTAACAATGCCATGGCAATTCTACTGTAGAACAAATTCCTTATAAATATGGATTTCCAAAACTGAAATGCTTAGGTAATAAAAGCAGCAGAGACACAAACCCACAAGCAGGATCATGTTTAAGACTGGTTGCAAAATGTGACTTGACTGACAACTCTTCTTAACATCTTTATAAATTTCATATACAAGAAAAATGCATTTAGACAAAACAGCGAATGACAAAAGCAGCATTTGAAGACCCGAATGCAAGACGCAGAAATGTTAATAGAGTATTTTATTATTGCACTACATTTTCAGGCTGCATAAATAAGTGTACATATATTGGTGGCTGTACTAAGCCACTGTGACAACTATGACTTTATTGTGGCAACAAAATGCCAAGAAATCCCCGGAGATTTAGCAATATTTTCTGACACCACAATCCTGCAGCTATCTCCACAAGCAATTAAATGAAAATGCTGCACTGCCTCCTGCTACATTCCAGAGAGCTGTATCAGGCAATTCAGCCTGTCTAAGAAAAACACTGACAATGTACAGCCAGTGACTGACAGCTGCCAATCAGCTCTAACCCACCACAACCTCCTGAAATGGTTCAGATAGGCTGGCAAGAGAAATACTATATTGCATTACCCCTCGCATGTCAAGAGTATCTTCCAAACAGATTAGTCCTCCTGAAAAGGAAACCTATATTCTTCAAGGGGTAAAAAAATACAGTTGTGGAAGATGCCAGGTTGTTTTGCACTTTCTATGCCAAGCCTCCCTGCCACCCCCACCACAGAGAGAGAACTGGGCCATGCTGTGGAGAGCGTGGCAGCAGCCACCAAGAATATCCAAAGGGGAGATGCTCAGCTGAGTCTAGTCAGGCATCCAGTCTGTTGCTATCATCTTCTTGCTTGGCTGGAGGAGAGGGAAGCTTGCAGCTGGCTGAGACACACCAGTGCTGGCATTACAAAAAAGCCCTCAGAAGGGAACAGAAAGAATATAGTTTCCCAGGGAGTAAGACAAAAAACCCCAGTTAGAACCGACTGCCTTGGATTAAGTGTGTAAAGGAACAGTAAGTGAAAACAGGGAGATACTGGATGTAGAGGAGAGAGCAGCGAGGCAAAAGTACAGAAGACAGAAAGGAAAGCAAAAGTAAAGGAGATGGCAGAAAGAGCTGCAAGAAAACAAGAAGCCTGTTTTCCACAGCAGTGACATACTGGAGCCAGTGTGGATAGTTTTTGTTCCAGCAATGGCTCTGGGGAAGACAATTGTTCCACCTTCATTCCCTCTAGTGTCGTGCTGCTCAATCAGGCACAGTAAAAATCTCTGCCTCAGAGGACTTCTGGCAACCAAGCCTGCCCTTAGAATGAAGCAGGGAGCTGAACATGGAAAGGCTCGGCATCACACAAGACAGGTCACTGAATGCTGCTAGGAAATCTTGTACGTCCTCAAGCTCAAAGCTACCAAGGGTACTTCCACAGTAAATTTACAACATTTCAGTGGTCAAGTCAGAATCATGCAGCCTTTAGCTCTTACAGGTTATTCATACAAAAGATAAGGACTAGTTGCAAATTTTGGCTTCTCTTTTTTTGGGAGGAGTTTTCTTGCCTAATTTTGGCTCTGTGTCCACTGTGAGCTGGGTTAAGCTTAAGCAGTCAACAGCTCTGCTTTGTCATTCCAGAGCTGGAATACACTGAGGTGCAGCCTCTATGTGTGTGACAGCCTCTTCCTCGGGTTGTTCAGACAATTCCTGTGTGTACCAAAGGACATGCTATGCAGGAATCTGACACACAGGAATTGATTTTAACACATTATTCAGGATTATGTCTGTTTTCATCATGCTTTTCTATTCCAAGCAAAATCACTTTCTGAAACTATTAAAGGACCTGGCATCAAATAAACCAGAGCCTCAATTCCTGCCTGGAGGGTCCATGCTGCAGCATTTGTAGACTCAATCTAAAGGCAAAGTTTGCTGACAGACAGCCAGACTTTGAAACTTCGTTTGCACAGGCTGTACCAGAAGCATCCACCGCTAATACAATTCCAGCAAACATAGCAATCATTTGTTCTGCTTGACAAAGGTCACCAGACATCAGCTTGAATCTCCCACTGAAGTCCCTTTACCAAGTTTTGCTTTCAGTGGCAGAACCAAAGCTGGTTCATAATGAGCTTGGCCCCATTTTTTATAATAAGCAGTCAGGAACATTATGCATTTTTTTATACTCTGCAATTTTAAATTTACAGGGTATAATCCTGAAAACTAGGCTTAAGTTTAATATGCTTTGAATTCACATGATCTCATTACAGGATGAGATGATTCTAGACAGACTCTGCACAACTGCACGGTGAATGTACTCAGGGGCCCAGCATGTGACAACTACGCACGTAACTCAGCAATTCTGCCTGGAAAGGAGGGTTTGTATAATTTTACTCAAAGAACCTTTTGATTTCAGTCTTAGTCTTTTGGCTAACTGGCAAATTCTGAATGCTAAAGTAGCCTGCCATTTAGCAACAACTCCCCTTAAAGCTATTAGATTTCATTCTGGGGCACAAAAAAGGTACACAGTTTTACAAGAACTTTAAGCTGGTCTCTTACTATTGCAAGTGTCGACTCGCTCTTACCTTGCAGTACGATTTGCAAGGTAACAGGAGGTTGATACCTTGTCTAATTCACAAGTGCAGAGTTATGTGGCTTTTGTGTCTAATTTATACATGGACATTTCCAACTTTCAAAGGGGAAAATGTGATTTAAGTACAAGATTGTCTGCCAAATTCCTCAGACAATCACAGATGTTTCATACATGTCTGACTTAAGAGGGCTGACTGCTGAAACCTAGACTTATCCAAACCACTACAAATTCCTCTACAAGCCATTTGTCTAGAGGCAAAGGACGAGATCTAGATTTATGGATCATGACACAAACTTATAAATCTTTATTCTCAGTTTATGATTTAAAAAACATTTAAATATGGAGTTTGTCAGTCAAAGTAGCTTTTGGTCCTTTAATCCTGAATTCCAGTTTAATGGAGCAGAAGCAGCATTCGTGTTTCCCTGCCTCACTGTGCACTTGGTGGTTTTGTACAGTGCCAGTATCCACAGCACGAATGCAAGGAACCAGAGCTGCAGAGTTCTGGAAATGCAGCTGCCACCTGCACACTGGGGAATAGCAAAGATCAGGAACCTTTTCCCCCCAGCCTCACCAGAGGGAAGAAGAGCCTCGAGGGTTCCCTGCAGGAGGCACTGCTGCTGGCACACCAGCTACTGCTGCTCCAGCCTCCCGAGGAGGTTGCCTGGCATGGCAGGAGCAGAGAGGCTCCTGAAGACCCACCTGCCCAACCCCCAGAGCCTGTGGTGTGTGTCAGTGTCACTCAGCTGAGGATGGCATTTGGTTTTTCAAACAGCTTGTCTTGATAACTGCGGAGAAACTCCAGAACTGCCTGTTCAGTTTCTACTCTAGATCAAGTTGCCCTCAAATCACTGTTGCTTGACAATTTAAAAAAAAAGAACCTGTCTTCAGTTTTAGCTAATTTACCAAACTTCAACAATTTTGGGTGACTGAACATATAATTTTCAATCTGTGACAAGTGAACTTTTCCACTAATATTTTTAACAAGCAAAAGAAAACCACTTCTTGCCCAGTTAAAATCCAGTAACTTAATCTTTATGATACTAATGGTGATGATGTTTGGGGCCTAAAATTTGGCAGGGTGTTGCCACTGATTTCTTCAAACCAAAACTTTTAATCATATATTATCCCAATTTTTAAAATAGCTTTAGCTGGTTCAAAACACCATTTTTTCAGTGAATGAGCTATTCAAAAATCCTAATCAGGGACCCATTTCACTAGAAGCTGTATAAACACAGCTGCTAGAAAGGCTCTGGTACAGATTGCAACATAATGGTTTGAATTCTGTTTGGAGAAGAACCTCACAGCGGCAACTTAAACATGTCAAACATGCTTCTGTGGCCCCCAAAAGTAATGTGATATGGTTTGATTAAAAATAAACCATAACAAGTGAAACGTAATAGTCAAACGCAAAGAGCAGAAGGTGGAGTCAGAGCAACCATGATGTAAGTTTATGAGAATTTCCTCTTGAAGAGCAACACCCATGAGTAAAAGAGGAAGAAGACGAGCTGAGGAGGAAAGACAGCTTCGAGGAAAGAGAAGTGAAAACAACCTGAGGCAAAACCAGAGCCAAGGAGGCCACCTGAGAGTTGCTCTGCCTGCAAGAGCACTGCCAGCCCTGGCCATCGAAGCATCCGAGGAACCACTAATCCTGGCGGGAGGCTTCCAGGATTTAGCACTAACGTGTGGAAGACTCTTCAAATTGTATTCTGCTTCAGTCAGGTCATTTTCTTTCAAAACAATTCACTGCTTTCAGGGCTCAGGAAAAATCCATTGTGGAGCCAGATGTGAAAATGTTTAACAGCATGCAGAGTACTCCGTGCCAGGAGAAAGCCCAAACGCAGCTATTCGGACACAAGGCTCATGAGGCTGCAGGTGGAAAAGTGAAGCTCATGAAGCTGCAGTGAGAGGGCTGTTCCAGGTAGCTGCTTCCACGGGCTCTTCTGGATGCTGCAGAAAAAGATCAAATACAGGTTATACACACTTTGCAGTGGTTTTAGTGAGTGGGGTGGGGAATGGGAAGGTTGGTTGGTTTATTTGCTCAATGCTGAAATAGCTCTAAGTTGCAGCTACAGAGATCTATAATCCCTGCAATCATTTTATTGTGTCACAGAAACATATATTTGAGATAGTCTGCCTGGGATTTATTCAGTACATATAACAGCAGCAAGGAGTTTTCAAAAAAGAGTTTGTGGTTGGATTGATGGACATGTAATCACTTTGGAAGGCAAGATGAATCACTCAAACTAGTAGGGTAAAGCAAAAATACACACTGAATTCCCTCAGCCAAGGAAACAAAAGAACAAATTATCACATTCTACATGAACTGGGGGGAAAAAAAAGGACCAGAAAATCTTCCAAGACAACTGACTTCAAAGAGTATTTGAATTTCATATTCAAAGAATTTCTAGGAAGAATCTTTTTGGAATGGATGTGACATTTCTAATAACTCACTACACAGCTTACCTTCTTGCTGGTACTTGAATTCTCATTCCTAGGAGAAAAGAGGAACATATCAGTGTTGCATCACCAGGGTGAAGCTGGGGGTGTTCTTAAGAGAATTTTCAAAAATATCTACTTACCAAACTTGTGCCTCTCAGGTGAGGAAGGTCCCAGTAACTTGGATTCTTTTGATCATCTTCAATTAAAAAAAAAAAAAAAGAAGAAGAAGAAAAGAAAAAAGGGGGCTGCATTCTCAGGTTGCAAATACTGGAGTTACCCAACTTGAACAATCAGCGTTGGCTGCTGCAGATGAAATTGGCTATGGCAAAGTAAATCATGTTGCACAGCAGATGACTTAAATCTCCTCTCAGGCCCACCCGTACTACATAAAGAGAGGGCTGCCTTCAATTCAATAACCACGCTGGGTTCCCTGAGTTTTTCCTTGGGTATTTCTGCTTGTTCCTTAAACTTATCAGTTCTTCTGACTGGACAATTTTGTACAGAATAAATGGTTCCTTCCAAAAATCCCATTATAGACTATGGATTTTTCCCCCCAGATTCTACTTCCACTGAAGTCCAAGTCTTCTCTTGGACTTTCCCTGCTGGCAAGGCAGCAGATCATTGCTATCCTTTGGATTGTTCTTGCTTGCTTGTTTATAGGAAGCGGTCTGGACTTCCTAACAGACTGCACCTGTGAGAGATTTGCCCAAGCAGCAAAACCACTCCCAGGAAAACAGTTTTTAACCACACTACTTAATAATGATCTGTGGGATGTACTGCCTCAACTGTGGATTTCAGCATGTTGACTCACAAAATGTTTCCATGAAATGGAGCTTTTGGTCTCATGAGGATATTTCTTGCTAGGAATGATCTTGATGCTCATTTTCTTTATGTGGAGATTGCTGACTTGGGGAGGGAGATGAGGATAGCCAAGGAGAACACCAGGGGTCAAATCAAGGACAGGAGACAGACCACTTGGTAGGGTAACTATAGATCCTCGTATTTTGCTGCAGGATATGATTTGTACATCAGGCATTGCATTAAGAAATACGACACAAAAGCCACAGACTGTGTATCGTGTTTAATTCTGGCAGCCTAAGCGAGCTACGAAGTCCAAGCCCAGTAGGAGGAAACCTATACAATATGTTTGACATATGTTTGTTCTTATACAGCCCCTCCCTGTAATTTCACCCACAGACTCTGGTGTTGGAGTGCATGGCTCACTGTTTGAGTTCAGTTTTGGAAGGTATTTACAATCCTGACAGAGGATCTTATTTCTACCACAACAGTTACCCAGATTCTCTGACAGGACACAGGACAAGTTGATTTCAGGCATAAATTGACTACAGAAGATTTCAATGTGTTTATTTTGCAGCTTTATGAAGAAAACACTGATGGATTTTCGATGCTTTATCACATCTCCTCTATGGCCATGTGGTTGACATTACTTTGGACCTTTAAGCAAAGAAAACTTTCAACTGCATTACACGAGATGAACCAAGAAATGTTTTTTGGTGACCTCATAGGACTGCTTACATGTCAACTAAATGTCTGTAATTACTCATAAATTCTTAGCTGGGGTTGAATGTAATTAATATTTCTGTTGATTATCCAAAGCCTTAGAGACCTCTTAACTTTGCACAGTGCATTTATTCCAACTACTGATATAAATCAGTTTTCTTGAGCCTATAAGGAAATCCTTCTGGGATAGGTGTTAAGTTGGTCAGAAGTGTTTGATTCACAGTTGTGAAAGTTGAGGACTTCTGCCTTCCCCACTGCAGTAAAATACAGCCTAAATTCAAGTTTCTATTCTTGCTGTGACAATTTGTCCTTTCTATACATTTTTTTCTCACTAGCAGAGTCTTTGCATGCCTTCTCAATCTCTGCTGAGATTAAGCTGCTATACTTTAACAGACAGTACAAGCAATATTCAAGCCAGTAGCTCAGATATGATGGAACTGCTTTGCTAACAGGATTTTTCAGGAGGATAATGGAGATATTTGTTCCAGTCTCTAACTCTAAAAGTTAAAACCTACAAGTTAAAACTTTCTCTTAACTTCTCTGACTCTCAGCCACTGACAGCACACCCAAATTATTAGGGGTGTACAGTATGATCCTACAAGTGGAGAAGATAAAACTGTGCGGCCACTGTCAAGTGCCTTTCCATTTTCATAAAAGGGACAGAAGCTTGTCTGAATGATTTTTTAATGAACTGACTTATGGAATTAGCTAAAAGATTAAGTTATACTACTTCTGAAGTACAAGAATGAAATTACAGGTGTGACATAGACTGTGTCAAGTTTTGATTTTTCCTTTATTTGAATTCTCTTGCCAAATATAATTAAAACATGTTTAGGTTGCACTTATCTTTTTTTCATAGTAGCAGAATACAAACACAGATGTAAATCACCTCACAATTTTTCAGTATTATCTGAAGCTGGAACTTAAAACCTTTCCGATGTACACATTTGATTATCTTGGGTTTGGATTATTAACAACAGAGTTATTTTTGGAGAAGTAAATGTTTATGTCCAAATTAAAAAGACAAAAGAGGTTGCTACTAAACATATTGCCTTTCTCAGTAATCAAATTCTCCCCAACAAAACCAGACTGACTCTCAAATGAATGACCTCTTACACTGAGACTCCAGCAACAACCAGAGAAAAACTGACCATTGTCAGAACACAAAAAGTGCCAAGTTCCAAGACTTATTTACCACCACCTCACAATAACAGAGAAGGGATGCACTGAGGATATTAAAATACTTATCAAGTATGAAGGTAACAGGAATAAATCTTCTTAAAATGTTGTAGGCCAGCTCCCACAGATGGGATTTAGCTTTTATGTTGAAAGACCTTGGTTCAAACCCACAAACTCTTTTGGGGTCACTGCATAAGTGCTTGAAGTTTCCAAAGATAAGTAGAAGATCAGGTTCATGGTCTGTTCTCCTTAATAAATAACAGTAATAATATGAATCATTCTCCCTTTTCTGAGTCAAAGCTTCCCAGAATCATTCCAAACTTCCCCCCTCCAGCCTTATTTTCTAATAGAAATCCCTAGTAAAGTAAAATGAGGAAATTCAGTGCTTGTTTGCAAGAAGCATTCCCTCCCACAGAGCAAGCATTTTTTCACCCTTGGAAAAACAGTTTCCCAAAATGGGGCACTGCATTAAATCAATATTCCCGAACATGAACAGGCAGAGGCATGAATTCCCCTTGTTTCTGGAGGGCAGGGCAGCCCCCAGTGTGGTAAAAAAGCCTGACCCAGCAGGTGTCTATTCACAGCTCAGGATCACCCCAGGTATCTGGTGACAGAAGTGCCGGAGCTGTGCTGCTCTCTGCCAGGGAACTGTGCAGGCCAATTCCCTGCCAAGTCTGCTCCACACAGGCACACACAGTCAGTCTCCTGGGAAACCTCTTTCTGCTTCAGTTCTGATAGCATTCGAAACTCTTAATGGAGTATTTGACTCAGCCTTAACATAATCAGATCAATCAGACGAAGATGTAGAAAATGGTTACCAAAAATTATTAGTTTCAGTGTTTTCTCTGGCAGAAACAAAAATAAGTTCTGGTAAGGCTGAAGATGTCAGGGAAAAACATCCCCAAAGGATGAGAGAGAAACTGGAGTCACAAAGGCGAACACATGGTAGAGAACCAGAAAATCCTCCACTGGGTTCCAACTCCTAAATTAACAGTATATTCTGACGCACGCTGGGGAGAGACAGCAGTGAGACAATCTGGTTGTTCCCTTTATGAGATGAAAACAAACTCTTCTCCCTGCTCAACCTTTTACAATAATCCCATGAGGAATTGCTCCAGCCAGGCACGCACAGAGCCAGCACACCCACCCAGCCAGGCTGCACGGGGCAGGTTTTCCCCACCACCAATCTCCTGTGTCCAAAGGGTCAGTTCACACCCCCCAGCTCTTTTAGGGACTGGAGCGTGTGTGGAATGCACAACTGTCAGACCTCCAAAGCCACCTGCAGGACTCCATGGCTTGGGGAGGGGGAGGAAGGTTATCTTTTGACAGTAGAAAAGAAATGCAAACTTTAATTGCTATATAGCCAGTGCCTAGCACATGTGAGCAGGGATGATAAGGACAATACCTATAACAGTTCAAATTGGGTTTTAAAGAGAAAGTGCTTAATCCATTTCTAATTAAGTCACACGAAGTAGTGAATTGACACTCTAAGTGTATGTATGCAAAAACAGCTGCGAAGAGAAGCTGGGTAACTCGTCTCGGCGCAAGTTAGCTCACTTCTGCAATCTATAACTCATCTACGGACAGCACTCACTGTGCCAAAACTCCACGTGGCCACTTTGAACTGGAAAACAAGCCAAAAGCAGAGGACAGGCACCCAAAGGGAACACAAAAGCAGATTCCAGCAGCTTTGCTTACGGGCTCTATTCATGCTGCTTAACCCCACACAATGCAGCCTGGCAGCCCTTGCCTGACCAAATTAGCAGCGTGTCCCTAATGAGCCTGACAGCTCAGGATGGTGCCATTAACCAAGCAGTCGATGAGACTTCCCTGCTGCCTGCCCAGGTGACTGATGTCCCTCTCACACACTGCCACTTCCTTACGGGCAGGCCTGTGACCTGGTACAGAGGGTTGTGATTTTGGTTTTTTACAATGGTATTTTCAGTTTTCAGATAACTACAGCCTTAAGCCAAAGGGCAGAGAAAGAAGCCAAATCCTCCTAGATTTGCCGAAATGACTTCTGCCCATAGAACTGTGCTCAGTAAAAAGGTACAGAAAGGGAATACTCCTGCATTGATCCCCACTCGGACACTGCTCAGCCAGCAGCTGTCCAGGACTCTGGCAGCCAAACATCACCGTGTCCTTCCTCAGGAAAGCAGCACTGTCACTTGGTCTGATGTTTTTTGCAAGGACCTCCATCACTCCACCCACTCCAGTTCCAATCTCCAATGTCAGACACAAAAAATAAGAGCCTTCTTACAAGCATTCCCAACCAAAAAGGAACTGATTGGTAGATCTGATCCTTCTTGACCTTGAATTTTTCGATGGACACATGATTCAAGATGGGCTAACACCACATGACTGAACTTCAAATCTGAGTTTTGAAGAGGCTTGGACAGAGTTGTTCATGTACTTAATTACAAAGTTTAGTCTCCTGATTTATGATCTAATTTAGATTCAGAATTCTGTGGTCTACTTCTATTTACCTCTTTCTTCACTAGTGTGTATTCAAGGGCTCTCACAAGCAAAATTTTCATAAAAACAGAAGAATCAGCCTAAAGGACACTTCAAGATCAACTCTTACAAACCTCCTTAAGTGTGTACAGTGCAAATGTAGCATGGGAAGCTTTCTTCTCTAAATTAGCATTCAGCTGGGTTGATCTCTAAAGCAGTTCAGATAGAGAGTGTAACCCCGAGGTTTTTACTAGGCTTCATCCTACAGCTGGCTCTTTCACTGAGAGATGGAGTGTTATGATACTGCACTGCAAATTCAAAAGCAGGATACAGGGCATAAGATACGCATTCAAAGTGTCTGCAAGAATCAAACATAAAAGATACAGAGCACATTGCTGCTTTCAGAGATATGAAAGATGATGATGATATTTGTTCTGTGTTAGATTAAAACCTTCCAATATCAGGTCAGCAGCCGCAAGACTTGTGAATGCTGTAATGACACTTTCACACTCCGCAACTGGGTAGGTAATTGCCATAGTAAGGAGACCACAGCTATCCCACACTGCAGCCTCTTTAACCTGGATTAGTTGCTGCTCTCCAGCCTGTGGTTCTCTCCTCATTATTTAAGCACAGACAGGAGGAAGGTGCACAATTTCAAGCAGGATGGAAGCTGAAATAGCTCACTGAAATCCATAGTGACTCTTGGTCATCAGAACAGGACCTGCACATCTGTGTGAAACGTGGGCTCCAGTATGTCAAAGCCAAAGCTTCCAGCTCTCAGGGCTTTGTTTTCCAAGAAACAAAGTTCACTGATAACAACTGATAACAACATGCTTCTCCGGACCATGACACTCTTTCATTCTCAAATCCTTGTTTCATCTCACTAACAAAGCAAACAGTACTTAAGCAGCCTAGAGATGTCATGCACAGACAGTTAAGCAGTCTCATGGAGCCATTTTACATTTTAAAAAGCACTTATATTTCTGCATGTCTAAATGTTATGACTTATATTAAAAAAATAAAGTCAATCAACATTTTTATCAGTTAACACTACCAAATTTTTTTTTTAATTTTACATAGGATAGTTTTTCTTAAATTCCTTTGAGCAGCAAGTTTCAAAACTAATCTGCAGTGGAATTCTGGGTGGACAAAATTCTGAACAGAAGACATTTTGCCATTTGCCCCAACACTGACAAAACTGTGACAACAGCAAAGCACGCAACTTGCTCTGTCCAAATGATACTTCTGTTCAGCTTTTTTGCATACTTATTTAAGATGCTATGAGAAAAGCTGTAAAAAATAGAAAAATCTTCTGATACATAAATCCTAAGTAATACCAAAAATAAGGAAATATTCCTTCGAGGTAGAGGTCTTAAAAAAACCCAAGCAAACCCTTCAGTTTCACTTATACAGGAGCTTTCTAAAAACGAAATACTACTGAAGAATCTTATCTCTTATAAACTGATCTGCAATTAAAGCAGAACAATAAACCCCCCGCCCCCCCAAACACCAACAAGAAACCCCTCTAAACCACTTTTGTGAACCTCTTGCACTGCTGGCTCTCCAGAGGGAGGACTGCAAACTAAACAAATCCATGAAGGCAGCACCACACTTTGGTTTCAACTGCTTTTGAAGTCTCACCTGCTTTTCTACCAAAGAAAAAAAGCACCCTTTATTGCTTAAGCCAACTGAACAACAGTTTGCTTTCACACAAGCTCAGATACCTTACAACAATTACAATAATAATTTGAGTCTTAATTTTAGGAGTTAATTTCTCAGCCCTATTGCTTGGGGGAGGAAAAATGGGCAAAAGAAACCTCCAAAGCATAGATAATATTAGTAACAAAGATATTTGGATCCAGATTTCTCTGAGATTGGCAAAACTGTATGTGAGACACTAACCTAATCGTACTCTTGCTGGTTTAATGCCATTGCTCAGCCTTGTTTTCTTCATCTTGCAGAGCAAGAGGGTATGGAAGGAGATGCAGATTGTTGTCTCAAATCTGCCACTGTGGACTTCAGCCCAGAAAGAAGTTCTAGAGCGAAGACAGAGAAGATACATCCCACATGACATAACCCAACACCGCACAAAATGAAACCTTACTTAAGAGAGAAAATTGCAGATAGGAAGATGACTTGTTTAGCTCATTTGGTTTGTTTTCAGAGCAAAGCTTGCTTTAATTCCCATCCATTTTACTAATTATTCCAAAGTGTATGTCTGTGCTCAGTGTTGCTAATCAGAGTGTGCAGAAACAATACCCTCTCTGCACTTAGAGCCAAATTTAGAGGTCTGCTGTCCAGTTCATAAAGTTCAGGGTTTCTATGAATAAGCTTAATTAAGCCTTGGAGAATATCCAGGCTTCAGGACATAATTCCCACACAGAGCCTTTGAAGCAAGATTTCAGCATCATCCCTCCAGGAGATAAATGGATTCAAGTGGTACGGTATCATATTGTTTTCCCCTTTAACCTGAGACAGCTTAAAATGGAACATTGCTATTGAGCAGGAACCAGCTCTTCCTCTATGTATTTTGTGCATTGAACTCATGCCTCGAAGTGGCTACCTGAAAACAGAGGCTAGACAAGAATAAGAGAAGAAAAGTAGGTATTTATTTGAAGGGCCTTCAAAGGTACACCCTGGGCAGTCAAAAGCTCCGAGGGGCTCCACCCAAGATGTATGCTGGGTCACAGGTTCTTCACACTTTTATAGGTTCAGTCCATTTGCATATCAGGGTTGATTCTCCAATTATAATTTCAGTTAATGATGTATTTACCCCAAGTTTGCTCCTCCTCTCAAAGGCTTTAGTGTACACATTTTGGGGTCTGGAACAACAAGGTATCCCTGAAGTGCAAAACTAGAGAAGCTTTGTTATGTCTAACCAGCATGAGAGAACAGCAGCTAACTGGCCACACGAAGCTTTAGAGTTACACACTAGGCAGTACAGGATTTGAAAAATATAAGAGTTAAAACCTAAGGCATCAATGTCCTGGAATTTATCCAGATCCAACATTAAGATAAGTATCCAGAAATAAAACTATGAAAAGAGTATATGAGCAGCCCCAGGCTAAAATGAATTGCACCTTACCCTTGTTTTTTAAAAATTCATCCCTTGTACCACCAAACTGCTGGAAAAACTCTTTCTTCCCAAGCCCTCACTTCTTCCTATCTCATCACAGGTTCCCATTCAAGGCCAGTGACTCAACACCTCAGCAGGGAAAACAGTCCAGGCTGAAATTTATACCCAACAGGATGGGAGAATGTTATGCTCATTTCAAGGAGGAAGGAAGGAAAAGCCATTAGCAGTCAGAAAGGAAGCACATTTCAATAAGGCTCTTTTGTCTTTAGAAAAGGGAAAGCAAGCTGAGAAAAGTTCTCCCCACTACACCGTTGTGCTTACATGGGCTTCTTGCTTGGAAAAATCTTTGATTTTGGCAAAAATTACACAAAAGAAGAAAAAAACCTAAACTGCTTAAGAAAAGAAACCTTCTAAATAATAATAACACAGATCTGTGCTGGAAAAGATTTAAATATTTGCACCTTCCAAGTAAATAGGAGGAGTCAAGGCCTGTAGGTGCCAGATAAATACTGGCACTGAGTCATTTTTCACAGGAGCAGTGACTGTCAGACTGGCTCTGGGTGAGTGGCTGGGCACACACTGGGGACACGGTGCTGGACCTTTTCTTCTTTTCTGTCTCACAAAGAACATAAGGAACACCACTCAAGCCTACCCCAGAGGTTTCTCTGGTTGCCTCTGTGCACCCACCAAGGCACAAGAACTCTTTATCACGCAACTGTCCACTCCAAAATGGAGAATTCAGCAGGGACACAGAGCAAGGAGATGCTGCTGGAAAGCAAGTGAGGGTGAGCTCCCCAGGACAGGGCCTACAGCACACTCCAGAGATGTAAGACTTGGAAACATAAATAAATCTTTGATGCACTTTTCTTCTTCTACTACAGTGAGGAAATCCTGGAAACAGGCAAGCATACAGCACTGGGAGAAGTGCCAGGCAGGTTTCGCCCCGAAATGGCATCTCCCTGAGCTGCAGGGGCTGTGGGACCATGCATCCACTGGCACGGAGCAGAGCCCCGTGCAGAACAGCAGCGCTGTCCTGACGTCCCTGCTTGCAGCACATGCCTGGGTAGTTTTTCCAGAGAAGTTGCAGGTCCTCCTGCAGCTGTGCCCGTCCATCTGTTTCCTGCTTTTGATGAAAACTCCGCACCTTGGCTAGACTGGATTTGAGCCTTAACAGGGATTGTTTTACTTTCCTCCAACCCTCTCCGGTAGAAATTAGATGCGTAAGCATGGCTATCTCTCAAGATCACAGAAGACAATGTATTATGGGTTATCATATTAGCTCCCTTCCATCTGACAACTCCAATAGGAACATTATGTATGTAGCTGTCACTGCCTGTCCCCATTGAACAAAGCCACAGTACTTTACGCTTTCATTGACAAGTTCAGGCCAAGAAGAACAAGTCCAAAGCACCCCTGGCCCAGGCAGTCCCAAACCACCCAATGGTGGGTGGCACCAGCTACAGCCCAGAGCACCTTTGAGTGCACTGCAGACACAGTTTGGCCACGGTTCGTGCCACCACACATAATGTGCTCTTCAGAAAAGGGCCAAACAATAGAAGATTTGTGAGATAATGTACTGGAGCAAAGCTGAGTACTTAACATTTTGAAAAATACAAGGGCCTGACGGGGCTGAGCAGAGGCACACACTGAACAAAACCTTTCAGAGGCAGACTGGAGCTGCCCACATGTTAGCAGCTACCGGCCTCTGACAAGCACGAACTGAGGCTCGATTGTGTAACGCAGATCAGAGGCTTTCACCAGAAGTCTGGCAAATTGAAAAGCTCTCTCAAGTTTTCAACAGTGGGGCTGTTAGCAGGACGCACAGTTCATATGACCCTCACAGCCTTCCCAGGAAGAAAAGCAACAGCCTAGAAATGCAATGGAGAGTTGGGATCACCACTGCTGTGATAGCAAAACAGATCCTAATAACATCTGCTGCCCTTTGCTTTATTGGAGGAGGCTTTTCCTCTGCATATTTTAACTCTCCACTTTAGCTGAATAGTTTTTGGCTATAGAAGGTGTTCTTAACTTATTCAGCTTTATTACAAGAATTAGTCAGACTAAGAGCCCATTATTCTTCAGTTATGCCCAAAACATAATATTGCTTGAGCTCAGGAAGGCCAATTCCCTTCCCAGGCCTGTTCTGAGTAACTGTGGTGTGGGACTGCTGCCCAGGACCTGCTAGTGCCAAAGGAGCCACACGCTCACCTGAGCAGATTGTCGCTCCCAACTTTGGGACCAGCACAGCTTCTCCATGGAGACACCTGGGGCTGGATCTCCTGACTCCTCCACACAAGGAGCCAAAGGCTGGCAGACCCTGCCCTGGCACGAGCTGTACTGCCGGGGCACTCTGCACCATGCTCCGTGATCCTTGCCTGACGCTCTGCAAAGAAGGCACCACTGCTGATTTAAGAGCACTCTGGACTGCAGTTGTAGGAGTCAGGGACAGTATTTTGGCCAAGCATCTCTTCTGGCTTGTTCCAACACTCGTTTTCAGGCAACTGCTACTGGCCACAGTCATAGACAGGATATAGGCCTAGGTGGACCCAGCACAGCTGAAGTCATAGTTACAAAAGAGTACTGTAAGAGGAAATACACATCAACACAGATTAAGTTTTTTAGGTGTCATACTGGGAATAACTTGGCCTGCAGAACTTTGGCAACAAGGGTAGAGTCGCATGCTTTGACTTCCAGATCTGCATGCCTGACAGAGCTCCTCAGCTGAATAGCAATTCTCATCAAGAGCCTCTCTGGTCATTCACTGTGGAAACACTATGTTCAAGTCAAAGCAGGGTGTTTAATTTTAAATTTTTTTTAAACCTATTGCTTTTTGGCCTGAATCCAGTAGACAAAATTCCATTTATATTTATAGATCAGATTACCTCCTCATAACTCACACATCCGTCTGTTTAAAAGGTGCACTTTTCATTAACACTTTCTTAGGAAAAAAAACCCCAAACAAACCCCAAGCCTTTCAATTTCTTCAAAGCCTTTCAATGACTCTAACTGAAATTAACAGCACCCACTTGTGCATAACTTCATTTCATTGCTACTTGTCATATAAGCCTCCATTCTGTAACTACAGTAACTTAGATGACAGTAGGAAGTAAGGAATTAGACAGAAACCTGTAGAAATAAAAAACAAGCCTGTAGAAATATGAATAAACCTGGGGTGGGTTTGGGCCATCTGATTGTGAATGGATGGGAGATGGAGCTCCTGCCTGCAGCCGCTAAGTGCCAACACCCTGCACGCGTCCCACGCTGCCACAGCTCTCCTTCTGCCATGGCTTAACACCACACCACAGGCTGTAAAACCCAAACTATGAAAAAAGGAACAGGCCAACACACTCCTGTACAACTAACAATCATTTTAAACAAACGCTGCCTTGCATGGATGCTACAATCAGTGAGATTTAAGATTTGGGTTTGTTTTTAGGGGTTTTTTTAGTAAAAGCTTGTCATCTGCCTCAGAGACACATATGTAATGCAAGTTCATGTCACAGATCAGAAAAAAATTTTTGGATAGTTCTCTATTCAGGTGTACTCACAAACAAGAGCAGTATATCAGTATCTCTTCACATAATCCTTCCCCTTTGCTGTTATCTCAAGGTAGTTCAACCTGCAGAAATTCAAACTTTACTATCTGCTCCTACAGTAAGCAAGAGGGAACCATGTCTGAAATAGAAATGTTGATTTCCAAAGCCATTCATGCTTTGGCCCAGACTTTGGCAGTGGCAGTTTAAATGCTGGCCCAAATGTCCCCCTGCTGCCCCCATTTCAGCCCTGGCACAGCCTCATGGAGCAGAACAGCCCTGAGCCAAATACCTGAGAGCCAGCTTCCCACTACAGCTCTTCCCAGAGCTACTGTCATTCCCCCTTACCCAGTCAGATTAAAAGATAATAACACTGATATAAAGGAAACTATTTACTTAATGCTGTAATCTTCTCAACAATGATTGTTCTGGAAGGAGCAGCGATAACAAGGCCTCGATCACTGTGAGCAAACGCCTGTTTTGCAGAGCGGCCTCGGAAGCCACACCTGCAGCTCGGAGCACACCTGCCAGCAGCTGCAGATGCTCAGTCACCTCCTCAGCACAGCAACCAACCCAGCAGCCTCCTCTGTGCCTGCTGCTGATTCCAGCTGCAAAGTTACAGATGTGCCTACTCAAAAGCACCCTTTACAGGCAGCTCCTCACAACATTAAAGCCCCTTTACACCTTCTGAATAATTCTAGCTGCCTGTACAGCAGGGATGTTATTTGTTATCCCATCCTTAGGGATTACAGTTGAATTACTTTGCTGTGTATTATCCTCTACCCAAATATTCAAAAATCACACTGACTGCTTGTCTGTGCAGGAAGTGAGAGTTTCAGCTGTATCAAAGGGGAGGAAAAATCCAAGCTGTGTCTACAGTGAACCTCCTCTAACATCCCTCCCCCCACCTCGTACTGTGCAATTTCAATGTCAGCATTACTGTAGTTCAGCCAGACTGCCAAAGCCTACTTAAAAACTGAGCAACAGAGATTAGAGATGGAGTGGCTCAAAAATGAAGTTAAGCAAAACCTTTATGCATTTATCATAAAATGATAGACTTCATAGTCCATGAGGATATTACTTGGAAAACAATCTGCAACTGTGATGAATTTCCTTAAGCTTCTGCAAGCATAGGTCTGTACAAAATGGGATTAATTTAAAACCTTATCAGCAAAAATTCATATGGCCCAGTTCCTCGATCCTGCTTTACAGGGTTAAAATTTAAGCTATCTGGTATATTGTGGAGGAAAAAATTGTTTTTATAACCACAGTTATGATTCTCAGAGCACAATTCTACCCTTGAGCAGGTTTGCTATTTCATTGTTAATAATGAAACCCTAAAGAAAAAGCTCAAAGGAACTAAAAGGAAGAAGAAGAAATCTCAAACTATTTTTTGTATTTAAGTCTTCTGCTGACATTCCTATTTCTCCAAAATAAATATTTATTACATTCCTTAAGCAAAATAAGATTTAATCCATGGTTCAGTTTTGAGATAATACTGAACATACTATGGGTTTTAGTTCCAGCCTTGCTTTCTAGAGGTATAAGCTGTAGGTGAAAACACCCTGAACAAGTGTTTCTTTTGCTGCTGATGTAGAAAATAAAAGCTTGGGCATCCTGGGGGACTTTTTTCAAGTGCAGTGAGCCACATGCCTGACTCTACAGTGATATGACAGCAAGGGCCTCTCCCATCACTCAGAGAGGCAGATCCATGAAGCAGCAGCCTGTGCTCACGGGCCATCAATTGGATTAATCCTGCTGTGAGCAGATGGCTCTCCCTCACCTTACAGCACAGAGGCTGTGATAAAGACATCAGTCGTGGATAATTCAAGTTATCAGAAGCTTCATCAGAAGCACATAAAGGGTGGTGACTGCACACCAACTGGCTTCAGGAAGTGGGTTTTGACTTGAGTTAGCACTATTTTGATTTCAAACCAACCTTTTCCAACTCTGCAGAAGGCTAGCAAGATTAAGATTAGTAAGGATGGATTTATGCAAAACTAAAATAGACTTGATTTTAAACTTCATTATGTTCTTCCCACAGTGTAACAGATTCTTCTTTTAAAATTACAGTATAGTGATATAAACTTGCAAAGAGGGAAGCCCCTGAATATTCTGAAGCTTCCTCAATATTATCTTTCAAGCAGAAAAATTATCTCATCAAATGAATTCTACTTCTCCTCCCAAAGCCTCAGTGTGTGATGTTAACAGTGAGATCCTCGTCCCAAGATACTCGGTCCTGGGAAGCTGCTGCAACAGCCACCAAACTTGAGAATCTAAAGCAAGAGATCAAGCTGAAATCTGCAGTAGCCCCAGTTTAATTTTTGACTACAAGGCCAGGCCAGTTTCCCCACTCAAGAAGTTCAAAGATTTAAGAAATGCATGTTAAGTTTAGCTAAACTGTGATGAGCATTCCTATCTGGGAACATTTATTAACAACATCTCTTTCCACTGAAGAAGAAACTTGTGAATCAAAGTATAAACAATGACATCAAGTACAAACACTGTAGTTCGCAGAGATGCTGACCTCTGACAGGCACTTGGAACACAGAAGCACAATTACAAGAGTCACCAATGCCTTGATGGAAGCCAGCAGCCTGTGATCTATTTGAAACACTTTCCTCACCCAGCACTTAATATATCAGCTCCAAATTTTCCAGTCTGTTTGCAGTTTTTAACAGCTTTAACCAATACTCAGCCTGTAATGAGTTCATTTTTAAATGTAAATCTCACTGGATGCAATTCTCCACGGTTCCCAGAAGAAATGACTGCTAACTTCATGCCTTGGCCACTGGGGCCTTGTTTGTGCAAAACCAGTGTTGGACTGGTTGAAAAATTTAAAACTGAAAAATTTGCATGGGTTTCTATTAAAGGACAGGAATGCAACTAATGGCAATCTCAAGGGGTTTATGACACCAGTACTCAAACAAACCCCTGATTTCAGAATTTGAAATCACAGGTTTGGCTGGTAGAGTTGATTGAGTAGTTAAGATTTTCAAGGTGCGTGACTTATACCACACGATATTCTGACTACAAATTTGGCCGATGTGTCAATAAAGCACATGCTAAATGGATTAAGGGTTGGCTAACTGACAGATCTCAAAGTAACTGACAGCATAAAATCACTGGGGAATGAAATTGCTTTAGTTTGGTTTTGCATTAATCAGAGTTAGCCAGATGCTCATCCAGATACATAAAAATGCTGAAGTCTACATATAACCAATTCCTTGGAAGAAATGTTCTGCTAACACATAGATTGGCAGAATGAAATAAAAAATAAAAGTATAAGGAAGAAAGAAAAACGTGCATGCATTCAGTTGAAACAGGCAAACCAGAGCTACACCTCTGGCAACACGGAGGACAGGCAACTGCTCCAGGAAAGAGGATGTCTTGAAGAACTTCAGCATCCTGGCAGGTGAGTGACTCAGGAGCAGCTTGCCACTGCCACAGCACAATGAATAAATGACTCACAGAGCCTTCAGCTTTCTGAAACAAGGGAACAGAAAGTCAGGATGTGATTCTGTGGCACTACTGATGTTTTACATTCAAATCTGCATATCCAAATATTTAATTTTTTATTGGAAAATTGAAGGTGGCAGAAAAGAAGGCACCAAGAAAAAAAGCTGAGGGTTGAAACAAAAGGTTTCTATAGGAGATTTTAAACACTCTCTGTTGGGAAGTGACAATTATAAACAGCAAGAAGTAATCCTGAGGAGATGCTAAAGGACTCTTTACCCAGGAGGGAGGCCACAGTGCAGCTCAGTCCCAGAATTTGCTGCACAGTTCAAGCAAGACAAATTAGAAATATGATACCAATTTATGGATGAGGCCAACTAGTTACTCGAAGAAAACTGGAGAAGTAAAACAAAAAATCCTTCACTTGGTGTCCTTAGATCAAAACTATCAGCTTTTCAGAAAAATGTACTTTAATCAACAAGGATATGGTAATGCCCATGGGTTAGAGATGGTGAAACAAGATAATTATTTGCTCCTTTTAGCTGTACCTTTTTTACATCTGTGCCAGATCCTACAGAGACTTTTTAGGTATCCTTGTGGGAATGCAGACCTGTATCGTTCTAGTAAGGGTTGGAGAGATGTAATCATTCAATTACTTCAATATGAAATTTGAGAGTGGAGAAAGAAAAGGAAGTCAATCAAAGCTATGATGATGAGATGGACAGAAACATTAAGTAATTAAATTAATATTGACATTTTCTAGCCAAAATTAGCACTTGGGAATACTAAATCAGTATTACAATCTCCCCTGAACATTATAGGGGCAAAAAAGGTTTTAAAGGTAGTTTGGTATTATATACACATTTACATAATCTTGCAGTCACTCCCTTAGACCCTTATCACACCGTACCTTTAAACATGAAGGTAAAGAGCTATGTTTTCCCAATTTCACATGCATTTGGAAAGCTTCCTGCACCACAGCCTCTCAATTATGTATTGTATGCCTACAATTAGGTATTAAAACAAGTAAGAATGAAACAGGAAGGGAAGCAAAAGCCACACAGAAAAAGCCCCAGCAAAACTACCTGCACTCATTCAAAAACAACACTGCAAGGCAACTTTTATGTTTAGACTACTGGGCCTCAAATTTCCATTATGTGAAGTTTCAATTCATAATTCAGGAGCCAGTAGCCAGGTTTTGTTTGCAGCTGAGCTAATTCCTAGCCTTTTCTTGGATTAGATCCAAACTCTAAAAAGGGCAAGAAGGCCATCTCTAAGAAGGCAAAAAGACATTTAATCTATTCAGGAGCTTTCTAGACCTGTCAATATTAAAGAGCATCACGTGTTCCTTGTCCAAGGCTCATCCAACATGATCCCCCTAAGGAGTAATGGAAAAGTTTGAGACCCAAACCTACTAAACTGTAATATTTACAAAGAAAAAAACCCTAGAAGTTTAATTGAGAGATTATTTCATTCATATCTGCCCCGGATATTCAGATACAAAACATTGCTTCCCTTTATTTCCTTATTAAATCAGGAGTGGACTCATCATCCAGTTAGAAACAGATGCACTAAGATTATGTCGATGTTTTTACTGCTCACAAAGCTCTAATGTCAAAAGATAAAGTGACCCCATATGTGTGTCTGTGCAACTGTAAGATCAGGTTTTTTACATTCATCAATGTTAAAAGTCAGGAAATTTTAGAAATTCAAATTAATCAAGGAGGGAGGAAGGGCAGTGAACCAATAAACCAGCAAACTCAGAAACTATTTATGGTAAAAACATTATTATTCATAGCACCAAGCTTAACTTGTTTATTTGTAATTTCAGATATTCAAACTGGTCACATTTGCACAAGTGAAATCTAGAGATCCCCCTAGAAATTCAGATATTAGATAGATGGTAGATTCAATCATTTACAGTCTT
The DNA here is from genome assembly GCA_013397175.1 of Platysteira castanea. Taxonomy (NCBI): domain Eukaryota; kingdom Metazoa; phylum Chordata; class Aves; order Passeriformes; genus Platysteira; species Platysteira castanea. Next base: position 376,377 of record VYXC01001933.1, on the reverse strand, counting down.
GAAACTTTTATACACAAGTCCCAATTCAGTCTTTTTCACATTCAGTCATGCCTTTCAAATGAAAAACCAGAATCTCTGGCTAAGACATAGACAACTTTGCAAAGTTCACGATAAAACCAAACATTTTGTTTCCAAGGCAGTGTGTTATGAACCTCTGATCATCTCTCTGCACAGCTTCCAGTTCTCCTTCAAAATGTGTGATCGAGCAGCCTCCCATTTCCACAGATATTCTCCAATACGTGAGCACAATGGAGGAAGAAAACATTTGCCAAAGCTGCTTCCCTGAGAAAGTACAAAGGACAGTGGAGGGGCAGACAGGAGCGATGTGCAGCCGCCAGTCCTTGCGTGAAGGGAGGCAACATGAGGCAACACGAATGCTTTGTTTGAAAATCACAGCCTTCCTCCTCCTTGGCCCAAGCACAACGCATTACAGCAGTCCAGTCATGCAGGACCCCCCTCCTTCCTCTCCTCTGCTTCAGAGGGAGAGAGGATTTTCAAAATTCTTAAAAAAATAACTCTTGTTTGATAGCAGAGCACGAATTCAGCAGGCTCAGCCTCCTGTCTCTGACAGTGGCCAACAGCAGATGCTTATGAAAAAACTCCCAAGAACTACTCATTCATCACTTCTTATCTATTCCAGCATTCTTGTGCCACTGACAGTAAAGCTCAGGGCAGACAGAGCCAGCAAGCTCATAATTTAGCACCAACAGTAAAATGTTCTATTCCCATTCAAAGCAAGACATCTGAGCTATCAGAAATTTGAAGCAGTTCAAGACACAAGATGAAGGGCAGGTACATCTATAAACTGTGCTTTTGGTTGAATGCACGTTTTCATAGCACTGGATTTGATGACCCATGAAGTTCCTCCCTGCCATAATATCAAATCACAAAGCACTTCGTTTTCTTTGACTTCAAGCAGTGAGATGAGCCCCAAAGAAAAACAACCCAAGGATCACAGCTCTATTTCTGAGGAAATTTGTTTCAGGTTTGAGGTAGTTTCCTCTCTTTGTCGTTTGACATGCTCAGGTGTTTCTTACAGCTCTTCCCATTGTTTGAGAGATATATGTGTACATAGTTCATATATAAAGAGAAGAATCTAAGTAAAGATGACCTGTCCACACCAGCCAATTCAGTGGTCAGCTCCTGTCAAATGATGTGCAGCAGCTAAATGCTGCTGCTTCCTCCTGAGCAGAAATGCTCATTTGTGTCACCCTTCCATTTCAGAAGGAGCAATGCTGTTCCAGGCTCCCACCTCTCTTCTCAAACGTGAAAACTGACCAATGAATTCAGAAATCATTCAGCTGACGGGGCAATCGTAAAAGCCTGGCATTTCCTTAGGAAGCAGTCTAAATAGAGTAAATAGCCTTATACAGTATTCAGATTCAATCTGGGCATCTTTGGTTGGAATACCGAAAATAGTAAGGAGAGATAAGAAGTTGCTCAATAGAAATGTCTTTTTAAAAGCAGAAACTAGGAATGTAACATTTGCAGCTATCTGTGAAGCTGGGAAATACCAATATCTGAATCATCCAAGCAGCATGCAAGCTCTAACTGTAACATTTATTGGTTTTCAGCACTAGGCCTCTGGCAGGTTAGTTCTTACAATCAAAGAGCACCCACCTGGACACAGCTTGCCCTACCTTAGTAAGGCATTTCAAACCTGGCCTAACAGTATAATAACAGTTTCTACTGTCTTTTAAGGCCAGTTTTGGTTTAATCTCTTCTGCAGAGTCAGATGACTAGAACTTGCTCAAGAAACATTTTTCATGAAAAAACAGAAACCATAACTAGGCTTCTTACAATAACACCACACAGCATGCCCAGGTATTCACATCTGTAGTTTTCACTTCTTATGCAATTATGTAGTCTGCTTAGTATTTTACTAATTAAGCCGTTTTACCATTCTATTGCATTTTACATAAGGGCCATTTATATAAGGCTTATCTCACTAAGTGTCAGAACTAAAAGTTCATTGTTCTCAGGCAGGAAGGCAATAAAATGATCTCAGCAGACAAGGCAAAGGCCTCCAGGGTCAATTGCCAGGGGCCACTAACCAAGCACCTCCAGGCTCTCCGCACACCTGAAACAACGGGTGCTCTGGAAATGGGTCTTCTTATGAAGGAAACTGTGCAAGGAGGTCACAAAGCAATGGCTGCCTCAGGACCTCAGGTTATCACTTCAGCAGATGCTATATCTGTTCTTTTCTTCTATTCTTTTCACTGAGATGAAAGCTGTTGATGGAGACACTGATTAAGCCTCCAGACATTTTGTACCAGTTACTATCACAGGTCATTGTTCTAAGATTTATGGCACATGAGCAGTAATACAAAGACACCGACAAGCTATATCAAAGAAACAAAAATCATTGTTAGTGAAGCCCATGATGAAGCAGCACCAGCCATTTTTCTAGACATGCAAATTAAGAAAAAAGAAATCCTTCTTTCTGCCGTGAAGTAGGACGCTATTTAACAATTTATTTAACCAAATATTTTCCGGCTCAGGAGAGAAGTCTTGTAGGAATCAGGCACTCAGATTCCACTTTAGCTTACAGCTCAGCAAGTCAGGTGTAGGTGTGGAGGGAAGATTGAACCCAGATGTCTATTTCTTTAGATACCTCACCGTAACCTACATTTTGGCATTTGTAAAGGTCTCAAATACCCACAGACACTGAGCACTCAGTCTTGCCTTTCACTGCCTGCCTGCCAACACACAAGGCACAGCAGCTATGACCTCCAGAGCTGCTGCTTATTGTGTCAGTCTTGCACAGTGGAAGTGAGAAGCAGTTGTATAGTCCAGTATGTGAACTCCCATTATCAAAAGTGGAGGCACCACTCCCTTCGAGCATCTCTACAGACAAAAAAAATGGTTTTGGAGGCCAATGTCATCTTGTAGAGTCAACTAGGAAATAAAATAATCCCCATGTGATGAAACCTTGCATTAAGAATCTTTCCCACCTCCAAATCTACATCTCAAGCACCAACACCAAACATATTTCAGAACACACATCAGCTGTTGTACAGAGAATTCAGGCTCAGTCTCCTAGCAGCATCACTATTAATAGAATCTGTTTAGATCAATCTTCAGTTTCAACCTTACCAAACTCTGTGGACTGAATTCCAAAAGCCAAGATTATTTAGATATCCATAACAAATTTTTCCTCCTCAGTTTTCTGCAACTGATGAACATAATGTCAGAATAAGTCCAAACAACAACATTCTCATTAAGTGGCTGATCAGTCCAAAAGACTGGAATAAGAATATTTCACCTTCATTACAGATTAAGTGGCACACAGGGGCTTGTGCTTTTGCCAACATGCCTGTGCGGTGGTAGAGATGTTTAGGAATTGTATAGTTCTACAGAGTTGCTTCTAGAATTAAAGCAACTCTAACGCTAGCATGATGCCTTTGAAATTAAAAATATACACATGCTGACATGTTTTCAAACTTGTCAGTTTCCATCTGGAGCTGCATTCACTCATCTCTGCCTTCAGCTTTAAAAAGAGTGCTGTTCCTGGAACCACAAATGGAAAAGCACTGTGTGCACAACCCTGGGCCACACAGCCCAGGGATGGGATCCATTTGAGAAGTGCAGCAGAGACAGCAACTGCAGCTGTATCACGCTGACAGGGACTAACAGAAGTCTGACCTCCTTCTGCCCAGGCTCCCAGACAAAACTCTCTTCCAACTGCTCTCTAATGCTCCCAGCTCCCAGAAGGACATGTGCTCCAAGCTCCAATGGCTTCTAGGTCTTTGGGAAGCAGAGTTCAATTGAGAGGTAGTACTAACTACAAACAGCCAGTTTCTACTTATTAAACAATTACAACACAAACACGCAGCTGCTTATTTCTCCCCATGGTTTTAAAGCACTTGAGCCACTACAAAGCCTTCGTTCCTTACAGCCTCTCCAAGTGTCTATCCCTCAGCCTTAACCATTTACATATTGCTCAAAACTGTCTGTAACATCTCTGTTTTGGCTGTTTCCCCTTCAGTTCTACCACACCTGAACACCACTTATGACAGCTGAAAATATACAAAGATCTTATTGTTCTCTGAAGGAATCTCAGAACTGCCTTTTACCTGCAGTCAAGCATGCTGGAGACGATCACGGATCTTGTCTTGGCAGCTGTTTTGCTTATTAAGCTACTTTTACTCCTCCGACAAAGAAAGGGTTTCTTTCTTCCACTCCTCTTGTATCCTGAACCTTGAAAAGTTGGTGCCCTCTGTGTCAGTGTCACCGTGACTCTGGAGCCACGAAACCAGCACATTCTGACCACTGGTATCTGCTGGTGCAAATTACTTTTATTGCATTGCTTCTTATTCAGATCAATTTTTCATCTTATCTGCAGTGCTTTGTACATCTTCAAATCCCACCTACTGCACCTATTATATCCATAATGACATCCTCATGGCTCTCTTTGGTGCTTTACAACCATTGAGCATAGGACAATTCTTTAGGGCAAGGATTATGTACTCGTTAGCATATTCTACCTCTTATTAGGCACAGGATAAATGATGATTATATTTTAAAAGGGACATTGTCAAATTCAGGCCCTCAAAATTTTAGACCATTCTTAAATGTTCATGAGCTAGTGGTATTTCTTTTGCATTCTTTCACCGTTTTACCCTCTCAGTATCCAACAGCACCAAGCATAGACTCACATATTAAAGATGTAACCCACCCCTGGGATCTCTAGTTCCTGTGAAGCAGCACGTTAAGCTCTATGAAAATCTTAAGTTCTTTTAGCTGGCCACAATTCTAAAAATGGTTTATTGGTTATTTAATGCTCACTCTTTAATGTAAATGATAAGCCTTCCTGTAAGTCAATATTTATGTGAGACATTAAATGAGTTCCCTAAAGGCATTGGACAGGTCCTTTTAGGTTTTTTCGATGCCTTATATAGCCAATATATGACAAATGGAAGTAATTAATTCAAATAGAAGTCGATATGAATAGCACCTGCATTTTAGGGTGAAAAAACTTAATTCTGTAAGACTGACACTGTAACTTGACACGTAAAGAAAGGGTTTTGATCAACCTCCAGCTAAAAGGCTTGACTGAGAATTCCAGTTTAAGTGGAGACACAAATCACTGGGCAGGTTTAAGTACTATCTGCTTGGCTGCCCTATGCCCCATGGAATCTAGGAACTTACATGTTCTGAACGACTTGCAAGCCTGGCTGGATTGCACAGGCACAGAGGAAAGAGTAGAGAGCAGAAAAACACCCCACTGCAGTCAATTCACCAGGCACTTCCTATCCACTTGAATTTGCAGGGTGGCACTTTGCTCTGAAGAGGAGGTAAGATAAATCACCAGCCACCGATACAAAATCCTCCTGCTTCTGAGTTCAGTTTGAAACCTAGGAAAGCCAGAGGAGAAGAACACCAGTATTTAAGCTAAAGAGTGAATCTCACCCTAGATAAAGATAATCCACCCCAGCACATCTGACTTTTATCCATAGTTGAAAAGATACTTTGAAGACAGAATGTTTTGTATTTCAAATGCATCTCTTTTGTATTTCAAATGCATCTCAATTCTTATGAAAGACCATGCAAGGCAGGATGTCTCCTAAACCTCTCCACAAGAGACTGCTTTTCTTTACAAATCAAAATGAGGACTGAACTGAACCCCGGGATCTGGGTAAATCTGCAGTTCAGACAGTTTGGGGGTTTACTGCTCATGAGTAAATCAGCTCCTGGAAAACTGAGGGTAATAATGCTTCCTATTTTATATACTTCCATCAACAAGGGGTTGGGTTTTTTCTGTAGTGGAGGGAGGAAGGAAGAAAAAAACCCAAAGAAACAGGTGGCAAGTAGAAAGCACTGGCTTTACTACTTATCTGTGCTTAGTAGGACAATTTGTTAACACCTACTGGACCCATATAAATCATCTGAAAATCTCTCAGGTGTTTACCTCTCATGTTTGGTTCCATTTTCAGTATCTATCCTGTAAATTCTGTCCCTCTAACTAAATGCTGCCTCCTTTTCCAGACCTTTCTCTCCTGTGCTTTAGCAGGGGTAACAAGCAGAGCAATGTTTCAGAACAGTAACAGTCAATTACCACAAGCATTTCCTTCAAAAGTGGCCCCATGGCACACTTGGTAACAGCTAAGGTTATGTTGAGCATAAGCTACTTTATTAACAGAATAACAAACTTCAGCTTTCAGAAGACTCACTAAATTCTCAGTTTCTACCTTTTAGACATTTTTGGCGAGAGGCTTGGTACAGATCACCTAATGGGGGAAGTTTTGTACTTTGCAGGCACACTTCTTGGGAAGGAGGAATTAGGTCCACCAGTGTCCTGTCCCTGAAAGGAAACAGCTGGGGTAAGTAAGCAAAAGCTAGGCAGACTGCATCTGATCACAGCTTACATCACATACGCTTCAAAAGCCCAAATTATTGCATTATTTTGGGGGAAATACTAGGGAAATAAGGCCTGCAGTTTCAAAATGTAGGCCAGGTTTTCAATACTAGAATGCTAAACTAAGGCAGTCTGTTCTATATTGTTTCAGATATAAACTCCAAAAATAGAATATTCAATTATGTGTATGATCGATATTTAGTGTCAAGGAAAGCCCACTGGGTATTTTGTGGAATTTAGAAACAGATTTACCGTCTTTTAGGAATGAATTACAGAGATACAGATCCTCTCTGCAGAAACTGATGCATGCTGTGGGTACTCCACAAGACTGAAGCACAGTCTTTGGGACTAAGTTTCAGAACATCTGAGATGTTCACAAGGATTTATTAAGTTCTTTTCAAGATTTCAAGTCCAGTGAGTAGGGAGAGGGGGGAGAAAGTATGAAAACATAAGACTTTAATCTGTCATCACCCAAATGCACATACAGTATTCTGCAGAATCTTGTCCAGCCATCTTGATAAGTATCACCAAAAAATGGCCCAAAAGTTCATTCTAATCTGCTTTAAAAGTTTAAATCTCTTTATTTATACATACAGCTACCTAAGTAAGCAATAATTTTGGAGATATGAGTCCAGTGTATCACTGATTCAGCTCTGCACACTTAGAATTCCCTAAGCTCCAGGTCCCTGCAGGCAAAGGAGCCTTTGGTCTGAACACACTGGCTGTGACTGACAGCAATTTACTGTTGGATCAGCTTTTCTCAGATCTAAATTGATAATTTCAATTCCAGAAACTGGTTTAAAACTGTACTGTTTGAGAAGGTTTACAAAAAGACAAAATAGAAGCTGAGCTCTGAAGGAAGAAGAATTACTACAGAGACTCAGAAGCCTATGCATGATCTTATTTTGTTCAACTGCATTATAAATCCACCCACCATCCCACAAAAATAACAGATTGCACTATTCTGTTCCTTGGACGAGATTTTCAAATACTTTCTAGTTGGCCAAAACATGGTCTGAGACTTTACTAGCAACTTTAACAACAAAAAAACTGACACGCCTCTGGTAGCACTGAGAGCAGTCCCACTATGAGATGTGTAATAAAGCACTTGGCCTTTCAGCCATCCGGGCAGTTAAAAGTAAACACTGCCAAATATCCATCTTGAATGTGTTAGCTAAAACACCCCCGGCCAGCCAGTGATCTACAGACTATAACTGGATGTTTGCATGAAGCCCGCAGATTTTAAAAGTATCCACAGGTTTGTTTCAATGTACTAAAATTGACTAAAAGCCTTTCTTTTAAGTATAGCACTCCCTGTAGATAAAACCTTTCATTCCTTTATTACATGGTGTATTATAAAATTATATACAGCTTCAGTTGGGCTAAATCATAAAGCATACATTTGATTTCCTCTACACTAAAATCTGAAACAGTGGGAAACTGGTCAGCAGTCCTAAACCAAGCCCTTCCCACTAATACACCTTCCTGAGCTCTTCTGCTCATCTCTTTGCCACCACAATAAAGACGTCTTTTCAAAAGAGCTCCTTTTTAAACATCTCTGGAGTGGCAGCTCCCAGGCTAGAGCTGTGTGACAATACAGGAGTCCTGCAGGGTCTCTCCCTAGAGCAGTACTATGCAGTGTAAACTGCAAACTTCTACAGAAATCCGATGAAGAAATAACATTACTAGGTACCTAATGACAGCATCCTGCTATTGAGTCAATTAAGTCCTATATTTCTCCAGATCAAAAGGCAGCAGCTGGTTATGCTCATCTATTGATTGAGGTTTGGTTCAAGCTTTGCATGGGGCAGCCTTCACAGCCTAACACCTTTCTGCTGCATTCCACTGCCAGGAGATTAATACAGCAGCAGGGTCTCTGCTAGGTTAGGAAGCCAGAGTAATTACCATTCATTTACTGCTAATGACTGTTCAAACTCCTGAGGTACTGTCAGAAAAGATATTAATTCAACTCCTGCTTTTTGCTAACCAAAGGCCAGTGAGTCTGCCCTGTGTTACAATGAAGAGTCTATTTAAATCCCACTGGAATTAACGGGGCTAAGGCATGGTAAAGAGTTAAGCAAACGGAACCCAGGCTTTAAAAGAAGCACAGGTATTGCTGATGCCTTCCTGTAATGCAGGTTTTTTTCTCAGGATGTCATCAGCCTTGCACAGCAGTCTGAGAAAAACTCACTACAGAAAAAGACCTCCAGAAGAACTCCTACCTCTAGAAATCAAGACTTCAGCTCAAAGCCCTGACTGTATCACAGATCTACAGGAAAGAACATGTGGCTTTGAGCCATTTCCCACTCTATCTACCTTTTCTTCCAATTAATCCTGAGAAGTTTAAATTTGCTCAACACTATTTCAGTTATTGTTTGAATAAAAACACTCTTGCCAAAGCAGAAAAGAGAAATCAATCTTGCAGATTTTTCTCTAACTATAACTTTGTCTAGTATAACCACTTTCATTGCAGTCCCACCTGAAATCACTACCTGTGAAACAATACCCATTTGAGAAAGCCACTGTAGAAGCACATACAGTCTTGGTGTGCTTTAGGACAGACTGCAAACAATTTGAATCACAGTAAAGAATGAATCTTTAAAGAATTCCATTGCTAAGTTGCCCTGTAGCAACTCACATTCATGGACTCTCCTTAAAACCATCAGGGGAATTTTATCACCGATACAATATTGAATGTAATCACAAAGATAACTACAGCCTGTGAAATAACCTGGAAGCAACTGCAGACTATCTACTGGAAAGTGTTAAAGCCAGTCAGCCAGGGAAGGGGAAGAAAAAAACTGAAGCTTTTTTGTACTGCATACAAAATGCAGTTCATCTGGGTCTACTTTGCTGCCAAGATTTTATCACAGCTGAGTTTGGGTTCTGTTTTTCTCTTCAAAAGATTAGTGTCCAAGCATATGAATACATGGTATTTGTTTTGCTGTCAAAACATAAATACCATGTGTTTTATCCAGCAACACAGTTCACTTCAAAGATTCATCAGAAATGGAAGACATACCATAGGCTAAGCCATTCCTCAAGCAGGCAGCAGTCTGGGGCAAAATTTCTGACTTCCAGCTCACCCTCTAAAGGCTGGTTATTTTATACTCCACAAGAAAGTACTGATACATTCTTTGCTCTTCTCTTGTTTGAGATCCACTCAAAATCTCCCAGTGCATGTGTTTTCTTTAAAATTTCATCCCCATCCCTAATTACTTTCTCAAAGGGAACTGTCAATGTGAAGAGGCCCATATATTTGCTCGATTTATAGCCTTTTATTAGCTCCCCCTGCATGTGATGCCAAAGGCTGGTTTTTTGCCAAGTCTCTTCAGTCCCTGCTTAAAGCAGAAGCAGATGCTGTGCATTGTCAGCACAGAAATACATGTTCTGATTTAAGCCCCCCTATCCCATTATTTATAGGTAATTTCAATTCTTGCAGAAGCTTGAATATCACTTTCTCATGGATAGGACAAGAATGGCTTAGGAGTTTACACTAACTTGTTCCCAGACCCCCTCTCACTATGAATTATTCCCTCTGCATCTACAAGCAGCCTGTTTCAGAGTGGAGCTGAGCAGGAGAAGATTTCCCCCAGCAGCACAGCCCAGACCTCTCACTGTGCTTCTGCTGAGTGTCTGGCCAAAGCCCTGCCTTTTCCCCAAGTACAGCACAATTAAACCCCAAGGCCATGGCACGTGCTGACAGATTAGAGAGCCCCAAGTTACCTGACCGAGAACATCACCAAGCAGTGTTCCAGGTGCACACTGTCCTCTAATCTTTCTTTCACATAGGTGGAGCTCCTACACTTACACTACATGTTCAAGTCTGCTCAAATTTCTTTCTCCTCCTTCAGAACTGAGTTCTCAGTCTTGGTGCAGAACAGCCATGATAAACAGCAACCCTCAAGGACACAAGAAGAGTTGAGTCCCATTCTTTTCCAAATGCTTCAAAATCTGCTTGCCAAGCAAAGCCTGCGGCTTCAGAGCCAGCAGCATGCAGCTCCCGGATTAGCAGTTACCCAGCTCCCAGCCACTGGTACACAGCTTTGTGCACATGCATCCCTTGATCCTTTCCTCAACCAGACAGCAAGTCCACAGCACACGCCAACTTGCGTATTGTTAGTCACCCCTCCCTTCTCTCTGTATCCTTCTCATTCTGTGATCCAATTAGCTCAGCTCATAAAGAACAAGTAATTTGTAGCACAATCCAAAATAAAAATATTAAAAACAATTACTGGCTATGTCCAGTAACATCATGATCCTGTTAGAGCTTTTTCAGTCAAGTTTCCTATCCAGCATATTGTTCAGACCCATATCTTCTTGTACCCCTCTGGACCAAAGTCAAACTGTACAGTAAAAAGGATGAGCCCCTGACCACACCTGTAACACTCTGGCACAGCCTCACTTTAAAATTTTCCATAGGATCAATCACAGTAGTTCCAGTTGGCATATATCTCAGTTACGCACACTGGATGCTTAAACTCAGAAAAACAGACCTCAGCCATCAAAATTCACCCTGGAGATTTTATTACTAAGAGCAAAAACCCCACAGTTTCCTTTTCCAAACCAAACAAAATCCTGGAGTAGTTTCAATATGCTAGTCCAACACCTGAAAAGTTCAAAACATTATCTCCTGTTTGGACATGGCTTTCATTCACACATCCCTCATACGCGAATTATTTAAAAAACCGTTTAGGTGCAGCAGAAGAAGGGAACAACAAACTGCTGGATCAAACACAGCAATGGAGAAGCAAAGTAGAGAGAAATGCAGGTCCTGCTTAGTGGGTTTGAAAAAATTTAACTGCTAACACTTCTATTATGGGTGTTTTTATTTACATATACATATATACATACATACATATATGTATGTATATATGTATACATATGTATACATATGTATGTATGTATATATGTCAATGCTGCATAAGCCATTGAAAACACTATGGAGAGAAGTTCATTTTTCTGGCTCCCTACCAAAAGGCACCCAAAATTATTTCTCTTAAATGTTTTAAGTCCAGAAACATCACCACAAGAAATGGGGTCCTATTCACAGCCCATTTAAACCTCAACCAATGGATCCAGCAATCTTTTTTAAGTCACAGAGAGACATGAGAGACAGGATCACTCCTCATTCCTTAGTAACACTGAGGCTGCCTGGGACTGAGCTCTGCAGCAATGCATGTTTTATTGGCCCAGCAAGCTATTTAAAGGTTTTGACAGTTTTTGACAGTTATGAATTTGCAGTAATTTCTCCCTGCAGCTATTTTCTGAGCTTTTCTGCATTCTGTCCCCTTCCTTCCCACCTGACTCCTCCGAACATCCCAGCAGCTGAACAGCAAGTGTACAAAGCCACATCTTAATCCTGCCTAATAGACTCTTGTGCAGGGTACTAAGAATGAGTGGCTCAAAAGCAGTAACCTTCAGTAAGGTAATGCAGAGGTGTTTATGCAACAGTGTCCCCCCTCCAAGAGCATTCTACAAGCACAGTGTTCACAAGGGCCAGCAGAGTGAGGCATCAGCAGCTCTTGACTCCCCAGTCCAGCACATCTGTAAGCTAATTTTACATCCAAGACTGTTTAAATAAAGAATTATAATGTGTGAGAATATACACCAGTGTTCCAGCACTGCCTCTGATACAACTCAAACCTTATGAAATTGTAATTTTCAGATGTACATTGTAGACATGCACTAATTCATACCCAAACCTATTTGACTGCAAAGAAACTATCAAGAGTATGAAATTGGCCTGGTCAGTCAGGCCTACACAGATAAGAAAACAGTTTCCTAAAACGTGTCCTAAACATATCCTCCCACTTACAATACACTTGCAAAACAATCTGATATGAAGGAAAAGGAAAAATCATTCCCTTAACATCCTATCTGGGCAGACCACTTCATAGCTCTTTTCCCAGCAAGGGAATGTATTGCCAGTTTTGTAGCTACATCTGTGGTGTTCTTTGTTAGAAACGCTCCCCCAGCATCTCAGAAAAACAGCAAATATGTGAGACACAGGAGGGAGATGCTGGCAAAAACAAACTTAAGAAAAACACACAAAGAAATCCAAAACATGCAAAGTCTGGAAGATCTTATGGTTTTTACACCAGTACTTTGTCCTCCTTGCTTCACAATGGGTGTTTAAGAAGAGGGGAAGGATGAGAGTATAAAAAACAACAGAAGTTTGGGCTCCTGGCCCACAGGAGTGGAACTGAAGTCTAAGATAAAGCAGAAGCAAACTACAAAAGAACCCAGATGTGGTCTTGCTAGAAAGAACTGACAGATGCTTAGGTACTGCCCTTCATCATCTCTTTGCTAAAAATATGGCCCAGATCCAGAACTCTTTCAAAATGACTGGAATCACTCCACTTAAATTCAGCAGGCTTTGGATTAGATCTTTAATTGGGCCAAAACCAAACTCACCATTTGCTGATCAAAACCAAAGCTCAACAAGAGCTTTCAAAATACATACTTTCCTTGGTAAGGGCAGACAATTTCTAAATCTCAAAGTTCCTACTGAAAAATCAACAACCAAGGCAACTGTTGGCTGATTCATTGGTGTCCCCTCACTACAGCTTGGGAACACACAAAAAAAATCTTTGTGTATGTTATTTAAGACTCTTACAAGCATATTGACTGTACTGTTGCCATTAAATTGAAGCAGTAAATAAGAACTTATGAATACAAATATAATTTTTAAAAACATAGAATTGTAAAAATCCTTTAAAATTAGTATCCCAATGAACCATTTTTCCAAGCTGTAACTTGGACAAAAGGTTCCAATTGTATAAAGTGGCTTTCTTTTTATTTGTTTAGAAAGCTTTACTACTGCGGTCTGTTAGAAATCTTGAAAAAGCAGCTTCCCCATAATGCACCTTTTCACTTAATTTACAGTCCTACAAAAGCAGGGCCTTTTCCTGCAAACGTATTCTTTGTGCTCCATACCTAAATAATAGGATATTACTGTAAATCATGCATGCACTAGGAAGGAACTGTTATGTTTCCAATACAAAGTGAAGTGCCAAAGACTAGACAGAATATCCTTCCAGAAAGAAAATACTGTTTAGCTTCCATAAGAACCCACAATGAACTTAGCCCAGTGGACTGGCTGGCACAGAGGTGTATGACCTCAGTGATACTAACACAGCATCATTAGTATGAGAATGAAGCCATTTCTTCCACTGGATATTAAACAGCCAAGTATTTCACTGCCTCTAGTCCTTCCCCTAGAGGAAGATAAATCACGGGTGATGTGAAGTTTCCCTCCAGAAAATGTTTTATAAAGCATACTTTAAAAAAAAAAAAAAAGTGCTGCTAAGCTGTCTTATTTCTACAGCTCTGCCAGAGAAACTGCTCTTGCTATGAAGCTCTTGTTCCCTTGGACAAAATATCCAGTCTTAGCCTCAAAAAGAGGGAGTTTCTTACCTGCTCAATTTGTGCAGGTATTAAAACCAGTTTAAAGCTCTCCTATTTAAAGATGCAAGGTGAAACAGCGTGGCAGCTGGATCTATAAGCTACATGAAGCATGCCCAGCAGAAGAAAGTGTCTTCTAGAGGACCCTCAAGTCCAAATGGGAGATGGTGCCAGCCTGCTTTGGCCAACTTTTAGGGGGATCATTTCACTAAAAGCAGAATCAGATCCCTTCCACAATTAGGCTGTGTAATAGCAATGCAAAATGCTTTGATCAAGCCCTTCATCGGGGACACACTGGAAGGGACAAGGAAAACAGCGTGTCTGTCCTGCTCGTTCTTTTGTGACTAAGAAATTGTTTAATTGTTTCTATAGACAGAAGCGTTACAAAGAGGCATCCAAAGTTAGTCACTCACTTGTACAAAATTGTCTGACTACCTCCTAATAAGGCAAATTCACAAGTCGAGAGGAGAGATGAGCTCTCTGGCCCACACCACTTTCAGTAACTCAAGCGGAAAAAAGCTTCATCAGTTAACCCACAGATGAGAAACAAGCCAGGGAAGGGGCAGGGGACTACAGGGTCTGAAAAGCACAGCCCTGTCAAGTTTAGCTTTTTCTTGGTTCCAAACCACTCCAGTACTTTGGGGTTTTCACCAGAATAACTCAACTCCAATGAACAATTCTAGCATTTTTATGGTCACACCTGCACACACAGTTAGGAGGACCATTTCCTGCCTTACTGTATACAAGCACAGTGAGGCTTCTAATTTGTTTATTGCTCTCCAGACAATATTTTTGCACTGATGGAGAAATAAGATGTACAGAGTAATTTAAAAAGAAAATAAAATAAAAAGAGAAGTGAAAGTTATGAATTATCCTAAATGCTGGTAGCTCAGGAAATGTCTGTGATTTACAAGTAGGCAGTCCAAACACTTGATGTGGAGACAACCACCTTCGCCAAGAGTCCATTTTTTAATCAAACCACCTGAAACTCAGGCATTACAGGACCTCCAGCATTAAAAAAAGTGGCAATCATCCAAAATACTACACAACACCCAAGAGATCTTATCTTCCAGGTATATGCAAACATCTTTTGCTTAATTCCTCCAGCCTCAAGATTACTGAAAAGGAAACTGGCCAGGGGAATGCCTCCCAGGATCCTCTGCTGTGCGTCTCCCCAGAGTCTGCTTGGCAGACTCACACGGAGAAAGAGACGTCCTTCTTCTGATGGAAGAAGTGCAGCAGAGGAGCTGGACATCGCCTCATGGCTGAAAGAAAGGGGAGGAGATCTTGGCTTCTTTCACATTCCCTTCACAGGAAAGGGGATTTCCCACTGATAGGGATACGTGAAATAGTTTGGCAGCTGGGAAAAACTAACTGCAAGGAAAAGGGAGGCTTTAGAATGGTGGAGACCACAATCACAACGTAGATAAATGCACAGAAATCAACAGCACAGAGATGCTACTACTGAGCCTCAAAGCAGTTCCAGCGCTGCTGCTTCTCTACATTTTCCATCATGATTTCTTAATACTCCTCCACTCAGAACAAAAATAGCCTCTTCAATATGCCAAATGTGCATGGCAAACATATTTGGCTTCTACATCTGATTTTATAAGCAAAAAATGAGGAAAAGGGACTGATCTGTGACAAACAGCAAGACAGTCCAGTTTAGCATGTTCTCTCTCCTGTGTAAATTTTTTTGGGGAAAGGAGACTATAGATGTAAGGACTTGGGAAAGGATATTCAGCATAGTATCAACAGAAGCAGATTTTTGACAACAGCAATAAGTGAAATGAAAGATTTCCCTGCCATCAAAGCTGTCAGTCCCTTCTGAAAATTATTATGAAAACACAAAATTTCCCAGGAGGACCATCATCACAGCTCAGCTTTGTGAGACAGTATCATTCCCTTCTCATTCCTCTTCTACAAAGGCAGGACTATCAAGTTCACTGAATTTTATTAGTTGTGCCTCTATCCCCAACTACCTGACTATCACGCTTTAAACTCAGTTCAGGTGGTGATCAGCGAGTTTCCTTTAGGGAGACTGAAGCTCTTGCTGCCCAGCTCCCCTGCACCCTTCTGGAGTCTCAGCATTGGCTTACAACAAGACAGGATGAAGCTGAGAGTAAAAGATAGAGGAAAAGATCTCCTGTGGGTGGCCACACACTTGGCGTGAGCAGCTCTTCACTTCCTGAAATTCTATCATTTGTCTCATCTTGTTTTCCTCAAGGTCACAAATCAGCTTTAAACTGAATTTTATGTCCTTTCCTACTTTTACAGGAAATCACACCTCCAGCTGGTTAGTATTAAGCAATTCCCCAAGTTATAACCCAGGGAAATCATTTCAGTAGCGTAGCTGCATTCACAGTAAGAAACTAGCACGTCTTAATATGGTTCATCCCTCACACTATTTTTAAAGAAGTCTTTACTTCTAATTTAATTACTTGGAAGTGACTCCAAGCTCAGTTCCCTCCAGCAAGCCTGAATTTAAAAATACCTCAGACTGGTCATTCATCAGTGGCATTTTTGTTGCTCTGCAAGGGACAACAGCTTCTTTTTATCATTTCTGATTAAGTTAGAGGCTTCTTTTAACAGAAAGCAAAAGAGTGTTGTAAACTGAACTGATGCTCAAAACCCAATTAACATCAATATTCACCAGAAGTACACATGAGCTCTATTTTTTCTTACCCTCCAACGTTGCTCTGTGTCATGAACAACCTACCAGCCAAAAAGTAAAATATTTCCACTTCTAAAGCTCTGCAGTTTCCCTTCTGGATTGCCCACAAAGAAGTTCACATAATAAAATGAGCCTTTCTGCATGCCAGAGGAAGAAGAGAAATGTGAGCCCTCCCTTCAGCCGTTCTACACAAGATCTGATGAAAATTTGGAACCATACAAACCAAGACAATTATTTTAAAATACTGCAGTACGCTGTTACTCAATGGAAAAAGCCATGCAATTCTTTGTATATTTGGTACAAGTTCAATGATTATTCCAGGCTGTGAAATTTTTACACTACACATTCCTGGAATGAGTTGTTTTAGAAGCGGAAAGTTGCCATTTTTTTCTGCTAGAAAAAGGGATGTTTCCTTTAGCTGAACCACTTCATGCCTGCAATAGAACACTCCAGGGTGCGGTGACCAACTGTCTAATAACCACCACACCTACCCGTGAATGAAGTCAGTGTGTCCCAGCACCGACTGGGTGTGGCCAGACTGGACAACATCATCGTATCCTGTTGTGAATTATTACTTAATGAAAAAAAGCATAACTGGGGGCAGGGAAGGTTAAGCAGTGCTGAACTTTGAAACAACTCTACACATACAGTACCCAGCATGGAGGGACAAGGAAGCAGACAGAAGGATCCATCTGCATGATTTCCATTCGCAAAGTTTGTCAAAAAATCCTTTCCCAAGAGTATAATATGCAGACTTTTTCTTCCTTTTTCCTCCTCTTCCCCAGTCAAAATAGGTTAGAATAGCTTTTTTTCTGGTGAGATTATTCAACATTTACTGGGCTTTTACATTTCAACAAACAAATTATATGAGAGGGAGGAGGACAAGCAATAAACACGAGTAACTATTATAAGCCCTCCTGAAGTCAAGGCGATACTTAATTTGGTATTGGAGATCATCTTGACATTGACCAAAGCTAGTTATGCTATTTTTTGCTACAGCAAAACCAGGTTTAAAGTTTATATGAAATTTAGATTAACAGCAAACTTCTGACACACAGGAGTTGAACTGAAAAATCCCACAACTATGGAAAGAGTGGCTTGGCATCTTACAGAATATTGTGCTTCATTCTGGAAGTTTTCTTTCCAAGAAAAGTCATCCCATGGTAGAGTTATCCTTCCCTGAACTGTTCCTCTAGCTCGAGTTCTAACACTCACAATTTGAACTCTTTACCCATATTCCTACAGAGAAAAGAAACAGGACTCCTACAAGAGCAGAATGATTTAAAGCTTGTGACTGTTTCACAACAGACGTTCTCAGTCTAAATGTTCTTTTTCAGTATCATAACATTTTTCATATGTTTACACTTGAATCAATGTAATAGTGTCAATTTTAAGCGGTTGCTTAGAGCAATAATTATCTTTCCAAATAAATGGTCCAAACATTTTCTCCTGCCCTCTGGGGAACGAACAAGCTTTAAGAAGATGGTTGGTTGCTCAAGCAGCCAGGAGACACGGAGGCGACAGCTGTCAATACAGACAGAAACCCACAATTCTCATAATGCAAACCAACAAACATTAGGATATAAAGAAGTCTAAATATAAAACAATTTGATTTCTTTTCTTTCCCAGCTCTTTCTTGCTATAGAATAAATGAATTTTGATTGAACTATTCCAGACTGCAACGGTAACCACTTTCCCAGCAGCCAAGTCCTCCCATTCTACCCCCATCCATCCTTCCCACTGCTGCAACCAACCCCAGTTTAATTCCTGTAGGAAGAAAGTACATTTCATAGTCATTTTTAAAAATTGGAATTTCATTGAAACCAAAATGTTACCAGATTTTTAACCTGTTTAGTCTTCTCATACACACTAAATTTTTTATTCTAAAAACCATTCCAAAGATTTTTAGAGAAAGTAGGGAATTACATTTAGACAAGAAATTATTTATCCTTATCTCACAGCCTGAGAGATACAGAGTTTGGCTTCTCTTTTTTCCTCCCTAATCTTTAAAAGTGCTAGAGGAAAAAAGGTATCTTAAATCTGTGCAGTAGGACTTTTAGGACATAGTATCTTCCTTGTTTTATTGTGCCACAAAAACATGGTGATTACTCCTTCTCCCCTTTCCATCAGGGACTGGTTTATTTGATTGATGAACAGCTTTGCCTGCAAGAATTTGAAATCCCAGTTATTTCTGCCTCAAATAGTTGCCATGCTTGTAATTATTTCAAAGAACAATAATTACTTTCACCCAATCTATTTGAAGTTATAAAAAACCCACGAGTTTTTGAACTCTAATCCATAAAACCACAACTTATAAAGTCATAAAGGATTGCAAAAGAGTCAGACTTGTGAAATATTAAACATCATGGAGAATGCAAGGAGGCCTAAGGTTTTGTTCTTAAAATATAAGACTTAAATTTATGATACTGCTTAATACATCATACGATCCCTTTTTAGAAGTGAGAGATGGAAGCAGCCAAGATAGTTTTGCAGAAATGTGACCATAACAAACTGAAACCTGTAATTCTATTTGTAAAAATAGGCTGTATGCTAAGATTAATAGATTTTACTGTAATTCCTGGGGAAGCAAGCGTTTTTCTCAGTATTTCTGCATGCAGTAACATCTTTTACTTGCTCCAAGATCAGCTGCGATGACTTTGACAATAAAGAAGAAAAATGCATTGAAACAATCCAGATCAATCCAAGGGAACCCAAGTTGCTTATAATCTTTAAGCTTTTCCCCTTTATAGATACAACATTGGATTTCTCACCTTCCTCAGACTAATAATTGAGTGAGGAAAAAAAACCAGCCCCAAGCCCAGCACTTCTTTTTGCAACTTCACACTGTAAGTTCATATTCATCATCATATTTTTTAAATACATTAAAGTGACAACACTGGCATAAAGGCAAGTGCTCAGAAAATTGGACTGCTGGAATAAAACTGTCCATGAATCTTTAAAGTCACTTGCATGTAACAAGAGGGCCAAATTTAATCTCTTTATTGCCTGTATTCCCTAAAGAGCTGCTGCTGCTCTGCATGCTGGCTGAGCAGGTACTGCTCAGGATCACTGTACCCCCCCAACATGTGGCCTCGGGCCATACTCGCTGCATGCCGTGCACATTCTGTACTCAATATAGAATTGTTCTCCTTCTGGGATGTTCTGTTATAATTAACTTCATGTGAGTGTTTTGCTAACATCAGCATTTATCATTTTAACACCCCAGGAGTTGTTATCATCTCTCCATCTCAGTTTGATTTTGCAGATGGGAACCCAAAATGCTGTGTGTCCCCCAGAACCTGACTTTTCAGGGACCTTGGCATTTGGCAGGCAGTGAAATGGGCACTGCCAGCATAACATGAACGTGGTATTGCTCAGAGCTAGAAGTTCAAGATGACATTGCTCTTCAAACAAACCAAGACTGCAGTCACTGCGAGTTGACTGAAACCAGCTCACCCAGGTGCTCGCGAGCTCTTTGCCTTCCCCTCGCCCCTGCCTGGCTCCCTGACTGCCCACCTTAGAAGCACTGAGATAACACACGGCTGTTTCTGAAATATCTGTTTCTGCCCTCATTTCTGCTGCTTGCAAAATCCAAAGCCTGGGCAAAGAGCACCACGCCTCCTCAGGACAGGGCAGAGGCCCTGGGCACCAGATCATGCCCTGTGAGGGTGAACATTAAGAGACAGTAGCAGTCTGCCCCTGAACACAAACCCCACTGTTCTTGTAGAGACAGAAAAGGTCCAAGCACAAAAGCAATCCTGTTGTCCCATTTCAAGTACCTAAGGTTTAGTCTTGCTGAACTTGAGGATTCTGATAGGCAAAACATTTTTTTTTAAACCATTCTGGTTTGCCTAAGCACACACAAAATCCCTTGGTGTGAACCGTATTTCTTCACCAAAATGGCAGGTTTCACAGAACTAAACCTAAGGTGTTATAGTGGAAGTGCTGGGGATAATTATGATTAAGGTACACTGCAACCTGCAATTTAAATTTCAAAGCAGTGATTTCATGCACAGGGGAGGCTGAGGGCACAGCTTCACAGAAACTTGATGCCAACAGCAGTGGCAACTGCAGAGAGAGCACAAGACCCTCTCTGCTTCACCTCAGGAACTGAACCACGGCAGCACACCTGGGTGAAAGCCACCATCAGTGCTGGCACCAGTGGGTGTAAAGGGACGCCACGGGGCAGAAGGTCTGGCACCTTTTTCAGAAGCAGCACAGGTAAGTCACCTTCTGCAATCATAAACAATGTCCCAAAAACCATGACAGCTTTTAGTAATTCCACTGGTTGCTTCTGTCTTCCACTCATGTCAGAATCTATTTCACTGCTTGAAGTCTTGCTTTGCCATTTTTGCCCTCCTATTCACACAGTATCCAAAGTGACCAGCAAAGATTAGAATCACAGTCTACATATTTTTTGTGTTCAATTTCTGTACTTTTGGATGCTTACCAGATGGAAGCCAGGAAAGCAAGTTTAAGAGACAGGGAAGACTGACCAAGGGCTTGAGAAGCATCTGAAAGTACTTACTTTTAAGAGGACCACATTACAACTATTATTTTTATTCCAGCAGTACAAAGCTGGGCAGTTTTCAATCCAATGCAAGCCTTGGTGGCAACACAGAAAGCTCTGATTTGGACAAGCAATCTGCTCGACTCTGACAAAACTAAATAAATACAGAAGCCCAAAAACAGTAAAAAGATACATTAGCTTGGACCTCCTGTCTCATTAACCTATGAGAAACCTGGGAATGTCAGATGGAAGGGTCCCCCCTCTGAAAGTGTCTATTTTAAAAGTCGTATATAGCACAAATAGTGGCTTCCTACAGCTTTAGTCATCCGATTTCCAGACAAGCTTGCTGCTCAAATGGGAGGACAAAGAGCAGAAATTACAGTGTCACTTCACGCTGCTGTGGTTCTCTGGAGCTGTGTACTCTGCTCCCTCATGCCCAGGTGTCAGTCCCAGGTGCTGCAGTTTGAGGGTCTGCAAATGGAGCTGCTGTGAAGGGCACACCAGACTGTGAAGTCCTGCTCAAACCAGAGAGTGAAGTGACAAGGTCTGCAAAAATTACAAGTTCTTTATTTTAATTAAACACATGCAGATCAATAGTCACTCTTCTAGATATGCATAGTCTTGAGTTAATTAAACCAGTTAGTTCTTTTCTTTCCACAGCAATCAATGAAAACTATTTTCATTAATTGGCACAACAGCATCCTGGCTCTGAAGTGTTCAGTATAAGCTGGAGCACTGAACAAGTAGGCAATATACAGGGGAGAAAAAAACGCACATGCTTTTAATCTGTGGAGAGCAGTTATTTAATTTAAAGTTCTGTTTGCTTTCCAAACAAGGCTATGTTGAAAATAGCTATGGGCCATAATTTTTTCTTTTTGTTTTCAAAAGAACACTTGGCACAAGAGTTTATCAAGGCCAAGTACTTACTCCCTTTCACCACAGAGCTGATAAACGGACAGACCAGCAAGTGAATTGCACTTTTTATTAAGAACATAACTTTTTGAGAACATGCCTTTTCAAGTTTTGTAACTGGAATCTAAAAATCATGCAGCACACACACCAGTGATCGAAGAAGCTTCAAATTAGAACACAGAATTCCCAGACCTGTTCTCCATCCATGCTAGCACCCACTTAAGAAGATTAGTTGTTCACACAGCTACAGGAATGAGACTGGTAATCACTGTAGTGCAGTTTATCAGTTTTCTTTGCAGATGCAAGAAAATGAGCCAAATAAAAATTAAAAGAAAAACATTTAATTTGTTCTGTACATAGTTGTTGCTCAGTGACAGACCAGGTTATGCAAAAAAATCCATATTGTAACTAGGTCTCCTTTTTCATGCTAAATACCATGACAACTTCAGTCCTTTGCATTATTTACTCATTCAAGTATTCATAATTCTTTTAGTATGACACAAAGAGATGCATCAGTTCCACTAAAATTTCAAATACTCTTTTGCACTACCTTAAATCAATGAAATTGCTTGTATACAGAAAGAATTAAAGTCACCAACTGGTACATGAGAGTCACTTCATTTTTCTAATGTGTTTTAAAATAGTTAATGAAGGACAGGCTTTTTATAAAGCTTGGCACATGAGTAAAAAACGTTTAAGCCTTAGGATCTGTTTTTTTTATTAGCCTCTTCTTTTGGACTTCTGACACTGCCCACCCATCTCTGGTCACTCTGGATCACATTTCACCCCAGAAACAAAACAGGAGGCAGCAGGATAGACTTGCTTTCTTCCTGCCCAAGACTTCAAAGGAAGGTCTCTTATGCCTCATTCCTGGGGAGCACAATCTCCCTGCCAGCCCCTGAGCACGTTTCTGAAATTGCCAATGCCAAATGAAAACCCAGAACAGTGACCAAAGCACTCAGATTCCCTTTATCTCTCACTCCTCCTCTCTCCTGTGCAGGTTTGTTCTATAAGCCAGCAAAAACCACTGTCATGAGGAACAGCACTGCTGAAAAAGCACAGATTAAATACCCACTGGTTCCCAGTCACTCTTCCCCAAAAAGCATTCATTTTGCATTGAGCCTCACCTGCTTAAGCAAAAACCACTCAGGTGAATAGAAGGGATGGTCCAGTGCACCCCAGAATGAGCCAACTGGCTTGGGCATTGCCAGGTGCTCAGAAAAGGCCAGAAGCCTGAGGTGGAACTCGGTGCACAAGGATCATGTTTGTCTGCCTCAGGAAGCTGCAATTCCTGCTTGTAACAGAGCAGGTTTAAGGTTCCTGTGAGTCATCCCTAAGCAATACTGCCCTTCCTTTCAGCAGGTGCTGCAGGTGCCAGCCAGGGCTGTGCCTCAGAGGAGCTGCTGCTCCGTGAGCAGTTTCAGCCCAGGAAAAGGCGAGGACTGTAGTGAGGAAGACAAGCACTTTGCAGCACACAGCTGAGCCCTGGGTGCTAACCCCCAACCAGACACAGAGTGGGCTGTTAAAGCACGCACAAGGACATTCCTCCCCAAGCCCCCAAACTGCTTAAACAATCTTCACTCTGTAAATAAAGAACAGGAATGTTCTTCGAAAGCACAGGATCAGTTTGCTACGGGAGGATTTTTATGCTTTGCTAATAACTTATTGAATGAGCCAGCTAGACTCACTACATCCAATTTGGGCTTCAAATATTCAATATATTCCTGGCAACAACTCTGCTATGTACTGAAGGAGCTCCTACTCCAGTAGATATTAGTTCCAGTTGTAATTTTAAAAAGTAATTCATTAAAATGCTGTCATGGTATGATAACAATGTTTTTAATAACCTCTAAATCATTTAAATGCCTACATTCTTTTGAAATTCAGGAAGATTTAACTACTGCCCATACTACACAGGGCTGGCCAAAACACTGACAGAAGAGCTATCCTATACTCCAAATCAATTCTCTTCTCCAGTCAGCCTTAAGAGCTCATTGCTAATATTAGCTTTGGGACTGCATGAGATTTTAAAAGTGAACACAAGAGAGGCACTTTTCAGGCACTGAAAAACTGTTTGGTTCCTTCCAACAGGCACTGAAGCAAAATTGTCCATACTCTACGTCAGTGAACTATCAACAACAGCAAAGCTTTTGCAGTGGCTTTAAGATTTGGGAGAGCAAGGGAAAAGGATAACCACTTTCCTGTATCATCCAATTTCCATGAGAAAGAGTTGACAAGTTCAGTGGTTTGAGCCTGGAGAAAAAAGGGGGAGTGTGCACCAACTCTGCCGGCCATGAGTAACTGGGGCAGGGGGATATTCATATGGGCAGGGACAGCAGATGTGGCAAACTAGCTTTTTTAACCATTTGGAAACAAACTGTGACTTCAAGTAGCAAGTTTGATTTAAACAACTCCAATCTTGCACTATTAGGATTCTCTGTTCAATGTTTAGAATAATTCTCGTATTTGAAAACAAACTTATAATTTATTTTATGTTTCAATCTTTCTCCCTGTGTGGAAGATATTTCCATCAAAAATAAAACATTTCAAAAACTGTCTCCCAGTTAATGAAGTCTTTGTGCATCAAGCAAAAGGCACTTCCTTTTGGAAAGAAAGTGTGAAGAACAGGAGATTAAACCCACTGCATTAAAGTGGATTGAAAGCCATCAGCACAGTAAAGAGAAGCTTATATCTCACTTATATTTGCTCCAGGCACTCACAGCAGAGTTATAATCTAACTTCAATGTAAATAACACTATTTTCATATACTTGTATTTCTTGTATCTAAAACATTAACCAGATTTCAAAATTAACCTGGAATTAATGCTGCACAGGTAGACAGCAAATTAAAAAGGTTTCTCATCAAGTCATCAAGCTTAAATACAGATGACCTAATGTAACTGGTGATGTTCACAACCACAGGTGTTGATAAGTCTGACTAATGAACACCACAGTAACAAGGATCGCTGTATCATGTGCTGAGGAAAAACTGCTGCTTAAACTTAGCTTAGGTGGCATTAACTATTAGTGCAAGCCAGAGTCTGACATAAATACATATTTAGAGAGCATCAGCTTTTTCTACCCAGCCATGAGGCACTGAAATCTTAGAGAGGAGCCTCAGCTTGTTAGACTATATGTGCTATAAACATACTTCCAGCAGTCTGGATACTGTACCAAAATAAACAGAGGCATTAAAAGCAGTTCTCCAGTATTTTTAAAGGGGCCCAGGAAGGACAGTCAATTTGGTTTATGCACAATGTGTTACTGTTTGGCTTTATTTCTAAATTAGGGGGGGAAAAAAGCTGGTAGACCCAAGCAAGTACTAGAAGATGGACACAAGCCGCCTCTGTTCTGGCAAGGCAAAACACATTGCTGTCACACTACCAGGTTTAATGCATAACAGTGTCATCTCTTGACAGGTGTAGTATGAGCAAAGGCAATTATGATGGAGTGCTTCAGGACAGGAAAAGAGAAAACTGCAAACTGGGCTGAAGCTTTAGTGTTTCTGCTCTGGAAACTCCATTTCTCACAGAGCTTCTGACCTAGTCACTTTTCCTGACATTGACAGAAGATGATTGTTTCTTCTTGTCTCTTCCTATGTACGCGCCAATAATAGGGTACAGCTGCCAAAGTTACCCAAACACATCCCTGTAAAACTGTGGTAAATGTTTCACATTTTCTCCTTTTACTACATGAATGTTAGTGTGGGCAGTTTCCACATCTTTAAACCTTTTTCAGTCCCCAGAGAAGAGGCAGCCTATTCTCTGGAAAATTTCCTCTAAAAATCTCAGCCCTGTAACCAAACCCCAGCATTTAAGAGGGGTTAAAGCGAACCTCATCAAGTTTTCTGTGGGATTTGCAGGAGGGACAAGGCTTTTCAGCAGCCAGTCAGCAGCAGTGCAGTTGGCTGGTGAGGCTACGCAGAATTACCTGCTGCCAGCCCCCAGTGCAGGAATGTTTGCAGCCACAGCCTCCCACCAGCGAACTCACCTCACCAGGAGCTTGCACATCAAAAGAACTGACAGACTTTGTGTCCTGTGCTTGAATAAAACCCCCAGCCCATGACAGAGAAGATACAGCAGAACATGCAAATGGAGGATCCTCGAGTCACAGCTGAAGAAGCCACATTAACGTGACTCACAGAATCACAATGGAAATTCTGAGGAATTTCATAAATCAGAGTGAGCCATTGCTGCACTCTGACATTCAGCAATTCTCCTGAAGAGAGATTGTTAAGTGCTACTAAAAAACAAGTAGTTCATAGGCAGAAAAAATAGGCAAATCCATTTTCCTCCCAACTTGTTTGACTGACCTTGTGGTACAGGTGGGGATGATGAAGGTGAAAATTGCATTTTTTGGTAACAGTCTCCTTCTCCTGTATGTAAAGACTCATATAAATGTAGAATTGCTGGAACATCTACTATCTAGAAATGTTTACTCTTTGGGGTTTGGGTGCCTGTGCCCAGACGCTGAGGGCTGCTGCGGCTCTGTGAGGGGAGCCCTCAGCCAGGCCGCAGCACCTCGGGAAAGGGCAGAACTTGCACGGAGTGAGGGGGAAAGTGTGAGGAATGTCCCTGGAGTGAGGGGAGAAGTCTGAGGAATGTCCCTGGGAGCGGCTGTGCTGGATTCCCTGGCAGCCATCACGGAGCAAACCCACACTGCAGCCCGCGGAGGCGCCCGTGCTGGAGCACGGGGTATTTCCTGAGGGAATGTGGCGGCGGAGCGGAACCGCAGCCATGGAGAGGGCACACTGGAGCAACACAGAGGGCTCAAATGGACTGACCACAGCCTACATTCCCCTTCCCTTTGGCCCTGCTCAGGGGGCAGGAAGAGGTGGAGGAGTTGGGAATAGAGGAATGAAGCTGAGCTTGCAAAAAAAAAAAGGGGTATGGGGGGAAGGTGTTTGGGTTTTATCTTTGTTTTTCACCGTCCAAATGTATTTTAATTGGCAGTAAATTAATTTTCCCTGAGTTGAGTTTGTTTTGTCTCTGATGGTAACTGGTACGTGATGTGCCTGTCTTGATCTCAACGCACGAGGTTTTTCATCCCATTTTCTCCCCTGTCCTGTGAGGGGGGTGTGCCAGAGTGGGCGGGTGGGCACCCAGCCAGCCCAGGTCATCCGGGAAGGGCAGGGCAGGGCAGAGCGCTGAACGGGAATCCGCCCCGGCTGCTCCATGCTGGGCCGCGAGCAGCGTGGGGCCCTCACACAGCGCTAACTCCGCTTTGTAGCCATGGCTCCAGCACCTGGAACAGCCTCCCTGCACAGAATATTGCCAGATATAGCATCTGTAGCTATAAACCAGCAATTCTATAGGAAACATAAGCAAGGGTGCATTTAAACTGCTGTCAGCACTAGCTCTGATCTTTCATCCTGACATTCACTCCCCTCACAATCCAAGACTGAAGGAATGGATGGAGGAGTGACAGGTTTCACACAGAGCACTGAGGAAACAACAGCTTAAAAAAAGGAAAAAAAAAAGGAAAAAAAATTATGCTTCAAAGCAAAAAAAAAGAGGAGAAAGATGATTTCATCAACAATCAGCCAGCCAGATTTTATTAATCCTGACTGTACTTGCAGGATCTCCAAAGGACTACAGACTAGTGTACTCCTTATGTAATTACTGCCAATCACCTCCTTGAGCCAGAAACACCAGACAGAAAGCAGTCTTACAGGAAAAAAAATTTAAAAGGGGGGGAAAATTAATCTTGTTAGCTTTAGAGTCAATAAGATACTGGACTCAATGAGAATTCGGGGAAAGGAGATAATAACTGAGGAGAAAAGTAAAAAGATAAAAGAGCAAAACCCCAGCATTTGTTTTGAAGACTATTTATTTAAAATGGCTGCTGACCATAAAATGAACAAAAGTAACAGGAAAAAAAATATTGCCATATCTAAGTGCCATGTTTCTGTGATAATATGGAACAGCATCATATGTTGCAATAAAATGTTTAGGCTGATCATTTCTTGTCTTTTTTGGCACTCTGCTGACACACTTTTTAAAGTGTTAATTAAAAAAAGAATCAAATCAACACTACAAATTGGATGGATTTGTGCCCTACAAACAGTCTCTTCTGACCAGTAATTTGTGGAGCTGGGGCTCAGCCAACTTCCAATGAATCTGTGGAGAGTTTCCAGCAAACTGTCATCGCAGCAGGATGCAGTTCTTGATAGGGTGATCATACATGGCAAGTGAAGTGATGCTGAACTGTCACGAAACAAGTCTTTTTTACTGCGCCTGAACCTTTCTTTAAGGCTCACCCAAAAATGGAGATTGACAGTTTATATCCAGATATACATTTATACCATAATGCACCTAAAATCCTGTGGTATCCTTATGGAAACAAGATTTTTGGATGATTGTCACGTTGTGGGAGAACAACAAAGAACGCTGAACCAGCCGCAGCTCTAGAACACAAACACTTCTTTATATTTGTAAATCAAATAGGCCATGACAAGAGACCTGAACATGCAGTACTTTCCCCTTAGGGGTTCTGACTTATTTCCTTTCTATTTTCTTTAGTTTGAAATAAAGAATTTCAGATTTCATATACATGAGCATTTTAAGCGTGCCTAGTGCAGCCCTCATACTGTATTCATCTATTGCTAATATTTTATAAGGCTATTTCCAAGATACAGGTAAATAAGCACAAAAAGAAAGCTAATCTGCATGTAGAATACTAACAATAATTTGGAAATTCAGTGCAGATATACTGACTTTTGACAGGTTTCTGCTTTCTGAACATGGACTCAAGTCAAGGCTAGGCAAATACAGAGTAAGAATCAGCAGTCTAAGCCTCCCTTGATGTACCTTCTCTCCAACAGCCTTCAAAATATCACAGGTAATGTCAGGAAAGTGATAGCAAAGCATTTGTGTACTCTTGGAGAAGTGTTTGTGTACTGTTGGAGAAAATACAAAATTCCTTCTGAGTTACTGTCTTGGAAATCAGAATATCCCTTCTCACCCTGCAACTTCTTCCTTAGATACATAAGATGGGGGGGAGATGAAAGAAATCCCTGCCTACTGCACAATAATTCATAATAGCACTATTTTATACTCTCCTGTCTTTCCATCCCACCCCCCACCCCTTAAATGAGTGCAGACTGTAAACTGTCTGAAGTATCTTTTAAAAGAGATAATTCAGCTTAAACCACTGTTTTCTGAACTCAGAAAAACAAAAAGAGCAAACAATACATTTTTAAGATTGTCATCCTATGGAAGAAGCAGATTTAAGAAGACTGACTTGCAGAGGGAGAGCTCAGTATTTCCTGAAATTTAGAAAGACCAACTTGAAAACTAAGGAGTGAAGAGAACCATCTGAAAACTAGGAGCCAGTGGAAAAGCGGGTGGGAATGTGTTCAGATATCTGCTGATGGGACTGAGAAGGCACAGCGATATTGCATATTTCCCACTCTGAATCACTTTGCCAAATTACCTGTTGGGCTGCAATCTTTCTGCTACCTCTGCCCTTCAAGCAAAGTATTTGTCCCAGTTAAGGCTTTAACCAAGAGGATTAAGATGTTTCCAGGAGGAAGCTGAAGAATGCTGCTCTTTTCTCCTGTTGAAAAGCTCATCACTTCAGAGTCACAGAACAGGATCTTGTCCTTGGGCCACAGTTGTCTTTCAGGACAGTAAGGCCCAGGACATGTGCATGATAAAGGCAGCTGAAGGAACACAATCAGCCAAAGCCGGGAGGAACAAGAGCCCTCCAAGGGATCTAAACCAAACATGCAGTCCCTTGGATACCTTGGAGTAATCACTCTGAAGTGAGATTTTAAGGGGCAGGTCAGAAGATCAGATTCAGGTTCTAGCTTTAGATGGGCTTCCTCCTATCTCAGTAATTCTTACACAGCTTCATCAGGTTATTTAAACAGGCACTGTTACAAAAGAAGGAAACTAAGGGGAGAGATCTGAATTAGATGCAGCCTGTTTAATTAACTAGCTCAATATAACTGTAAGCTTTTTTTTATTATTAAAAAAAGAAAAGAAATGCCTTCCAAAAGAAGAGGCCACTGGGACTAAAAGACAGAATGTAGATTAAAGCCTCAAGTTTTCTAACTGAGGAGTTGGCAGGACTCACATGCCCAGGGGAATCAATCCCTCATCAGACATGCAAGCATCCACCCATCACACATGCACAGTATGCTGCTTTGG
The DNA here is from genome assembly GCA_013397175.1 of Platysteira castanea. Classification (NCBI taxonomy): domain Eukaryota; kingdom Metazoa; phylum Chordata; class Aves; order Passeriformes; genus Platysteira; species Platysteira castanea. Next base: position 346,363 of record VYXC01001933.1, on the reverse strand, counting down.
AGACTTATCACAACATACACAATGTCAGAAGCAGCCCAAAAGAAATGTATTTCTAGGGGAACCAAGAAAAAAGCTGGCAAGAAGAGACACTTTTTTAATAATGCCAAGTCGATATTACACTCAAAATAGCTTTTTTTCATTTCCAAAACAGTTGAAGCAACAAAAATAAATAACGTCACTCTGAAAGACGCAAACAAAAGCACAAAACATATTAATCACAAAAATGCAGGATCTGTGCCTCACTCCACTAAACAGGGCTCTCTTGTTTTCAGAGCAGGACAATGTAACTGGCAAATTGCTACACATCTCTTTCCCTTTTGACCAGCCAGCAGCTCAGCTTACTGTTCTGGAGCAAATAAATTCACAAAGAATACAGAACTTCTTAGTGGGGAAGAAGATAGAAATGTTGGTCAGCTTCTTTGGAGAGGATGCCAAATATGTGTGAGTCACAATAAAGACAGTGGCCCCCTGAGAGCACTTACAGTTTCAATACAGAAGAGTTGTTTCATCAACCCCTAAAAGCCACCCCAGCTCAACAGATGGGATTAGATGTTGAATTACATCTTGTAAGGCCTCTACTCTGGCATTCCAGAAGGTAAACAAGCAGTGGATCACGCTTTGTGTGTATATTGGGCAAAAGGCCTTATCCACCTGAACAGACTGGCCTGGAGATCACCTGTCGAGAGAGAAAGAGAACAGCAAAAAAAACCAGCACAAGAGGCAGACAAGATGCAGCCAGATAAGCCAAGGAAGATCCACAGTGACGGAAAAGACCAAACACAGGAAGTGAGAGGTCTGTTCTGTAAAGGGCTCATAGCTGAGTCCATAGCCGTGCCTCTCCCTGAGAGGCAGAGTGGCTGGAAGCAGCTACTCAGGACACTCAAAACTGCTGTAGTTCTCCATTTCCTTCTGCTATGAAGTGCTTCTGAAAGGTAAACCATGTACTTGGGTTATGCTCTACATCAAGGGTCATGGCAGTGGGCTGTGACAGCAGCTGTGACGTCTGGGGTCAACGCAAGTCCTGGGGTGAGATGCCAGGATAAAGAGTTTCATGTGGGAAATGAGAGGTGGAGAAAACATGAGTCTGGAAACCTTCTTCAGGAGCACTTTAGGACCCAAAATCCACAATCTCCCAGTACCCACTTCAGGAAGAATTAAAAAACCCCCACCTAGATGTAAATGGAGAGATGATAGCTGGCTCAGAAGAGCATGTCTCTTACCAGATATGAATTATAAATCAAACACAGCAGGCTAGAGAAGGAATCATTAATTTTTCAGTTCTCAAACCACAGATATCATGTTTAGCTCTGTCCCACTAGTCTTTGTAATACAATGCAAGAAAAATTACTTGCAAAAGTAACTAGTCATTGTGGAATCACATACAAATAAAAGTTTAAAGACTACAATGTTACCATTAAACTTTTAAAGAGAGACAACAAAGCTTTAGTACATGTATCTCTATATTCATACATTTATGCAGTGTTCAAGACACAAAACATTCTTGCTGCATGACGGATGGCCTAAAATGACATTAGATGGAGTAGAAACTGTAGAATTAAGCAAATCTTCAGAAGCCCTCTCTGAAAGAATGATCTCCATTGAGTTCTGGGCTGACAGGGCTTTAGCCTGGAGTTGGCACATTTGTGCAAAACTTCCTAAGCACCAGTATTCAGTTGTACAGTGCCTCTCTGCCTCAGTTTAAGAAGTAAACAGGGATTATAGCACTGATGACCTTATTCACAAGTTACACTACTGGAGACCAGAAGGGATGGAGACTTCCCAAGGAGTAGCCCAGCTTTGCCCCAGCAAAGTCTTCTCAACTCGAGCCACAGAGAAAGAAAGCAGATGTTTTCCAACCTGGTTATTATCATCAGCAGGCCAAATTCAATGCCACATGTAAGACCTTGTATCTTATTATCCTTGCAATCTGTTTGTCAAATGCCATTTTCTAAAAATACACAAAGATGACACAACCAGAACAATTTCATTGCAAGGAACCAACCCTTCCACTATTATAAAAGTCCTGTATCTGCCTGTCCTCCTCCATTGTCCCCCAGATTCTTGAGAGCACTGCTGATACAGACCAGCTTTGATTTCAAAATTAATAGATTATGTCAAATGAGACAACATTCTTAGCAGAGCTCTGCCAAGAGGAGCTGAGGTGGTCTTTGCATTTTATTTTTGATATATAACTATCTGGACATAGACCATGTAGAAGTTTTGCTTCACAACTGAAAGAAAATATCACACTGATTCAATGGCCACACTTAGCAAGTCCTCTTATTTTAATCCTGAATTGTCTTTGAGCTGAAATTTCTGTAGCAGATATTAATTCCCTTTGTTGGTGCAGATGCTACAACTTCCATACATGATTTAGAAGTCACCTTATCAGATTCAGTGGCTTCATATCTCCTTCTGTTTGACTTGTACTGTGTATCAGAAAGCAGCCATTTTACAGGCCTCTTTTCATGGAATTTTCAAAACTTGGTTGTTAAAAAAAAAATCTAGTGCCTGTTGATGCTCTTACTGTTTTTGCCACAAAGACTCATTAGCCATTTACACAAGATGCAGTAAGTGCAAAGTCAGCTTCAAAGAGAAAAGAAAGATGTGACTTATGTGCCACACAACACAGAAATGAGACAATAATTTCACAAAAACCCCAAAACAAAACAAGAACTTAGAGACCTACAGTTACTGGTCAAAATCACAGGTCTGACCACATGAAGATGACCATACAGACATCCTCAAGACCCTGTTCCATCACTGTGCCTGGGAATGTTGGAGATAAGCCAAGTTAACAGTGTGGTTCCACAGGGAAGCCTCGAGGCCGTGGCTCCTGAGCCCAGTGCCAGACACAAACCCCGTGGAGGGAGAGCTGCCCACCCACACAACTCATGGCTCCTGCTGCTTGGAGCCAACAAACGACATCATCAAATGCTGGGGCTTGGTAAAACACAGGAGGTGGTTCAGCAAGCTGCTGACAGCAGACAAGGGTTAACCACAGCATTATTAGATCATAACACATCTGGAGAGCCTTATTGCTGGGGCAAACATTAATCTTCAGAGAAAGCTAAACATGCAAAATGAGATCTCACTCATGAGAAAGAACTGAAAGGGAGGTTATACACAATGAAAATAATCCTAAGTAACTTTTGAAAAGTTAGGCTGAAAAGGGGAGAGGAAGTATTTTTCCATAAGAAAATACCTGCCTCTCCTAGCCAACTGGGATCAGAGTAAGTGGAAAAGTTTTAAGCTGACCTTTTCCATTTTGAAGCATTTCTGTGATTGACCCAAGTTTAAATTAAAATGATGCTTGTTTATAGAAATGTCCAAGCTCTCCTTATTCCCAGAACTGTACTTAAATTGTGTTGATATACATATTACATTACATTATTTCCCTGAAGACATGAATAAGAGCTAATGTAAATGCCAATTTAGTTTTAAGAATCCGGGGAGAGTAACACTTTGTCTGGCTTTATTTATGAAGGTACTTATATATTTAAGCAGTCTCAAGTTTGCTTTGTTGGGCTCCAGCTTAAAAAGTGATTTGTTCATTTAAGAATATTCTGCGATTAGTTCAGTCTGAGTGTGGACCAAGGTTTTCTGAGAGCAGTCATTTCAAGGTGCACACACACACTGGAAACAGCTGCTTTGGTGTTTAGATTTCAAATTGAAGAGATATTTTTCCTGCACCTGGCTCCACTGTCTTCTGCTGCTGGATGATCTCAACACAGGGCAGCAGAGCACAGGTATTTCGTAAGGATTTCACATTTGAAGTGCACAAATGCTGTGTTTACAGTTTCACAGAGAACCATGGTAACCACTGCAATATCTAAATATGGGTTACTGTACAGTTTATTCCATAATATCCATCCTGAGAAAAACAAAGAATCAAGCATCCACTAATGTTTGCACAATACATTTAGAGCGCAGAATTTTAGGCACTTTGGACAGCTTTGAAGCAAGTCTAGCTAAATTGTATTAGTAATTGCAAAAAACCAATCAGTGACTAATTGAATCCTCTTTCTGGATACAGATTACTGGCTGAAGATTTATGTAGTAGACACTACACTGTGGTGTACTCATTGGAAATAATTTTTCCAATTGCCAAGCAAGGATCCCTAAAATTGTCTCTCCACGGTAAAATAAGATCAAGGCTGAGTAGGTTTTTCCAATCTATGCTATTCTTTGCAGAAGAACAATACAGAATTTTCATTAAAAACTGCAGCATTTCTGTCTCAACCTCCATGCCTCTTCCTCTCAGTTTCATTAGCTGCTCTCAGTGACAAATGATCAACTAATAGTAGCTCTGTAACAGGGCAGCCAAATTGAACATTACTCTTGGATTATAGAGAAATAAGTCTTGTATCTACTGGCTTGAATCAAAGGGCAGTAAATCAGTGTTCCACTTCTGCACTGGTTACACAAGTGGAGCTCGTGTAGCTTTCACAATACTTCTCCCCCACTGCAGTGTGCATCTCCTTCATGTCTAAATTGGCAAACACCACTCTACTGCTGTATTCCAGACATCTTCCAGTGCAAACTGAACAAAACTCACCGCTTCCCTTTGTTGGCCTTGAAAAGTTTCCTTGTAGCTTATACACTAAGTAAGCACAGAAAACCTGTTCCAGGTCATCTCTCACCAGTCCCACAGAGATCCCCACACCACAGGGTCCTACAGCTGATTTCAGCTGAGCAGCAGGTAGTAGCAGAATAAGTTGTTTACACAATATTGTTATGTGTATAATTAGCAACTATCCCACGTAATGAACCTCAAAAATCAGATGTCCAAGGTGAGCACATGTATTTATCTCTCAATTTGTTTTGTTTTCAGCAATAACATTCCTTAGTTGACATTACTAACAAACCAATTGAGCTTGAACAATCTTGTAGAGATTGTTTCTATTTATAAAAGGATACACATGTGGCATACTTGGACAAACAAGGACAGTATTTAAATTAGCATCTTGAAAAGGACTTTAGACAAAAAAAAAAAAATTGCTTGTATATTCTTGTACAAAGGCTGAGAGGCCCACCCTGATCTAATTGAGACACTCATTCCTATTTCCATATGACCTTAATCTCTGCTTATTAGGAAAAATAGAAAGGAGGTTGCTACTGGCATAAATCACACACTGTCTACAGCTGTAGCCCATGTACAGCAATAATGTACAGTCCATGTACAGTAGCTCTTCTGCCTTTTTCCAACTGGACCTACAGTGAGCACTAAAATGCCACTGCAGTGGCTGCAGAAAGCTCTGCATCCACAGCTGAACAGGTGTAGCCATTTACTGCCCTACACGTACTACAAACCTGATTCTGCTTTTTACTTTCTCAAACTACAGGAAGAAAAAAATATTCCCACTGATAAGAAATACTAGGTTTTTTTCCTAAAGGAATTAATTTTAGTAACTTTCAGAAATATCCTGTATTGCTAACTTTGCTGTTCCCCTTGGAAGCAAAGATCATAAAACCAACTAGTTAAAAACAGTAAAATGGAGGCTTCTTAGAGCATTAAAAAGAAACAAACCAAAAACTTTTCACACTTCAGTTAAATATATTTTCCTGTTGAGACTGCCTGTCTTATCTTGCATGACAAGTTTGTCTAGATTCTATTTCCAAAAATTTTATAGCAAGATGAAACTTAAAAGGACATTTCTTTGTCATAACAAAAGTAAATATTTTTCAGAAGCTTACAGACATGACAACTGAGATGACCAAGGTCAACCAGGCAAGCGTTACCTCTTCTGGATTGCAGGTGGAGTGTACAGGAAAAACCTGACATTAAAGATGCATTTCACATGGAAAATGGTAAGGTATCTCAGGAGGCCAAACTGCACTGCTTGGAATCAGTGTGTGACTGTGAAATCAGTTTTAAAATTCACCTGAATAAACTGATGCACACTTTTTGCACGCTCTTTCCCCCCTGTACAGTGTCACCTGCATGGCTGTCAGTGAAGCTGCTCCCTACCAGTTCCAGAGATTTCTTGGTTTGGCATATGGAAAACAAAAACAAAAGAAAAATCAGAAATACATTAATATTCCAAGTAGTGAAGAATGGTGAGGAAAGAATGCTCAGGGAGGGGGGATTTTGTTCTTTTCCATAATTAGCATTACCACTATCAAATGGATCCCTGGCATGGCTAGAAACAGACAAGGTAGAGGGGCTTTGTGCTCCAAAGTTTTCAAAATGCCAAGGATATCTGATCTGACCATCTGGTTAGGATGGGGGGGAAGTGGATTTGTGGAGGGGCAGTGTTCCCACGTGCTTTCACACCCACCACAGCACACCTGGAACTTCTGGCATCACACAGCACAAGCAACTGCCACCAGAGCTCCCCCAAATCCACCAGCAGCCTTCAGCAAGTTATAAGGCAGAAGCCAAACTGTAAGAAGGATGTAAGACCACACTCTAAGGCAGAATTCATGCTGTCCAACAGCATATCAAGATAAAACAATCTGAGCTACAATTTTATCTTTATTTTCTTTGTTGTGCATCTTTGTTGTGCATTCAGTTCTATTTCCTCTAGGCTGGTATAAAACACACCTGCGTTACAGATGAAGCTCCATACCATCTGCAATATACATTTTAAATCACATTTTATCATTTGTTCTAACTGAAATCAGAACACTAAACTGGCAGAAGTGAATATCTGCACATCTGGAAGTAAATACTTTAGGCAAGGAAAACATCTTTGGATACAAATCAAATTCGCTAAAGCAAAGACGATCTTCTATTAACTTGACCTTTGCTAGTGACTAAACAAACCCAAGTCAAAACAGCAGACTGGATTTTTTCCTTTTTGATCTGTGAACATTTGCAAGTCATGGGAGGAAAAGATCTAACAGATAGGTCAAGAACTCTAGGTACACATATAATTATATTTTCAGTAACTACCATCCAGGATGGTTACTACAGTTTTGAACTTTAAAGTGCTATTACCTGTTTATTTTAAGGCTGTTCCAGTGCAGGATCAGATAACTGCAGGAAGGGGTAGTGCTTATGATTTAAGAGGTGAATGTATCGTAAGTGCATCTGGATTCATATATGTCTAACTACAGAAATGCTGAGCCCTTCTAGTTCATGAAATACAGTAACGTGATATACAAATGTGGGGGGAGTGCCAATTTTTATTGAAATATTCATCAACTGAAGCCAAGCTTTCCTCCCTGTTAAGGTAAATGCAGCAGCCCTGCTATGGAGCACAGTCTACCAGCCATTCTTCCTCCTTCTGCCATCTGAACAGCACAGGTTTAGGCTATTTCTCTATTTTCTTTCCACCCCTACTGCGACTTCAACTTCAGTTGCTCTTCTACACCAATTTATCACTCCTCAATTGTTTCCTGAAGGTGTTTGGTATTAGACTCCCTGTGCCACAGACTGCACTAGAGTGCCAATTGCAGATGTCTGTGGTGTATATCTATGATTATCTCCCATTATGACTCTTAAGAACAAAGTTGTTCACATTTTCAGTACTGACTGAATGAGTTTTCACCTTATTTGTGCTTTCACTTCACTCAGAAAATGACCCATTTTATTATCCCATTTCAAGAGATAATATACAGCAGTGTTACTACCATTAAATCAAAGTAGTGGCACCTAGACCTTTGTTATAAATTACATGTTTCTACTGTATTTCAAAGATGCTCAAGAGGCTGCATGCTACAGAAAATAGTCTGAAAACGGGTATTTTATCAGAAATTTCAGACCTACAATATTCAGTGAGAGAATGATGAGCTTTTTTCTCCTTACTAAAATGAGCCACAGTTTCCCCTTAAAACCACATGCTTTCAGCTGGCTGTGTAATCTCAGGACACAGGCACTGCAGCTGCTGAACTAACTCAGACGTCCTCAGCACTAACACCTACAGCAAGTAGCCAATTTAAGCAGGTGAAGAGAACTATTAGCTCCAGAATAATTATAGAATCATTTGTGTTGGAAAAGTCCTTTTAGATCACTGATTCCAATTGTTCACAGGTGACATTCTACTTGCTGACAATTAAGCTGCATTCTCTGCTAATACTGAAGTTGCACAACCTAAAGTAAGGTGGCAAGTTCCTGAAACTCAGGGTCTTTGAATGAACACAATTAGGTTTACATCACAGCACTTGGTAGTCCAAGGCGTAAGAGCCCAGACTTCACTGAAATAAGTTAAACTGTTATCTCTAACAAGAAGCCTTATGATAAATACAAAGAAAAAATGATTTTGGTAGAAATAAGTTCAGGTTTGCTAGAACTGAATCTCTGGATTCGTGCTATGTTAAGAAGAATTGGTTCTTCCTTCATTACACCGTTTGATTTGCTCATATAAGTAAATTAACTTAATCATTCTATACAACATTATTGATACGTTCCTTCATAATGCTTAGAGTTAAAGCTTGTTTACTCTCCCACTGTGACAAATTAGACCACCTACTCAGACACTGTATTTATTACTGAAGGAGCACACATGGAGTGCTAAAAGCCTGTGATAATACAACTGCAATATTTAGTTGCCTTTCCAGGCAATAATCTTGATAGCTAAATAGTTTAGTTCCCCCTCATAAAACCAAAAGAAATATAGCAGCGATGCAGTGAATCCTAAATGCTTAGCTGAGGAAAAAGAATAAAGGAGAACCTAAAATGGAATCTTCCCAAAGTATAACAGTACCACTGATCAGCACCACGATGAACTAATAGCGGACACTGTGTATGTCAAACAGTCTTTATGTGCTGCTTTTTAGCAAAGGTGTTTGGAAAAAAGTTACAAATAAAGACCACATTGCTAAAAAGCTAACCCTGGCCTTCAAGTTCAAAGAGCTTTTCATCCAGCAGAAGACACTCATAATGTGTGGCATGAGCCCACAAACGTGTCTAGGGAAAAAGCCAAGTCAGAGCCTCTGTTTTCATACGTGTTACTCAGAAATGTTTCCAGTGCCCTAAAAAGCTTATTTTTTCTATTCAGTAAGTGGTTTAAAAATAGTTATTATTCAGTTTTTCCACATATATTATCCTCTATTATTCAATTCCACTGCACTGAAGTTGCTCAAATCCCTGATATCCTACTGAGGTCATCTGCACCCAAAATTTGATAGGAGTCCTGTCCATCTTCAGTTTCATGTATTTATTTATACACAGGTTACTTCATTAAGAGACACAGCAGCCTTAGAGCTTAATAACACAAATAAGGAATTAATAAATACACATGTAAATCTTCATCTGGTTAAGTTCTTGTGCTATGACAAGCATGCACGGATTGTATCAAAAGCACTGCTTAAAACAATTTTAGGCCAGTGTTTCAACTGCTGCGTATCAGAGCTCTATCCAACATCAAACAAGTTGTACAAATCAACACACCTGAAAATTCAGGTCTATCTCAGCCTTTAATAACATATCACAACAAAAAGATCTTCAGGAGACAAAACACTGCCTGTGGAAAAAGATAAAAAATGGAAATGCTCAGGAAAGGGGAAAAAACCCAGCACCACACAAAAGAAACTACCCTCATGCATATGGCTTGCTTTGATTCCACAACAAAGATAGCATCAAAAACAACACCATGAAAAACAACACCAATCCCATACAAATTCATCTGAGTATTTCTGAATGGACAGGACTTCAGATTCTGCTTGACAACAGTTGCTCAATTATGTGTTACTTTTATTACACACAAGACTTGGCAGCAGCAGAGAACGTATGTCTGGGACAATCCTCAAAAAATTTACTAACACTTCAAGATACACAGGCCAAGTTACAATATGGAGAGATCCTTAAAATACTTCATTTTGTATGTAATTATTCAGTAAAACACTGATAACAGAGGGGGCAGAGTAAAGTTTCAGATTCAGTAATAGATTAAAACTGATTGCTTCTGCCGTACAAATTGTAAAATGAACATCTCAGTTGATGTCCTGCTGCCAAAAGGATGTTTCAACAACAACTGTGTTACCAGGAAAGTCTTACATCACTGAGCAATTTGTAGCTCTACACTGGAGGCATCATATGAAAACAAACATACAGCTTCCAAAACAACCTTAGCATACATCCATGTCTCAAGCAGCCGGAAAAATAAATCCTGGTATTAAGGCCTCCTTTTTTTTTACCATTTAATATTCACCACTCCAGTGTCAACCAAGTTCATCGCAAAAGCCAACTTCTGTCCTGTGTTTGCCTGTTAGCAACAAACTATAATTAGATGCCCAAATGATGAATGATAGGCTGATACTTGTACTAGCTCTTGAGGCTTGACCAGTTCTTGAAACAGTGTAATATCCTGAAAGGATTTACCCACACTTCATACCAAATGCATTGAAAAAAAGCAAGGAAAAATCAAGGCACATTAAGTCAAGAGCAAAACTCAGTGTCAAAATCTGTTCCGATTTAAGAAGCTGTTAGACAAAACAACATTTACATTTTATTCTGAAATCCTACATTAAGATTACCATACCAGTGACGAGCATTTTGAAACATCGAGAATCATATCACAGCCAAACCACGAAAGATAATGACACAGACACATACTCCCACTCCTATAGAGCCTTCTGCTTCCAACAGCTTCACTGAGCTCGGTTAAAAAATAGCAATGACAAAACAAGGAAAAGAGAGTTCCAAAAGAAGTGCAACAATAAATCTTAATATGCAATAGCCATAGTTTCACCTTCCCAAAGGCAGCTTAGCCAAAGCTCCTTTCAGAGCACAGTTTTGTAGCATCTCTGGAAACACCGACACTTCTGCAGGGAGGATGCCGCTACCCCCGCACAGGAAGGGTTAGCGAGCTACAGAACTCGAGTGTATGGAAAGGGAGAGGAAACAGCCGAAGCACTACAGCACTCACATATTAATATAACTACAGGAGAGCTGCAAGCCGGCAGCCACAGCTCCATTCTGTATCTAAGGGAGAAGGGAATGAGAGAAGAGGAAACAGAGAGGGGAAAAGTTTCCTCGTCTTTCCGTCAAGCAAATGTAAATTTGTTCATTAGCTTCTCAAGCTTTCAGGAACAGTTACATAAAAATATGTAAAATCAGTAATGCTTAGAATAGGATTCCTTCCACTTCAAAAGGCTGTGCCGGATAAACCCTGAGACACGCGACAGATTGACGGGAGAGGCCAGCTCTCCCTCCTGAAGCACAGAGACTCCGGCCAGCTGAGACACGGGCTGGATCCACGCCTGTCGGCACCGGGGCGGCTGGGGCTGCATTGCCCTCCCGTACACCAGCCCTGCACAGAGGGGCTGCGGGGCTCTGGCATCTCTGATGCACACAGCCGGCAGCTGCGGGAGGCTGATGGGGTTTTACGTGCCATGAAATGGTGGATCTGACTGTCAGGCACATTTTATGATAGGGAGAGATCGTGAGCCTCTGCAAACCAAAGCCGGGCAGGGATAGCAGGAGGCAGGCGGAGAGCGGGACCAGCAGCGGCAGGGCCTGGAGGACTGTCAAGCCCAGCCGCCTCCCCCCGCCGGGCCGGGCGGCCCCAGCCCGGGCCCCCCCTCCGCAAGAGCGGTACTTACGTGAAAACAAAAAATAAAGTAGTCGAACCCACTAATAAGGCAGCTGCTGTGGAGACCGGGATGTATTTAGTAGGTTTAAACCTCTTTCCAGTGCTGCTGGGCATCCTGTAGTTTACACATCACTATGTAAATCCAACCCGAGAGGAGGGAGCCGGGAGGATGCGGGTCCCTCCGGCGCGGGGAGAGCGGGACCCGGGCGGCTGGGAGGGACGGGAGAGGGACGGGAGCAGCTGACCTCCAGCACAGGAAATCCCACCCACACCGCCCAGCCCACTCGGCTGATGTCAACCAGCCCCTTAAGGTAGCGCTAGGGGAGACAGGAGTGGGGCGCGCAGGCAGCGCAGCCCCGCGGAAGGGCGGCCGGGCCGGGCAGCGACGGCCCCCGGGACGGCTGAGCCATCGCCGCTCAGGCCTCCCGCAGCGAGGAGCCCCTGCGGACAGTGGGGTTCAGTTCTATTCTTTCTACAAGAACCACCCCCGGAAAAGAAAAATGGCAATGAACTGAGCTCCGCAGGGCGTTGTGTGGGACTCTGAAGCTCCTGTAGCAGCTCCCTGTACAGCGGGGCTCTAGAGGGGGCTGCGGACACGGCACCGCCGCAGCAGCCGCGGAGCGCGGCGGGGTCCGCGCAGGGAGCGGCTCCGAGCGGGGCCCTGCAGGACAGGGCGAGCTGCACACGAATCCTGCCTTGCTAGCTCAGGGAATAAACCCTACTTTTCGTTCTACTACACCCAGAGTCACAGTATTACGGGAAGGGCTGCATTCTGCCAAATTTAACTGATTCCAAGATCCATAACTGAGTGCAAACATAACTGAGATGACACTATAGTCTGTTCTTTTAAAAACTATCCATTAGCATCAGGAGGCAGACAGAAGAGGTAATTTAAGGTAACAACAGAAAGTTCACCGAATCAGCTCTCCCTAGAGCAGTGTGTGAATGGCTCCTCTGTTCACACTCCGGGGCACCACCCAGCAGCTCGCCTCAGTTACAAGGAAACCCTCCGATGGGAAGAAGGGTTCAAGGCCGCTTGGAAGTTTAGAAATCAAGACCAGGAGCTGCATGCATCTTGCTCCCTCCCTCCTGCTTTCTTTCTCAGCTAATCCCCCTTTTGCAGCTGCCAACATGCAGATAAAGTAACCCCTGCCTAACACAAAAGCCACATTTGCAGCATCTGCTGGGTGTTGTTAAAAGCAAGCTTGCCCTAGAAGGCACACACTGCAGTGCTGTTCTGGACATTCAGGATTTCTCGTTTTAACAGATTTGATTAGTTCCACAGTCCTAGAAGTCTTAAGAAAAGAACAGAACAAGTAAAACCCAACCAAAAATCTGTAAGGGTCCTCAACTCTGCAGTTTGCAAACCCTCCCCCCCAACCATAAACCAAACAAAAACCCAAATTTTGAGCATCAGCTTTAAGAAAAGCAAAGCCAGCAAGTTCCAGCCTGAGGGCATATGGGTATGTGAAATCTCAGCTTTTGCTAACAACTGCCCTGCTTAAAANCCAACTTCCCTGCTGAAAAAAAAAAAAAAAAAAAAAAAAGGTCTTATCCAAATGGGACTAAAGGCAGAAGGCAACCTAAAATGATCTCCAGACTTAGAAATTAAGGAATGGGAAGGACAACATCTACCAAAAGTTAGTTATTTTGGAATGCTTGTGGGATTGAATGTTTCCTATGCTTCACTACTCCTTGTCACGCCAGCTTATTAGAATTAATTTTTCTCAAACCCCTTGTAACTAATCAAAAGGGCAACAGTTTTATGCAGAACCAGGCTCTGCATACTAAGCTGAGAGGCTTCAGGTGCAGCTACATGAGCATGTTACATCAGATCAAAGGCACACCTGGGAAGCAAATCTCTGCATCACCATCACTTACCAGGTCTGATGGGTATTGCTGAGTGGTCTCCAAGGAGCCAACTGGGTCCCTTGTCAACAAAACTGGGCTGGAAGATCCATTTCAGGAGCACATCTAATGCTTTGGGCCACAAGTTAGTTTAGTACCATTTACTTGACAAAAGCAGAGACTTCATCACTTATATCAGTTTAATTATCTTCCTCCTTCCCACTCAAGCAACAGCCTGGGTGAAGAATTTTAAGTACAAACAGAACTCGGACTAGTTTTCCAGTGATATTTTTATTTTAATCTTGAAAATATTATTCTATGCAGCATTATAGACTGTTTATGAAGTTTGGTCAGCATCCTGTAATGGATAGTATGAGAATTATTCAAATGCATTTCTTAGGTCTTGAAAAATAGTAAAGAAGTTCTCTCCTAAGTGACTGTCATATCTGCATTTTTAGCATGGATCTGCAAGTTTCCTTTCTAGGTGAGCCACAGAAACATCCTGTCAAGTTTCTAGCATGAGCTGGTAAGCAATAGGCACAAATTCATTTTAAGATACATATCTGGAGTTTGATGATTTATTTAAATTTCATTATTTTTAAAGATGAAGCCTTTCTGGGACAGTAACATTCCTTCATGTGAATAGAGGAGTTATTCTTAAGGAGACTATGCCTCCTCTGCACCTCATTATTTTCATCTGTATTTTCCCCTAAGGACTCTTTCCTCTCTAGAAAGTCTGCTTCTCAAAGACAGCTTTGCAAGTGGGGAGGATTCAGCACTTCTGCTCGTTCACCCTTCAGAATGGTTTTCCTTTCATCACTCTGACACACTGATGCTGATCCAGTCTCACTGTATCAGCCCCTATTTGTTGGGCCAGTTTTTCAAGCCACTCCTGTTCTGAAAAGAGGCTCTCAGCAGCAAGCAACTTCAGGTTGTTTTTTTTAATATCCCAATCACGCAACACTTCTCTAGAGGGAGACTAAAGATAACTGAGTTATCAGGACACAACAAATTGTACCTTTCATAGCAACAAGAAGAGGTGCATCTCCAAACTGAGCTGATCTGGAAGATCACTGTGGCAGCCTGGGTTGAGCTGCACAGTCATCCTGTGGATCACGACACCTGTGCTGTGCAGTCATGCAGACCCAGCATTTCCAAAAGATGGCTGAGACATTCCATTTTACAAGGCTATAGTGTTATGCTGAATTGGGCTTTGGGATTACTTTTTTCTGGTGCACATTGTAGATTACCTATCAGAAAGCAGTAATTTTCTGTAATTTTGTGTCCAGCAGTTCCCACAGTTCACCTCATTTCCTTCTCTAACTAACACTCCAGTTCTCAAGAATGCTCTGTTTTCAAGCCAGCACAAAGCGCTGCTGAGCAACACTCGGTCTCGTTATTACAAACCAAGTATATTTAAAGCAGTCAGATGACTTTACCTGTCAAACACTAAGGATGTCTGAGGAGGACTTGACTAAAGCAGAACAGGCATATCTCAGAATTGCTCTCCTGGAACACCTTTATTTCAAGGACTGCAGTTTCTGGATTCACACTACCTTATGAGCGTGCCAGAAGATTTTGGCAGCACTGAGGTAAACAGCAATGGCAGCATGAGTTAGGGAAAGATTTAATGACAAAGAACAAATACAGCTACGAAGAACAATCTAAAAATAATCTGGCAGAGCATGGCTAGTAATTGCATGTCTTCTTGCAAGATTTTACTCTGAGGTTTTACCCCAAAGGAGGAAGGGCCAACCACAGAAGCTGTGTTGGAGCCACATGGCAGGGTACCCCTCTCAGAGCTGGTAAGATGAAAGGAAACTCACAACAGAGCAAGAATCAAGAAAGCCTGAAAGCCATGCAATTTTCATATCAAGTCATTACACTAATTTTAGCTGGAAATCTTAGCTACGTGATCAAGAAAATTCTTTTATATTGCACACTTGAAAGTACTGAAAATCCCTGGAGTATTTTATTGGTCACTTGAAAGTTAGCTCCTAGCTCGTATTTGCTGTTGCCATTAAACAGTGACCACAATAAATAATTATACTTTTCTTACTGCATTTTCTTACTACAACAAATGTAGTTGCCAGCCCATATAGTACTGGTGACCTGCAAACTGTTCAGGGTCACTGGGAGAACCCTCAAGGATCACCAATTTGTTGTTTAGTAAAAGCCATTTTCCCCCTTAAATTTACAGTGCTCAGAGACATCTGGATCATCTTGTGCTGCACAGTGCTGCAAAAAAAGTCCAAGCAAGGGCCAGACAGTTCTAGGTACAAGCCAGGCCTAATAAGTTACCCACTGGAACGTTAATATGACAATTTTCACTTAGTTGTTCATTTCTTACCAGATAAATCACAAGTTTAATAATGACTTTTCAGTAGCCTTAACAGATATACCACAAAATTTTCTAGACGATTCCAATTGATATTTTTCATGGGATGGCATTTGCTCAGAACAGAACTGGTGTGTTTCCCAACAGCAGTGATGGGCCATGTCAAGTTCCATTTACTGTGAGACTTTGGTAACTCTGCAGACTGATTCCTAAATGATCCCCACAAAAAACTACTTACATCAGAATGAGGTAGGCCTCCAGTTTTAAAGATTCACTAACCATCCTGTTTAAAACCATTAGTTAAGTGCAATTCTCCTCCTCTAGAATGAAATATCACTCTAAATAATGCTGCTGGAACTCTGCAAGCCAACGGTGTTCATAAACCAGCAAAGATGTTAAAACTGATAGGCACTATTTATATGAAGAAATGTTAACTTTAATTATACCTGTTAG
The DNA here is from genome assembly GCA_013397175.1 of Platysteira castanea. Taxonomy (NCBI): domain Eukaryota; kingdom Metazoa; phylum Chordata; class Aves; order Passeriformes; genus Platysteira; species Platysteira castanea. Next base: position 330,244 of record VYXC01001933.1, on the reverse strand, counting down.
AATAGTCTTGAGAAATATCCTCCAAACATACAAAATATTCAGTCATTTTCATGTCCAATCCATCTTTGTTGATGTTTACAATAGCCATAATTGCTTTTATGGAAAAACAGCATTAGAAAATGATGAACTTTAAACTACTTGAAATGAGGCCAGCCAGCACATCATGAATAGGCAAGAGCGCATGACACCATTGGCTTCTCTGTTGGGTCATAAGTAAATTGCACATCTTGATACAACAGTTCATATCTAGAATACAGTGAATCAGCTGACGTCAGTGGAGTCAAGACTGATAAACAACCAGCTGGAGTTTTCCAGCTTCAAAGTTGGAAACATGTTTAAGACTGTAAAACACTTGCAGTAGTCAGACACCTTCCACAAAAGAAGTTTCATGTACGTAACATTTAATCCAGATTTGTGCCAGCACCTTCTTTGTACTTAAAACATCATATTAGTGTAACAGAAAATACATCCCACAAACATCACCTGCACCATTAATAGTTTATTAAAAAAACATTTCTACAAATGTAATTTATTTATGGATCTGATGTAGGTTGCATTTTCACTAGGAGACTATAGCAAACTAGTTTGACAAGTCTTTCAGATATGAACAGGTCCTAAGTCAGTGGTTGGTGTCTAATGTGATTTAAGTGGACAAAGATATTCCATGCTTAAATTTGCATATTATAAAAATACAGTAGGCATAAATCTAATGCATAGCTGTAGATACTAACACTACTCAGCTCTTAAATATTAGGAAGATTTTTCCTCCTGTGCTTGTTTTCACAGACTCAAGATTTATTTCTTCATTCTTGCTCAAGCTGCTTACTTGAAAAGCACTTTGTTTTCACATGAACTAATCTGAGAAGTCACTTACATGTAGAATCCATTCTACAGCTGTTTACTTCAAACTTTTCTTCATCAAGCAAACTAATTCTGATATGTTGCAGTTAGCTCCTTACTCTGAAAAGGATACATTGTCAAAGATTTAGTTAAGGTTGGTAAAAAACTGGTAATTCCTCTTGTTTCTATTTTAAAGAGTAATTCTAGCTAAATCTAATTAGGAAGACCTTTAAAATACAATACATCCTAAATAAACCATCACAAAATAAAATAAAATCCTTTATATACACTTCACTGAACTAGTGTAAGTTTACACATGGCCTCAGCAATGTAAAAACACTTTGAAATTAGTTTGGCTAATCAAAATTAAGACATTGGCTTGCCATGGACACCTCAGAAAATACAGCTTGCTAGAAACAACCTGGAGCAGCCAGGACAGATGGGTGTCCTGGGAACACGAGGGCATAAATAAAGACAGCAATGGGAAATTAACTGGAGAGGTTTAGGGTTGTTTAAATAACCACCCACTGTTTAAGGACTTGCTACTGAAAGCCAATGGCAATTTGTACCAATCAAAAACCAGTAGGGCAGTTTGTAATGTAATGTAATCTCCACCACTGACTCAATTTCTACACAAATAGGTGCAATTTAATAGCACTAAGGTGTCAAGCTGAGTTTTCTGAACTCAGATTCAGAGTATTTTCTTTAGAGAAAAGTTTCTAGTAACATTATTCACTGAATTTTGGGAAGGAATGCACTGAGATGGAGCAGCACAAGGCCCAGCATTGCTGAGGGATGTCAGAGTTCAGCACAGCTCATTGTGAGCCACACACAGCATCCACCAGAGGACACAACACTCTCAAAGTATAACAACTCTTCACAACAAAATCCAAAGAACTACTCAGACTCGTATTTTTTCCCTTTATGTACAGGTACTCCTTGAGCACGTCGCATCAAAATTAAGAACTTACAACATTCTCCTATCTGCATAGTGTTGAGAAGAACTTTAATTTTCTGAGTTTTTGGTATCACTGAGAACTTGTGTTTGATACAAGCTACCTTATTATACAGGAAAAAGAAAATTGACATTCAGTGTTAAAAAACACAAATTGGGAGTGTTTGCAATTTGTGAATGACAGATTTAGTATCACTAATACAAACTTACTCCCGGAGAAAAAAAAACCCCAACGGATTAGTGTAGTCTTCAAAATAATTAACATGGATCTAGAGAGAACAATTTTAAATTAATTTCTTTAATAAGTACACTTCTTTAAGACCTGAACTACCTGATAAGAAGATATTATTTTGATGCTTGTCAAAATTTAACAATTTCTAAGTTGGATTCATCAGTCAGGAGTCCTCAGACATTCATCCCTTCAGCATGTACACACAAAACCATTAGTACCACCAAAGGCTGGCTCACTAAGCCTGGCTCTATAGTGGCTATGTATGTATCTTTCTAACCCTGAAGCAAGCAGAAAATTTGTACAAACTACAGACTTTAGCACCCAACAATGCTTTAATAACCCTATTGTATTTTCCTTCTTTATTAAACATGGAATAAAACTTTTTAAAAATCTCCACCTGGCAGCCTACTTTACCTATAGGAAAGTTTAATCATTAGAATGACTTGCACAAAAAAAAAAAAAAAGTCTTATTTCACCGAGATAATTTTAAAAATACTTACTGCTTTTTAATGTGTAGAACAGCTAAAGTGACCAGAACATTGACTGGCCATCCTTTAGTTTAGAGGACTAAAACATTCTTCAGCCAAATGTTACCCAGAGAAATGATTTTACTGAGTGGTGTCTCTTAACTTTGCTCTTTGAGACTGCAGACTTGCAAGGATGGTTGCAATCCATGAACTGTAAACACAGATCAGTTAACCTAAACAGGAATGGAAATGTCTTGAAGTCATTTAAGGATGCTGCAGTAAGAGGGGAAGCGAGGGTAGTAACATTAAGCAGGAGTTATCAATAACTAATAGCTATTAAGACTAATAACTAATAACTATAACTAATAACTAATAACTATTAAGACAAATTAAGTCATTCAGGTGCTGCCCCCCCTTCTGTACAATGTTTGACACTGAAATGCAACTCACCCATTTTGTTGCCTTCATCACTTTGCCCCTGCAGACTAAAAATGCATTCCCAGTATGAGTTCTCAAAAAAAAGCAAATCCTTTAAATGAAAATTTAAGTTTATTTTGAAATTTTTAAGTCATTTCTATCAATTTAGACACAGTTTGACATTATCAGATCATTTACAATGATTCATGGATAAAGATTTGGCTTTTACATTCAAATGTTAAATACTTCAAAATAGCTTTGTCTTGTTATTTCCAAACCAGAAACACTAAAGAGCATTTTATTTTGCCTTTCAACCATCTTTGTTAATTAACAGACTTTTGATATCTGCTGTAGTTGAAGGGGAATGTGCAAAACACCAAAGGAATTAATGAATGGAGTACCTTAATTACAGTTCCAGATTTAAGACTCATTCACTGTAGCATCAAAAGGCAGTGCTAAGAAGGATGTGATTTATTTTTAAAAAATATATTTTCCTCAGGTGGACTGCAGAACCTGACTGAGTTAAAAGCCGCTTTATGAAGACAAAAAGGTCTTCCTATCCCATGTTAACATCATTCAGTCTTACAATTTAGCAAGTTTTTCAAGTTTTCATAATTATTTTGGAAACTATTATAAGATTTCATCTCTATCCTAACACAATCCTTGTATTAGTGTTTAACAACAAAATTCATTTTATCTATCAGACTTAATTGTGTTGATTTTATTGCTTACTATAGTTTATTTTCTTACTCTCTAGCACTAATTTGAAATTGGATAAACTAAAAACATTTGCAGGGAAGAGATTTTACCAATTTGCCCATTCTGGCAAAGGAGGGTGTCCCGCAAGCATGTGCACCATAATTAACAGTTCCAAAGTGAATTCCAGACTGCTGCTCTCCGAGAGGGACAGCCTCCCTACCAAGCATCGGAGAAGTTCAAAACTCCTCCAGTTTGTAAAAACAGTATGAGCTCCAAAGCCCTGGGAAAAAGCTTATACATTTTAGAACTAAACATTCTTGAGACTACAACAACATGGTGGCAAGGGGAATCTCACAGGAAGGTACTCAAACAGCTGGGATTCCTTTACATACACCTCAGCGTAACAGGCTGCTGCTGCTGCCTTCAGTCAGCAAGCAGCACACCATGGAAGATCTGGGACAACAGCAGGAACTGTCTGCTGGAATCAAGCCTTTGCACTATTAACAAATTTTGGGGGGGGAAGCACACATTTTGTTTCGTAAGAGGGAAATGCGTCTCAAATCTGACATAAAACATTTTGTCCCCCACCTTTATTTTCACTGTCTGATGGATCATCATCAACAGTGTGCCAGAAATGCTCTTATTGCCTGATTCCAGAAGTCTGCTGTGTTTCAAGAAGCACAGGCACATTCCCTGCTCAGGTACACACAGCAGCAGGTGAGAAAGGTCTGTTACATTACAGTTTAGAAGCCATACAAGAAACACAAATGCAATCCTAACCTTCCCTGCTGACAAAGTCCGTTAACCTACTCAATCCACAGGAATGATGATGATATGTAGCTCAATTAAACAAGTGTATTCATAAGCCTTTACAGTATACAGAAAACTCAGTTCTGTCCCCTGATGCTGATTTCAAGTTTGTTTTATTCACTCTTTAGGATGACTATAAATAAGTGTTTCCACTATGGAAAAGAAAGTTAGCACAGTACATTTTCATGACTGGGGAATGAATTTTTCTGAAGACACCTTCCAAAGGGAAAAAGCTTAGAAAAAACAATGTGAATGTTGAATTCAGTTCCATATAAAGTCCCTTGTAAAAATTAAAAAAACCCAAAAAAACAAAAACAAAAAAACCCAAAAAAAAGGAAAAGAAAAAAAAGTAAAGGAAAAAACTTCAAGGCCCAGGATGATTTTATTGCTTTTCTTCAGTTTTTTCCTTGGTCTCTTTCTTCTCAGATTCTTTGCTCTCTTCCTTTACCGAAAGCTCTTCTAGTTTTTCAGCAACTTTATCAGCACTATCATTTTTGTCTGTGCCTGCTAAAAGATTGGTTAGGAAAAATGTTATATACAGGCAGTAATGGATTTTCCTGTTAGAAGGAGTAAAGACAGAGGGTGAGGGGGGTGGGGAGAGACAGCTGGTATTGGACAAAAATAAAAATATTCTTCACTGACCACTGGAGTTACTCATTCCATTTCTTTTCCTCTGGTAATTACTTCAGATGTCAGAATTCAAGAAATACCACTTGTATATGTAATCACTACATGAGGGCTTAATCACGAGGACTGAGCAGTGTGTAACATCTGGCCAGCTGTGCTGCTACCAATAAAATATCCAGACAAGTCCTGAGCTTCTTGTCATCTTAACCAAAAAGCAAAGTCAGGTTCGCCTGTTTGAAATTGAGGAATAGGAATTCTTAAGACTGGAAAACTCCAATCTAAGTATCTTGAAGAACGTTGGCTGCAGACCACTGGTAGTCTGTTCTTAAGAAAGATGGAAATACTTATTATATTTACATGGTGAGATACCTTGTCACACAGGCAATTCTAAAGGGAGGTGCAATAATCTATTAGAGCCTTGTGAACAGCTTCATACACACTAACAACTATAAAAAACATTGAATATTATACTTGCATGATTATATATTTGTGAAATTAGGGAAGGGGACCTGGAAGGAAGAAAGAGCAGTGTGGCTGCAGTGTTCACAGTTCATTTGTGTACTATAATCCAGAAATACTTCCTTAGTAGCCTTTCCAAAGCAGCGATGTCCCAACAGCAACTGTAACAGCCTTCTACAGCAAAGAAGGCCATCGTCACTCCTGTGAGCTCTTACTCTCACAGACAGAAAAGCACCTGAACTGAAGGCTGCAGTTCAGCACAGAGTGAGTCTGCTGGAACATGACACTCCAGGGTACTGTCACCACTCACACAGCTCAGAAATGTGGCACCGAGTTACACTGAGACTACCTTACCTTTCTTTGCTTTCTTGCCTACTTCGTTCCTGCATTCTTCAAATTTTGCCTTGAATTTCTGTGCATCTGTTTCAGTAAAGATAAAATATTTTTTCATTACTTTTACTGCCTCACAACACTGAATATTTCTAATCTTGAAGACAGATACCCCAGGAGAAGCTTTGTGTAAACAAAATTTGTAGAGATTTATGAAGTAATCTAGTAAATCATACAAGACGCAAAATTCTTCAATCACATCTTTGTGCAAAAGCAATTTATCTTCTTCAGCAAGTTTACTAAAGCAGCTTATTTTGCAAAATATTCAAAACATAATGCCAGCAGGAGCTGTTTTGTAGTTATTGCGAACTCCCAGCTGTCTGTAGCCTAAAGAAATAGGAATATGATGTCAGAGGCTTCTAATACAACTATCTGCATGCAATAGACTGAAGATTAGCTTTGAACTGCTCTCCTTGCCAGCTATGTTATACCCCAAGAGTTTTCCACAACCTGACCATAACTGGGGTTCTTAGCATCAGCAAAGGAAGACAATGCCTGTTTCACCAGTACAGCATTCAGACTCTGTACCCAAGGGCTATTCCTCACTACAAGAGCCGACAATGCATAATCTTCATTACCTTCTGGTCTAAGCCACCACTCGATTCAACAACCATTCCAAGCAGCTGATCAAATTCCAGTAATGTTTCTATACGACTAATACAAGCAACAAGAGACTGGGAAAGGAGCTTCTGGACAGCAGAACAACCTAGGTGGTACCAGCCTGGTATCCCAGACTGGTGTGGCTGACCACAGGAGGTCACTGTTGCCCCACAGGAATTCTGAAGGCACTTTGTAACTGGTCCAGAAGGTGTTTGTATTGATTCCTTTTCAAGCATCTCAAACAGGAGAGACACCTGAAGGACAAACTTAGGTCTGTCATCTGCTTAGTCAGTACTGCAAAGGGCCAACAGGAAGAAAGGACTACTCCTTCAAGGCAGAACATTCAGTAAGCTGAACGGCCTCTACCAGAAAGAGGGAAAGACTTTTCGGAGATGAGCAAATAGTTCCCCTTTAATTTCCTACTTGATCATGAAGCAAGCACTAAGCAGGTGGACCAGAAAGGTTTGTTTGGCCAGACAATATGATACTGGAGACTTAAGGCAAAGGAAGAAGGCAAGATATACTAAGTTCTTTCCTGATGTAGTAAAATCCATCAAGTTTTAAAATATACTACCATTTTATGATCCATCTAGCATGGAGAAAAGGAGGCTAACACACTAAACGTGTGTGGCAAATTGTAAAGCAAGAAATGCAACACTTTTTCATTTTGCTTCTTTAAAAAAAAAAAAAACCAAAACCAAACCAACAACAAAACAACATAAACCCTCTCTGCCCACAAACACTTCTTCGATTTAATCCTAGCTGATCCATTACTAGAGTTACTGTTCTGGTACTCAGTGTAGTCACTCCAGAAAAACCCACCAACTAGTATGATGGGTCTGACTAGCACTTTTCACTGAGGGCTCCATTTAATCAAAGATACTACACACTTCGTCAAAAAAAACCCAATGCAGATGTTCTGCTAATGCAGACAGACCAGAAATATCAGGTCAGGATTTCCTTGTTTCTAATGCAAAAATTTCATCTTAACTACATCTGAGCACCTGAATTAAATGAAAGTAAGCTGCATATGAGTCTCTTAACTGCCTTTAGTTTTATTCTAATTGGCATTGCACTTACATGAAATGGCTTAGGTTAAAAAAGGGCCTAGGGCAGAAACTGTACAAATATTACTGCAGACCTAATTACTACACTGTTTGTCAACAGATATGGTTAAGTGATTAACAGACTTCTCTCAGATAAAGAATTAATTAGCTAACACTACCATGCAGGGGCGAGATACAACATGTCTCCAACAATGGTTTAGAGCAGTGTTCAGACAAGCAGGGTAACAACAGTTTACAATCAGTGTAAGTTCAGTGCCAGTCCACTCACTCTCTGCATTTAGAAATCGGATTGCCAGAAGTTCGGGCTTGGGGCTTTCATCTGCAAAGTCAGCATGTGTGTTCCAGACCCATGCCCTGTCGCTCCCAGCATTAGGCTTCAGCTCCATTAAGGGTGTGACTGAAAGGAAAGCATTAAAAGATGTTCAGAGCCCATTAGTGAATGTTTTCCACACCAGCCTCCACAAATCTCAGTGACAACAGGCTGCGATTGTTACCTAAAGCACTTGACACAGAATTACTCTGGGATAAATACAAGACAGTGGTGCCCAAATATATTTTTCCTTACACTGCCAAATAAAATGATGCAAGACCGTTACTGTGTGAGAGGATGCTGGATTCACTACTGTTAGGAAAAAGAGTTGGATTCAATTTTTGTTTAAAACAGATGACTGTGATACTAAGCGATGCAATCACTGAGCACAGCTCTGAAGTACAGGCAGATGATTTAGGGGGAAAAGGCATCCAGACAGATGAACAACACTCATTCTTCTTTTGCACACCAAAACTATTACCAAAATTAATTTTAAAAAGCACTATTCAATTAGTCATCAGGTTAATTCTCTGTCCCATCAGTTAAAAACTGTACTACAAGATATTACAGAATTCTGCAGTGCTGCCAAGTGGACACAGTGCATTTTCAATCTGTTTGCTTCCTTTCAGTAAATGGGGCCCTTTCCCTCCAAGACGCTACAACTACCTCACCTGACTGACTGCAGAAGTCCAAATGTTACTTCCCGCAGTACCTTGACTTTGTACATTACAGACATGCAAACTATAAGCAGGGCTTTTTTTTCTGGGTTCTGTCTAGTTCAGAAGGAATCTAAAGAGTCTACTCCTTTCCCTGCATTTGTAAAATCTAGAGATCAAAATACAGTTTGCTCCATTTAATGCTTTGCAAAAATGAAGAGAGTCCTTTTGTCTGACTGTGAGTCAGCATAAATTCAACAAACAAATCTATATGGAGAGCAGCTTTTCCAAGAAAAAAAAACCTAAGCAACTTTTGATGTGAATACTACAAATTCATCCATTCTGTTTTGCATATGTGCAACATTTATTTTCCTAAACAAAAGGTTTATTCCTGCTGGTTGCTGACTACACTGCTTTCATATCTGCCATTTCATTTACTAAACACCTGTGTCCTCTGAACAGTTTGATTTCTGAAGGGATTTACCCAAGAAAACAAGCTTTATTGACATTTGCCTTAAGCTACTTCTTATTTCAAGTTATCTAAATGTAGTTTAACTCCACAGAACACTATACACTCCTCATATAAAAATCTGAGTATCACCAAAGCAAGCCAAGTATCACCATATTAGTCTGCTTGGTGCAAGTTACGCTGACTTTCAAGTCTGTCTTGCTCTTTCATGGTTTTTTTTTATTCAAAGAGGCTTCTTTCTTGAATGAGTCAGCCCAACATGTTCATTTCAGAAGCAGAGAAAGGCAGACTCAGATTAGCTTAGCAGCTCAGTCACTGTTTTCTGATAGTTAAAGGATTGGTTCTAGCAATTCAAACATTTAGGTCCAAGTAGTAAATTATTACATCATGGTTTTTCTCACTCTTTTACAAAAGAAAGCCAGCATACATTAAATTCTTATTCGGAACAGTATTAAGGCCTACATGTTCCACACTCTATTAATCATTAAAATAAACCATGCACACTGGAAGCAATCACATAATGTCTGTCTATCCCAGCTAAATTTTAAAGTGACTTTAGTTAGTCTTAGAGCACTATCAGACTCTGAAGGAAAAGACCTTCAGCTTCCTTCCATTAATAAAAATAACCCCTCGTGGTTTTTGATACCTGAAGCCTTGTATGAACAGCAGGAAACAACCATACTGAATTTCTAGAAGCTCATTTTTTCAAACAAGAGTAAGTATAGCAATGTATAACATACTGTAATGGTTTGCACAGATTTTTAGGGTTTTATCCCTCCGCATGAGGAGGCGAATTGTTCCCTTCTCCTTGTGTTTCAGGAGTTTCACATCACCAGTTCCTCGTTCTTTCCATTCTGGAAGGTCATTCTCAGATGCAAACCGGAAGAGCTTGGCTCGCCTTGGAGAACAAAAAATTTAATTAATCTCCATGTATTAAAACATTTATTAAAACACCACACCTGATGGAACAGCACAGATCTTTTTAAAAGCCACACACAAGAAGAAAACAATTCCTTTTATAAGATTCCCTGTTTAACTTCAATATGCACATTTAGAAACTGATATGATAAATTAAAATCTAATAAGAAAATGTTAGGAATTATGTAATAACTGTACTAAAATTCTGGACACTCTTAGGGGATGATAAACATAGTTGGTGTAGGCAACCTTTTAAATTCAGGTAGCTAATTAAGAGGTTTTGCTACAGCCAGAGTTCACCATACTACCTGTCAGAAAGTGACCATCACTTCAGTTATTACCAAATTCTGTACAAGGATAACTCAAATCTCTCTTCCAGATGAGCAATACCATTCTGTGATTAAGTAAAAGCAGAATTTTTTAAACCTATTTGAATCAAGAACATCAGGGATCAAATTCAGATCACTTCTTAAGCCTTTAGGCTACATTTTTCTTCAGGAAGACCAAGCTATCCTGATCTGACGATAAGCATAATCTAAGGATAAACTATCTTGAAGACAACAGACAGGAACTGCCAAAGATGTCCCAGTACTGTTGCTTTTATTATTTCAATACCTTGTACATCACCCTTTACCAGGGATGCATGGCAGCAACACCATAAACATCTCATTTCTTTCTTCCCAAGACACTTGTTTCATATTCTGTGATCACAATTTCAATAATTAGTACCTAAGTTGTTGTTTTCTTTTATGCTAAACAATGCTAAAGCCAGATTTGTACTATCAGTCCTTCTGTGGTTCCAGACTTCATTTTCTTGGGGCAGCATCAATCACGCCCCACCCAATCTCTGCCATCATAGTGCAGACCAACCAAGTTAGATTACCCCTTCATACAGAGATTGCTACAAGTTATGCAGCTTCTTATAAACACTGTCAGGTTTAAGCCTAATGAACATTCAGATAATAGAGAGAAATAGTCTACTTACATCTTAAAGAGTTCTTCCTCATCTTCTTCCAGAGTTTTTATTTCTTGCTCTGGAAGAGAAACTATGGGCTCAAACTGAGGATCGTGGTTAGAATCATCTGCATTTTCAGTAGAGGTATCATGCTCCTCGTGTGCTTCCTGAGGAGAAAAAAAAGAAAACACAAACTTGCTATGTACCCAAACCCTAAAGTACTCATATCTGTATGTTAAATGTTAAAACATAAATGTTAAAACATTTATGACTTTTCAGCAACTAAGTCTTAGGAACTGAAATACCCTGTAACAGTAAAGAAACATCTTTATACCTGAAAAAAAAGGACTTTCAAGTCAACATACAGTTACACTAAGAAACAAAAAGGTGCTCGTGCAGTGCTAGGTGTTTTAATCCTACAACTCATGAACTGTGCAGAGGCTTGGCCTTGGAGCAATAGCTCCTGGTTATAGAAAAATAATTTCTTCAACAATTTTTCCTATGCAATGTGTTTTATGCTACTAAAGCCCTACTACTTTTTAGTGCCTAATGACCCATTGTTAATGGGAAAATTAGAAAAAAACCCACACAACATCAAAGCAACCACCTAATCCAGCTTAAGGGACACACTGCATCCCAAGTTCCTCATTCTGTCTAATGTATTAGAATCACACACAGTCAAAGATATTTTGAGACAGAGCTGTAACACTCATGAAATAATTTAGGTTTCTTGGTTTAAGACTCCTCAAGGAACTTTAGGTTACAGGTACATGGCCAAAATAATACTTCCTATTTAAGTTCTTTAGGAATCTGTCAAAGCATTCATTAAGCGTAAGAATGGTTTTTACTATGTGACTAGTAGGTAAACGATAAACATCTCTAGTACTTCATACATATGGACTGCTAAGAAGCACTGAGCACACAAGCCTAGGAGGGAGATTCATATGCAAGTTTAACAAAGCCACAAAACAGCTATCTCAGGTCAAGGGAACTGATTTAGGTTTGGGGTTTTTTGTTGCTGCTTGAGTAACAGAAAGGAAAAACAGTCTATACATCGAAGACATTTAAATAATATTTTTACTTTACAAATTGAAGAGTCCAGTCTTACAGGCTCTATTCACAATGTCCTTGACAGAGCAGGTATACACCACTTGTGCATAAAGCAACTGAAATACAGCAGTCTATTCTTACTACATAGTAAACAAAAGAAAAAAGAGGGGGCGAGGGAAAATTAGGTAAAAAATGTTGCAAAATGAAATTTAGTTGTATCAACAACGTCACACAAGCTATCGCCAGTTTTACGTCCCCAGTGTTCCAACATGTAAAAAAAAAAAGCGAGAAAGGTGTTACGTCACATCTGTTTCCGAAAAACAGGAAAAGAAATGTTAGCTAAACTTTTATACATTGTATCCTCGTGCGCAAGTAGCACATCCCGCCTGGTAACTCATCATGCGTTCTGCGCCTGAGCAATTAATTACCCAGACCGTGAGAAATGCACAATTCACAGCAGCCACATGCGAGAACGTGGATCCCGTTATCACGATACGATCCCGCCCTGCCCCGATAGAAAGCACGTGGGGAACCGCTATGGCACGAGGGGTCCGACCAGCGGGGCCGGGGGAGGGGCGGAAAGTGCAAAGACAGGAAGAAAGGAGGAAAACGGGGAGAACGACCACCCGANCTCGCCGTTCCCGGCCCGGCCGCCAGCCCGCGGCCGCCCCTCACCGCGGTGTCCGCCATGGGCCCGGTCGCCGCGCTCCGCTCGCCGCTTCCTGCCGCGCGCCCCGCCCGCCTTTACCTCATTCCCGCAGCCCGCGCCGCGCCGCCGCAAGGCACGATGGGACACNGTACTTCATACATATGGACTGCTAAGAAGCACTGAGCACACAAGCCTAGGAGGGAGATTCATATGCAAGTTTAACAAAGCCACAAAACAGCTATCTCAGGTCAAGGGAACTGATTTAGGTTTGGGGTTTTTTGTTGCTGCTTGAGTAACAGAAAGGAAAAACAGTCTATACATCGAAGACATTTAAATAATATTTTTACTTTACAAATTGAAGAGTCCAGTCTTACAGGCTCTATTCACAATGTCCTTGACAGAGCAGGTATACACCACTTGTGCATAAAGCAACTGAAATACAGCAGTCTATTCTTACTACATAGTAAACAAAAGAAAAAAGAGGGGGCGAGGGAAAATTAGGTAAAAAATGTTGCAAAATGAAATTTAGTTGTATCAACAACGTCACACAAGCTATCGCCAGTTTTACGTCCCCAGTGTTCCAACATGTAAAAAAAAAAGCGAGAAAGGTGTTACGTCACATCTGTTTCCGAAAAACAGGAAAAGAAATGTTAGCTAAACTTTTATACATTGTATCCTCGTGCGCAAGTAGCACATCCCGCCTGGTAACTCATCATGCGTTCTGCGCCTGAGCAATTAATTACCCAGACCGTGAGAAATGCACAATTCACAGCAGCCACATGCGAGAACGTGGATCCCGTTATCACGATACGATCCCGCCCTGCCCCGATAGAAAGCACGTGGGGAACCGCTATGGCACGAGGGGTCCGACCAGCGGGGCCGGGGGAGGGGCGGAAAGTGCAAAGACAGGAAGAAAGGAGGAAAACGGGGAGAACGACCACCCGAAAGATCCCGGGTCGCTCGGGCTGCCTCATGCCGGGGAACGGCCGAGGCGGGTGAAGGGGCCGGCCCGAGGAGCCACACGTGCCCGGAGCGGCCGCAAACCCCCGGCCCCGCGGGCGCGGCCGCTCCAGCCCCCAGCAAGGCCCAGCGCCCGTCCTCCCCGGGCCCTGCCCGACCTCGGCTCCCCC